>BSAI01000119.1:8568656-8797029 GCA_036245035.1 Adrianichthys oophorus | reverse complement strand
ATAATATAATATAATATAATATAATATAATATAATATAATATAATATAATATAATATAAAAACAAAATTGAAAAAAAAAAAACATAAAGGCCCCAAGACCGTTAGAGGGCGCTAAAACCCCCTAAAACAAAAATGTTTCGTTCAAATGCATTATGTGTTTTACAACTTCACAGGAAAATGTTAACATAACGGATTTTAGTTTGTAAAAATAGTTATTGTTGTACTTTACATTTTTAAGAACACCTCTTTTATTTATGAATTATTAGTAAAAATCCACATTGATTTTTATGTCAATTTATTTTGAGTGTTTCTTGAGTGCACGGTGCTTTGTGGCCTTGTGTGTCGTCGGGGCCTGAACGCATCGGACCAGGAGCTGTTGTCAAGAGAAACGTTGCAAACCTTCCACTACGGGGTAACTGGAAAGCGGAGGTAAGCTTACTTAGGCTCAAGTCATTGCTCTGCGATGGCAGGCTTGGCAAGCCTTAGCTGGTTGTCCACGATTAATATAATGAAACAATATGCTTGTTATCGATCCGAAACCTAACATTGTTGCTAGCTAACAGTTGGAAAGACAACCTGTTGTTATACCTGTCATTTATTGAATTATCATGCTAGTTAGCTCAACATTATACCTGTCATTTATTGAATTATCATGCTAGTTAGCTCAACACATTAAAGCTGCAGAAACAGCAGCATCCATTACTTACACTCACTGCTCCTAAACTGCTGTTTAATTGAGGTTTGTAACTAAAACGAGCGTCCACGTTTACTTGTAGTTAGCATAAGCACCTGAATTAGCTTCGACGCGGCACTGTTTTGGCTCGTGCTGCGTGTTATAGAGCCAGTCTTGATAAAAACAGATAGTATTATGCTTTGAAGGTTGGGGGTTTGTTTGTGTTTAACAGTTCAGATAAAGCGGTAAAATGTTATTGCTTGAACTGAACTGTCTGGCTGAAGACACATACCGACAAGGGGGCAGCATTTGACCCACTTTCGGTGACTTGTAGAGGAAGTTTTTTTTTTAAACCAATCAATCATTTTTACATCATCTAAGGAAAGAGAGAAAGGACAAAAGAGTTATATTATGCAAAAATAAAAAATAAACCCGCAATTATCATCTGAACATTTGGAAAATTATTTTTCCAAATGTTTATTTAATATGTAATATTTATTTATAAAACAATTATCTCTTTATAAAACGGCACTCTTATGTTACTTATGACTGTGCACAAGTAATTTATGAATGCTTTTACAAGTTTATATTTTAAATAAAGTTAATATTTAGTGCTTTGGTATTTTATGTCAACTTTGGTTTTATAGCTATCATGTACACTCACAAAAATTGCTAAAACAAACAAAGAAAACCCCAGATAAATTAACAAAAATCAGGCATTAATTTTTAATTGGCGATCGATACAAGCAAGATCCAGATAAAAAAGGAATTATTAGTATAGTCTTACAGCCTTTTGTGAAAACAACTGCCGTTAACAAATTTCTATGACATCTGCCACTGTGGATGAGTCAAGTTTGCTCCGATTGTGTCACGTCTGAAGAAATTTTCTCCAGACGACACGTTTCAGCTCCTTCCATTGATTTTCATTAGAATTTAAATCAGGTCTGTCAAGAACTCCTCTAAAAGTAATGCATAAACTGGCATCAAAAATATCGGTCTTGAAAAAAAAAATCGAATAACATTACAACAGCACAGTTGTAGCAATTTAACAGGTGAAAATGCATTTTAGTTAAGACAAGAAAACAAAACTATACTATAATAACAACAAAAATAAAAGCACCAAAGTGTTTACTTAAAAACAATACTCCAAAAAACCTAATAAATACATGAAGTGACAGATTGAAAAATAAGGATTTGTTTTGCAAATTTCCACTATAGATGAAGCTCTATGATCCTCAGGAAAGCCTAAAACCAATAAGACATTTATAAACCAATTAAACGATCTTAACCCAGAAAGACCCAAACCCATTCTTCCTTAAAAATAAAATGATGTGAAATATACCACAAACCAAGAGGATTACAGAACACATTCCTCATATTTTTCTGTAACAATGATGTCACCATAGGTTTTTATGGGTTAAAATGGATCCTAGAGCAGACAGGGAGCCAGTGCAGAGGCTTCTAAACCAGTGTCATACGCTGCAGTTATAAAGTTTACTTCAGATTAGTTCAGTGTTTTACTCTTAGTCTTTCTTGGGCCTTTTTAACTGTGTGTTTTTGGTCATTATCCTGTTGGAAGTCATTTGATAAGATAAGATAAACCTTATCAATTCACAAAGGAAATGTTGTGGACACTAACAACTTTAACACACAATCATGTTTTTCATACAATGACCATGGTCTGCTAGCAAATATTTTTTAATAAACAAAAAAGGCAAATCAACTAAACAAATGTCGCAAAATTTTACCTTTTGTTATTTCATCAGCACATATCAGTCTGTTTTAATGTAAGCCTAACAATCTTCAGTTTCTTTCCCCCCCTTTTTTATTTTATCCTTTTATATTTTGATTTATTTTTCCTGGCCAAGCAGAAAGTTTCCCAGTCTGATGGCGAACAAAAGGTTTTCTCAGTGTATCCGTGGCCCAGTTCACAGACAACGGTCTGTTGCTGAATGCACTCCTTTAGCAAATGCTGAGGAGCCTGTGACTGTGTCTGTGTTTTCTGCTTTAAACCCACAACCTAAGCCGCATAGTTTATTGTTTTACTGAGCCTCTCAGTGTTACTCTCGGTGCTGCTCCTCAAGCTGACCACACCAATATAATAATAATAATATACTAATAATAATGAATATTTGCAGAATGCTGCTGCAGATGTTAAGTTGTGTTGGCCCCCCGAGAAAGTGAAGCCCCTTCCTGTAGAAGCAACCAGTGTTTCATGAAGCAGCTGTTTCAAAAGCCCCTGACTTTACGCAGACTTGCAACTTAACACTATGCATTCTGGAAATAATTTTACTTCAGAAATCTTCAAAATATCATTGTAGCCGTCTCGGATTGAAGACAAAACTGTCAGTGTTGGGTTACATATCTATGTCGGACATCTGCATTACTTTGCTATTTATTTTCCTATCCTAACCCAAACCCTTTGTCAAATCTGTCTTCTAATAACCTTATTCCTGTTTTATTTTGTTTCTCACATTTTTGCCTAAACTGAAAACACAAAAGAAAAACAAAGTGAGAGGTCAAATCTTTAGCGATTGTAAATCAAACAAAAAGAGATTTGTAGTGAAAATAAAGAAGCACATTTGTTTGTCTGAATGGGACAACATGTATCCTAGATTTTTTTAAAAATATATATTTTGTTCTGCAGATGTTTAGGTACATCTGGCAGTATGTCTACACTTTCTACCTGAGGTACTGGTTGAAGTGGCTCATCAGGCAGGCGACGGGGACATGCGAACTGCAGAGAATATGCTCCAGCTACAAAGCAGGAGCCTTACGGACCACCAAAGCTGGTAAACTTTAGCATCCAGCATTGTAACTTTTTTTGTTTTGCTCCACATTATTGCCTTTTTTTTTTGCTAATTTTCTTCTTGTGGCTTCTCCTAGAATACTCTCTGCAGTCATCAAAAAGCAAGGTAACCTCTGAGCAATAAGGAGTTTTTTGATACTTAGCTTTTTTGTCATTTAAAGTAATTATTTTCTGTATATTTTAGCAGTCACAATATTTGTTGACATTATTTTAAAACATAAAGCCAAAACCACAAACGTTTAGGGTCATTTAGAATAATTTACTACCTATAGAATTACATTGTCATGCTTACAGACAGTAGAAACATGGATGATGGTCTGTCGCAGTAAAAATCTGGATTCAACTTAACTGTGCTAGTCTACATCATATAAAAGTGTTACTGCTTTTCTGCAAAGCTCCTCATTATCTTTAGGGCTGTTGAGTGTGTAAAATGTGGGAACATGATATCCGAGTTCAATCAGTGCTTATCTTTCTCTGAACTTGCCAAGTGAACATGAATTGATTCCATACGCAATTTAAATGTAGCTCTGTAAGCAGTTTCCAATCAACTGTGTTCGGTCCGAAGTACTGCCTCATCATTTCCTGTCCAGTCGATTACCTTATTTTTCTATAGATACAGGTAATCAAGTCAGCCGCTATGTCTGTTTAATTTGTTTTCTTCAATTCTTCTTTGTCTTCAGGTTTTAAGAGGAGCTTTGGAAGCCAGCAAAAGTAATTTGGAGCAATGTGTAGACCAAATAATGAAAGAGAAGAACGTTAAACCACAAAAGGATCCGCTGTAAGGTCACCTTTGTGATTTTGGATGCTCTAGTGGCAATGAAGTGGAAGGTTTTGCTTTATGAATGACCTCAATGTCTTGAATGTTTTTAGGTTTAAGGGGAAGCTGCACATCTGTTTGCTACAGATAGCAGGCTACAGCAGCTTGTATGTCTCAGTGGAAGACTTGAGGAGGGAACCCTTCAGCTCAGAGAACCCTGAGCACGAGGCCATGCTTTTAAAGGTACGCATTCCTGCTTCTGTGCCCAAACATGATAGTGATGCAGCAGCAGTAATATTACATCTGCTAAAAATTCAGCAGATGATAAGACATGAAATATGTTTTTTTGTTCTCCAGCTGTGGGATCTGTTGATGCCAACTGTCAAACTGGAATCTAGAGTAACCAAGCAGTGGGGGGACATTGGTTTCCAGGGCGATGACCCTAAGACTGACTTCAGAGGAATGGGCTTGCTGGGTCTGATCAACCTTGTGTGAGTTTTACTTTACATGTTCAAAATTATATAACTTTTTAAATTAATATTTAACAAACATTTGCTTTAACACTTTAAGGAAAATGTTTTTGCAGTCCAGAAAAAATTGCATGCTTTGGTATCTGATTACTTAAATTAGACCTTTTTCTTAGACCTGCCCAACCCTGAACTTCAAGATCTACCGTCGTGTTTGTTTTCCAGCTCTCCCTACACTTCTTGCTGCTGATTATCTGGCTCAGGTGTGTTCAAGTCAATCAGAATAAGGAAACGCCTGAGTCAGCTAATCAGCAGCAAGAAGGTAGGGCTGGAAAACAAACAAGGTGGTAAATCTTTGGAACCACGGTTGGGCATCCCTGGTCTAGATCTTCCATATGCTGAATTAACACCAAGTCACTAATAGTACATAAGAACTTGAAGAAATGTAGTTTGATTTAGTTGGGGAAAAAAACAGCAAATCTTCCAGTTTTCAATCTGTAAATGCAAATGCTTAAAGTCCCACTCCAATTATCTTTTGATCTATTTTAAAAACGTTCCCAGAGGTCTTTTAATTATGATTATGCTGTTTTCAGTCAATATCAAAAAACCTGTGGCGTTTTCTATGACATAGTTTCTGCAGAGCGGCCGTAGTTCATTAGAAATTCATCTCTAAGTCGTGGGGGTGGATCCGTTAGCATGGAGCAACCCCACCCCCCTTCCCTTTTTCATAGCTGAGAACTCTGTTTATGCAGAGCAGGGATCTTGTGGCCTACCCAGTGTATTTTTTATGTCTTTTTTAATCCATGTTTCTTGGTCTTGAGCTATCCCGCCGTACATCATTGAGCCAGATGCTTACATCTATACATCTCTTTTGAGAATTGCAATCCCTGCTCTTTTCTGTCACAAATGTGATCTTTTTCCAGTGACATTCTTTCATCTGCACTTGATTCACAGCAATTTAAATAAATAAATAGTCAGAAATGCAATTTTAAGCTACATTTTGTTAAAATATGTCCTTTACTAAAAAAAAATGCCACAAGAACATGTTAAAAACACAAAAAACACCATTCATGTGGGTTTTTAAATAAATATGTTTAAGACTTTTAAACTTTTGAAAATAGCAATTTCAGCATATACTAGAATCAAAACCAGTCCATTTTGTGCCCCATGTGCACCTTAAATCAGGTTGTCCTGTGCTCCAAATGAAATTCAGTATGTTGTATCCATTGGTGTAAAACTAACATGAAAAGTAATTGTAAGGAGATTAAATTAATCATTTCAGGGTAAAATGTTCAATATTCTATTAATTTGGTGAAAAGAATATACCAGTATGCTGTCTGAATGTATTAGTTTTGTGGAAAAAAATATTTCTGGATTGAAATTTTTTACCTGTGAGTTAGTAATGCACTCTGATAAAAATCATGCTTTTGGTGTTTTTAACATGTTCTTGTAGCATCAGAACCAGATTATGAAACAGAACTGGATTATAAAAACTATGCAAATTAGGGGTGGGATCAAATAAGTTTGCTTCTTCCCACTCCTTTTCAAGTAATAAATTAAACTCTACTTGACCTTAGTTCATAACCGCTATATTTAATGAATCAAATTCAACTTTGTCTTTGTTTTTCCTTTTTTTTTAATCAATGGATTTCATGATTTCTGTAATGCGTTTGATAAATCTGTGTAACTTTTTAATTTTGTTTTGTCTAAAAGTAATGCTTGAAATAAACCAATAAATAAAATCAAATCATTTTTCTGATGGTGGAGGACAAATAAAAGCAAAAATTTAGTTTAACGTTGCTTTTGTGTGCGTTTCTTTTGTTTAAATTGCTGTGAATCAGGAGCAGGCACAAAAATGCAGTTTGAAAAAGAACGTAAATTTGACCTAGAAAATGTGGTGGGTGGCCCACTTTGGCCGGGTTCCAATTCTAAGAAGAGATACACAAATTTTAGCATCTGGCTTAAAACTGTGCAGCTGGATAGCTTCAATATTGCTCGCCATTTTTGTTGCACTGGTTATGTTAGGTGAGGGTTGTGAGTGTCTAAGCTATTGGGAGAGAGCATAAGCAGAGAGGTATTAGCAATAGGGAGGGGAAAGGGGGGCGGGGTTGCTCCACGCCAGCAGTCCCTGAATGGTGAATTTCTAATGAACTCCTGCTGCTCTGTAGAAACCTGTGAGTACTTTTCATGATGAATGTTATCTCTTTTAGGGCCATGCTAGTCTATAAAGGGATTTTTACAATTTGTCTTCCAGGTTTTTTAGTGAAAATTACACAAAAGAAGCTCGTCAGGCTTTGTCCCATGCAAATCATCCCAAATTAGGGTAAGTGAAATTCTATCGGATGCTTTTAAATCCTTCCCAGCCTCCTTCTTACATTCATCTTGTGTTTGTGTTTCAGGTATTCCTATGCCATCGTGGGGATAAACCTGACAGAGATGGCCTACAGCCTGCTGAAGAGCGGTTCTTTAAAGCCACATTTCTACAACAGAGTCCAGGGCCCGCCGGAGCTCAGGCACTTCCATCAGCTCTACTGTGAGTCATAATATTCTGCTAGTTCTCTATCTTTTACTCTTTGTATGTATATGATGTCGATTTTTTCTCTTTCAGGTTATTTGGCGTATGAGTTTGATAAATTCTGGGTTGCAGAAGAACCTGAGAGCATCATGCATTTCAACCAGTACAGAGAGAAGTTTCACAACTCAGTCAAAGCTCATCTACAGGAGCCTGACGTGTGTCTCACACTGGATGTCAGTTCACACTAGCACTTGGACCTCCTCGTCCCCCGACGTTGTTTTATGTGGTCAAAGGAAGCTTTCTGATGGTCAGGGGGAGATGCACAAGGATTGAGAACGTTAAAACAAACTAAAGCTGCCCTTGTTCAAACAAACAAGTCCTCTTTCCTGGGATACAGTGACCCATTAGGCACGTGTAGTTCTTTTTTTTTTTTTTTGCCATTGCTTGTGAACATTGTACCTTAAAAATGACTATTCCATTGGTTCGTTTGTTAAATTAGACGCTGGTGGTTCATGATTCCTGAACTTCTAGGCACTTTTAGTGATCAAAGTTTTCCATTCGGACAGAAATGATGTTGCCCTGCTCAGGTACTACAGATTTATGTTTGGAGTTTACTATTTAAGTGTTCCTGCTTCATTGTGGTGCTCCCTTTTGTTTTGAAAGTTGTGTGTACCTCAACATTTCCCTAATATGTGTTTGAGTCAATATGTTTTCAAGAATTGGTGTCTATGTTGAAGAGTGACATTTTACTACTTGTTTTTTAGGTTTGGATTTACTTTTGAGTTATGTAAAAGTATTTCCACACTGTTCTTGTCAAAGTGAGATTAAAAATTGAAAATAAAATTCTGTTTTATGTCTTTGTGTCAAAAAAAGAAGTCAACAACCGAGCCCAGCATCTGGAAAACAAGTCAAATATATTTAGAATTTATAGAAACCTGTTTTACATTTTGTTAAAAATAATTTCAACAATCTGCGACAGACTGGCGACCAGTCTAGGGGTGTACCCTGCCTTCGCCCGTGAGTAGTCGGGTTAGGCTCCGGCAACCCCGTGACCCAGAAAGGGATAAAGCGGATTGGAAAATGAATGAATGAATAATGTCAACAAAGTGTGCACTGGTTTCCACTTCATGGCATGTAGAACTGGCCGATTTTTTTCATCTGCTGGCTTTAAAGTGCAAACGTGTGTCCAGAGGCGTCCAGAGGGCAGATGAACGTTGAAAATGGAAGCGAACGGGAAGGGTCTCAGTTTACCACCTCAATCCTTTGCCTTGAGACCATCATGGCACGCTTTATTTGCTCAAATGAGACGAACATCACAACATTCCACGATCCCAACCTCAGAAATGATGGTACAAACCTAAAAAGACAAAAAAAAACATAAAACAAATGAAGTCAGGATGAGGAGTGTGGGGAAAAAGCCATTTGGACAAGCTTACCCTTTGTAAAAAGCGGTTGGTCCCTCTTTGGTCAACATGGTCCATGCACAGTTGAGGGCGCTCCTGTACTGTCCCGGAGGAGAGTTCATGTATCGTGTTTTCACCACATCTACTGGGGAGGCAATCACCGTGGTAACAAAGCCAGCACCGAATGCGGACACAAAGTGGCACGGCAGGTTGTCTGCGGGGAGAGTTCAAGAAAACTTCAGTTTCTTTAAAGTCAACGTGACAATCTTCAGATTGGGGTTTGATGAATTATTGTGTTTTCATGGCAACTGTTATTTACAGAAAAAAATCAAGCCTCCAGGATGTGTCAGCTGTGAGGAAGTAGGAGTGGAAAGCTCTCTTCCCTCCAAATTAGCTGTACGTTTGTGTTGCAGACAAACAGGAGCACTCTTACCCGACAGCAGGCGGTGTCTGAGGATGGCCTCCTTGATCAGGTCATACGTGACCAGCTCCGTGCAGTTGACCAGTGCGTTTCTTGTGATGTTGGGTAGTGTTCCTAGAAGGCAGACGTGTTGAGGACAAAGGATTTTTGGGTTGCGTTCTGTTATGATGTTCAAGACTGAAGCAAGCACCTTTCCAGAGGCCTCGCATGCCCTCATTCTGGAAGATCTGCCTGTAGGCCTGCATCGTGCCGCTGTAACGGCGGGCCACACCATTCAAGTTCATCTGGGCCTGAAATCGAACCTTGACTACGTCTGTGGGCTGTGCGAAGGACACTGCCATAGCGCCTGTTGTACAGCCAGCCAATATCCGGATCAGCACATTTGGATCTGGAGAGCAACACAAGACGAAAGGTGTTTTTTAATGATAGTTTGAAATGCAAAACCTTCCATTTCCTATTCATTTCTAGCAGGTTAGACAATTTCAATTACATGTTCTAAAGAAAAACATAATTTCTAGGTATTTCAATATGCTTTCCAGCATGTGCTGTAGATTGATACTTTCAGCGTCCCTTTCTGAACTGAACATTTCACACAGATTGTAAAACCCTGGCAGCCCTATCACATATCCAGACATAACCAGCTCAGGCTGGCACGCTTTTTCCTCTTCCTTTCTTACTAAGCACGTTTGTGTACGTAACTTCAAGAGTAACCACTTACTGTCTTTTCCGCCTGTGTAGAAGTTTTTGACGTTGTCATAGAGACCGATTCTGATGGAGGCGAAGCAGACCTGTCTTTGTAAGCCGGCCACCAGCCCGTTGTACAACGACCGGGGCCCCTCTGTTCGAATCATGGTGCTGATGGTCCCAAACACCCCCCTGTAGCGAATGCCTTCCACTGCTTTCTTCTCGCCCTGAATCTGGGGTCACACATGACAGACGGGTGAGGTGATGCAACCATCCCGCTGTGCTGCCAGAGACAACATCACACACAAAGATGAAATGTTCCAAAAAAAAAGCTTAAAGCAATTAGGTACCTGTAACCTGACTTTGGCTGTGTCCAGAGGAAATGTGACGATGTCTGCCACACAAGCTGCCGCCCCAGCGCTCATCATCTTGACCCCCAGAGGAGGAGGAATATCTGAGGGTTTAAATCCCACCATCCTTCTACTGTGAGGGCACAAAACCAAAGGTTCTATTTATAGACTCAATCTGAGACACAATAATCATCTTTTACAAAATTTTCTAAGTGAGATAATTCAGTTTAGACAATATTAAACAGACTTACATCGTTTATCTTAAATTTAGTGGTTCTTTTGGTTATGTTTCAAAGGAAGATGGAGTTGGCCAGATTATAATCCATGAAGGGTCCCAGTACACTGAAGGGACAGAAGCATAATTTGTCCTGTATTTATATAATCTTTTTGTTGTGACATCTAAAAAGAGGCGTTGCTGCATGTGCTGCACGCCTTCGGTACGCCTTGGCCAAATCAAAGTCCACTGACTATCAGAAAGTTCATAGACAGTTTAGTTTACAGTGCAGGCGCTGCAGAGAAAAACATGTTTTTGATTTTTTTTTTCCTTTTCCTTTCTGGAAAAAATTTATCTCAGATCCAAAATAAGTCATACTTTCAAAGTTTACCACAAGTAAATTAAAAAAAAAATGTAAAAAAAAGCATAATTAAGATTTTCATGTTTGGGTTGTAAGTGGAACAAAAAATTTGAACAGATTTGATCAATTTTTCTTTATCTTTCATGAAATTTGCAGATTTGGTTTACTACATTATGCAAATTTTCAGTCCCGATCATCAGTGATAACAGTTTTATCAGGTGGTTTCACTGGCGGCTTGTCTGTTCTCTCAGCCAATGAGAGCACAGCTGTGTGAACAATTGTGTTTGCAGGAAAACACAGTCACAAGTCACTGTTTCATTAGATAGAAAAGGTGATTTTTTCATAGCATATTTGCTGAGATATAAAATAAAATACAAACTTCTTGTTTGTAAAAATGATTTTTCTTTTTCTGCGTCAGTGAACAGAGATGGGACGGCTGTGACGTCAACTGGTGGCTGAAGTTCACCAAAAAGAAGATAAGAGCTCTCTAATCCATCTAGTTTGGCATCTCAGCGTTTTGGCAGCAGCTGAGCTTGTTTCATAATATTAGACACAACCTTGGAACATGCTCAGACTGCGGATGTAAATTAAGTATGCAAGCAGAACTTCCAATAACTTATAGGAGTTTTGCACAACATCCTTCAGGTTTTTACTAAAACTGTAGGAGAGTGTAAAAGTTCACAGAAATTATATTTTTTATTCACCTTTTTATAATTTTTTGATTTATTTGAAATAATTCACTCTACATAATTCATGCAAAGTATTAAACAATTTTTCTATTTTTTCAAACATTCACCCAAC
This sequence comes from Adrianichthys oophorus, assembly GCA_036245035.1. Classification (NCBI taxonomy): domain Eukaryota; kingdom Metazoa; phylum Chordata; class Actinopteri; order Beloniformes; family Adrianichthyidae; genus Adrianichthys; species Adrianichthys oophorus. The sequence goes on along the minus strand of BSAI01000119.1, from coordinate 8,785,574 downwards.
TGGATGTTACAAATAAAATTGTGTGGAGATAGTAGCAGAGTTTAAATGTAAATGCAGACAGTATGTTTCTGGACTAAGGAGGCTGCCTGAGCTGTGATTGGCTGACTGCTGCCACATCCCCAGTGTTTAATGATAACAAAAATGCTTACTATATAATTTAAGAATGTTGAAAGGTTTGTGATGATATAGGAACATTTTCAGAATGCTCATTTTATTCCAGTCAGCTGGAATTAATTCCTCTTACCTGAACTTTAGGTCTGTTCTTCTTAAGAATTGTTTTTCCCTTTTAGGACTCTTTAAAGCTTTTACTTTTTTTCCCCCCAAAAAATCTGTAATTAAATTTTTAAGTATTTTACTGGGGGACTTGGGTCTTGTACCCATTAAAAATACTTGAAAAAATTCTAATGCAAACAGATTTCTAGAAAAAAAAAAAGCTTTTGAAAGATTTAAAGAGGAACGTGTCGGGGTCCCCACAGAGGAGCTGGAGGAAGTGGCCAGGGAAGTCCAGGAAGAGCGGAAGGAAGGAAGGATGGAAGGAAGAATGTTAACTGTGTTAGTGTCTTTTTGTCTATGCAATATTTCTCAATATTAGTATGGATCAATCTTTACAGATACCCTACTAGTTCATGGACATCATTTCAACAGTACCGGTTGAAACGCCATCATGTTACCAGAAGATGCCGGTTTCAATCCCAGCTGGAAGCTGTCTGTGTGGGCTCCATCCAGCTGTTAATCAGTTCAAAAGCGTTTACTTTAGGTCAGCTGGAGATTCCAGATCGATTTTAAAAAGCCGGTCTGCTTTTTTTTTTTTCTCTGTTGTGGATTGACAAACTGTCTAGGTTGTACTCTTACTTTGACAGCGAAATGAAGGAACAGAAATCTTCAATAAACATCACAGCTTTTCATGCAGTTTGTTCCTTTCAGATGTTCTGAATCTATCCCCCAGGCCATTTATCTTGCAAGCACGGCTAGAAAAGCCCATTAACATTTCTAAACATTTTTAAAACATTTAATTTTCCTTTCAAATGAACAAAACATTGACTGTTAGATAATGACATTTTTCAAGAACTATTCACCAAGATTTAGAGGTGGTGGAAGTCATAGCTCAGTCATCAAAGTTGAAGTTTTGATGAAATTGGTTTTTTTCACCAACCTAAATTTGCACCATGAAAGCACAAATTCAAACAATTCCTATTGAAAAGAAAATAATTGAAGAGAGCTAATCTTGTCCACCAGATGGCAGTGGGGCATGTGTTTGATCATTGTAGTTCCAACAGCAGAAATGTACTTGGAATGTATTCTTAAGTAGCTTTCTGTGATGTGTTAGAAAATAAGAGCTCAAAAATTTTTGAGAAAAAAATTCTTGCAAAAGCAGCTTAAAAAGCAGCTAAAACTATAGCAAAAATGCATCAAAGCAGGTTGAACTTTTTATGTTGATTTTTTTATGTTAGCAGACAAAGTTCATGTAAAAAGAAACTTTGACTCAGTTATATAATTGATGTTATTTTAATTAGTGATACATCAACATCCAGAGCAATCAAATAAAAATAAACCTGACAACAAAAAATAATAAAAATTCAAATGTAGAGTCAACAGATTTATAAAACAAATGTTGTAGAAAACACTAGCTAGGTAAAAAAAATGAAACAGGGGAGGAAAAATAAAAGGGTTTTAGTGTAATAAATTCCTAAAACATACCTTCAAGTTTAAAAACCAGATCATATTTCCTTAATCCAGCATAAATTACCAGTGGCAACAGAAAAAAAAAAAACAGGAATTACCAAAATCACTTCAAAACTTAGCAAGTTAGGGTTGAGTTTGTGTAAAAGAACAAGTGAAAAACTGCACAGATAACACAGAAACATGGAAATTCACTTCGCGGTTGAACCTTTTTGTTTTAGTAAATTTACTGTACAAAGCAAACAGGTTTTGTATGCATTTAAGATGTGAAGGAACGCAACAATTTGACTCGATGTAATTGATGTGATATAGTGTCTATGGATTTTACATCTATAAGAGTACAAGAGATTATTATATGAACATCAAATGCATATTGTCTTATAATGTACAGATACTTTATGTTCACACAGACTTTATCCAAGCCACTGATAAATTAATGTTTTGCTTTCTCTGTGCTGGACAAATTTGAATGATTGTTACAATAAAAGTCTTGCATTTTCTATAAAAGAAGCCATTGTGTTCACACATTCTTAAAAATTCCCCTCCTCCTTTTGGAACGGCACTGGAGTCTTATCCAGAAAGGGAGATCTCATAGTCACTCACTGACAGCAGGGGGCGCCCAATTTTCCTCACGTTCTTGGCGTTGGTTATGGAAGCAGCCACTTCCACTGGCCTCTCAAAATACTGCACCAGCGCCTGCTCGGTGAGGACAGAGGCCAGGAACTGCTCGAATGTGATGGCCCAGTCTTTGTCTATGCTTGTGCTGTGTGGCAGGCCTCTGTCCTGCAGTCCGCTGCCGTGAGCTCTGCCGACCCGGTCGCTGCCAGAGCCGACGCCGCTGCGGATCAGCACGGTGTCATCCGCAATATCCTCGCATTGCAGCTTTTCCTCCAGCTCATGGGAGCCCGTGCTGAGCACGGAGTAAGAGGACATGGAGGTGTCGTCTTTGGTTTCATCGTCGGAGATGAGCATGGCGGAGGATGTGCCCATGTCTTTAGGGGATTCCTCCAGCTTGATTTCTTGCATGGGCGGCAGCTGGTCACTACTTGCTTTTTCCTCCTCGCAGGGGCTTGACTTATTCTCATAACCCGTCGCAAGAAACACGTCACTAACATCTTGCCCCTCCTGGCTGGGTTTGAGATTTGAGAAACTTCTTGTGGATGTGCTCACCTCAGGTTTACCCTCCATGCTGCATTCCTTTCTGTTGCAGGAAGTGAAAAGTTTTCCTACTTCCCCCATTTCCAGCAGCAAGCTGGTGACTGTTGCTGTGGCGTGATACAGATCTTGTTCGGCTGCGTCCTCACTGAACATGCAGTAGAGAGTCTTGCAAAGTTCAATAAACTGACTCTGAAAAACAAAAACAATGAATGTCAGTGACCGCTGAGCGCCCTGACCTAAAACCAATCCACCAAGGAGATAAAGTCCTACCTGATTCAGCTTTGGGAGGTCTTTGGTGTGCTCTCGTTTAGGCTTTGTCTCTTGGTTCCACAGTTTCAGGTAGTGGCGGTAATCGGGAGTGTTCAGTTTTTTTACTGTAAAATGAGCAAAAGCTTGTTTATTTTTTTTTATTTCAGCATCCGTAGGCAGTTCTACACTGCATCAACTGAACAAGAATGCCATAAAGACCAATTCTGATGAAAATCACGGTTTTAATATGTTCTTGTGATGGGGGACACATAAAAAGAAAATTAAGCTCAAAATTGCATTTCGGAGTATTTCTTTATCAAATTGTTGTGAATCAGGAGCAGACACAAAAAATGCTGTTTCAAAGAGTGCATTTGTGACGTAGAAATTACACTGATTAGGTCACCACCTCCCTGCTCCTCTCCACTCTGCAACGGGGAAGGGAAGCAATATTTTAGCAATATTTAGGGAAAAACGAAAGTTGTTCCAAAAAAAGAAGGCAGTTGTTTCTGTTATTACACGCTAATAATAGAGTTAAATCAGCAAAAGCTAAAACATCTGCAGTAGGCTAGGCTGCTCTCGTGTTTATTTAGTCAAATTTACTGTAACAGCAGGAAGTGAATGAATTTACTTAGCAATTATTTTTTTAACCTAGAGGCTTTTGCTGCTATGCTTCATTTGTCTTTAGAATATTAAGTGAACAAACATACTCAAAGCAATGAGCTTTGCTATCAATGCGCGTCACACCTTCCACCCTGCAGGTGTTTAGCTTTGAGTTGTGGGTTCCATGCAGATTTAGAACAAAAAATAAATAAAAGTTAGAAAATGATTGTTTCTGTTTGGCAAAGACTTAACAACATTTTTCATCTAAGCAGCAAAAGTTACAGAATAACTGTGGAGTTAGCACAAAAAATGAAAAACATCTAATACCTAACACAACAAGAGGATTTTAAAACATCTTGAAAATGATAGATTTCTTATGAATATTTCTGACCTTTATCAGTCTTGAATGTGACCCGGACGAAGCTGTCATCTTTCTCACTTCTGCACTTGGAGTCGTGGCCTGAGAAGAGGTTATGTGGCTCAGTCAGAAACTCAACTTATATAAAACACACTAGATTATCTAGTTATATAAACCAGAGTTTGTGCATTTCTCTGCCAGCATTTGGCTGCAAGGGTTACATTTGAGTGAAAATCCAAAGAAAGGCAGCTGGTAATTTTCACAACAAAATCAGATGCAAGACATGAAGGTGTGTCAGAATGTGTGAAAAATATTGAACTGAGAGATCAGATGAAACATCACATACATTGTCACCCCTAAGTGGGGTGACAATGAAGCTTTGGTGATGATTCTAAAGTGATTGTACCTTACTTTGTTCTATTTAAAAGCTATACTCACTAAAATCTGATAACACTTTTGCAATGTCTCAAGTCATTTTCTTTGCTTCATGTTAGTGGACCTTGCAGGGAAGGGATTTGTTCTTTTTAAAAATATATCTATTTAAAAATTGCATAGTTGTTCAAAACAACATTTTACTAACACTATAAAGTTTTTTTTTTGTATAATAAAAAAAAAAAGGTAAAGGAGTAAAATATTGCTTTACCTTCTTATAGCGCATGACCTGAAAAAAAATGAAGTAGCTCATCTTACCGATGGAGGTTTCTGGAGTGATGTCTTCAAAAAAATACTGGGTGGCTTCAAAGGCAGAGTCAGGCTCCTGTTCGTGAGAGAACTCTGAGAAAAACAATTTAGAATAGAAAAGTTTTTTCTTTTCTTATTAAATGAAAAGATCTTAATCTCATTTAAAATGATTCTATAAACTGCAAAAATCCTTATTTCATTCTATAAACACTTGTTCCCGTAAACATTAAATATTTTTTACTGTGAAAAAAGATGTAGAAACATTATGTTGTAACTTTAAGTTAACCCCTTGAAACTAATAATTACAAAACAAAACCAAAAATGGAGCAGAAAAATTTGTAGAAATATTTTTTACAGACTAACAGATTGAATACCAGTAAAACTTGACAATAATTTTGAAGCAAAACAGGTACTTGTATTTACACATCTTTTGATCTTTTGTAAAAGCGTTCCCAGTGGTCTTTTAATGACAACTTTGCAGTTTTTTTTTAGTTAAAATAAAAAAACTTTTGTTTTCCAGGACTTAGTTTCTGGGGAGACGTAGGAGGTAATTACGGCTGTTGGCACAAACAGAGCCCATTCCTCCTTCTCATCACTGATCTGTTTAAGTACTCTCGCTCTAGCTTACTGCCCCTCACAACCCCAAATCTAACATTACTGGTGCAACAAAAAATAGCGAGCTAGAATTTTCATTGAAGTGGGTCTACAGTCAGTTTTCGATCGCAACAATCAGGGCTCTATGTTAAAAAAAACACCATCAATAAATCATCCCAGTTTCTCCTGTCAGATTCTATGAACACAAAGAGATTCTTTTTCTTTGTCACATTTCAGTTGAACAATAAAGTTTGTTCAAACAAAAAAAAGTGTGAACTGAATTTACAGCAGCTACAATAAAATGTTTTTGTTCTCCCTGCTGTTGCACTAATTGTAACACCATCCAGAATTTGCAGATATCATGAAAACAACAACACAGGAACAGTAGAGCCCCTTTCTGTTGGGATTTCAAGTTCCCAGCAGAACCATAAACCAAGCAGCACAAACTCACCAGGCAACACATGCATCTGATAGAGGAGCTTCAGCTTCTCGGTGAGATCTCCGTGATAAAGAACCCCTACAAATAAAGTTTCAGAAAGAAAACATTTTTTAATCAGAAAATCAATAAGTTTCAAACACTCAAAGCCAACATTTCTATTCGTACCCAGACCGTTGATGAAATCCCGGAAGTTGAGGAGCCCATCTGCGTTCTCATCCAGCAGACGGAAGACGCGAGCAGCCAGGGGGTCCGAGTGGGTTCCGTTAGCCCAGGGGAACAGCAGGTTGAACAGACCCTTGAACTGCTCCACATCAATGCGGTACTGCTCCAGATATGGTAAACTGGGGTCATGGCGCTCTGTGGGGTTACTGCTGCCTCCCCAGTAACAGCTGGTTAGATGTTCGGTCTAAAGAACGAATTAAAAAGCATCCATAAAAGTAAAGAACGCAAACATTCTTTGACAAACTTGAGTTTTCCAGAAATATTTAAATACCTTGAAGAGAACATAAAGCTCCTCCAACTCGTCAATACTGAAAGCTGTCTCAGTTACAATAGTTCTGACCTGAAACAACAGGAGAGTGGTAATTTAGAACAAAAGTTTGCTGGAGGTTACATGGAAGTTGCTCTGCAGCTTTTGAATTTAACACAAAGATTTTTTTATACCATACAGGAGACTAAAAGCAGGCTGGTTAACAGTGAAAGAAAAGAAAAAAAGGCTCTTACCACATTACGTTTGGTTGTGTCTTCAATTGTTTGAATGACCCTCAATCTCTGCTTGAAACGCATCTGTTCAATCACATCTGCCCGAATGGAGCCAAATTTCTGACACAGGAGGAAAAAAAAACAACAAATCGGTCAAGTTAGACGTTATGCCATTATTTCAGCAGGGAGGTGACTAGAAACATTGGTGTCACAGTCCTGCAGTAACACTTTAGCTCTTTGGAGAAAAAAAATGTATTGTATTTTTCAGACTATAAGTCACTCTGGAGTATAAGTCGCAGAAGAGAAAAAAAAAGTCAAAATAAAGAAGAAAGTCGCACTTTTGAGAGAAATTTATTCAACAAAATACAGGAACAAGAAACGACTTTTCACCTTGAAAGGCAAATCAAAATAATGCAATAGATGACAATAATAGATTGAACATATGCACCCCTCACAACCAAAACAAATCGATGCTTATTAACACATGAACAATGATTCAGAAAACTATAGCATAAGAATATGCTAAAAAGTCACTTTACATATTTTTAAATCACTACATCCATTGAATTCTTCATCCTCTCACTTTGGAACAATTCTGCTAAGCCCAATGTAATGCTGCCTCCACACCAAACGCAATTTACGCATCAAATTCACGTCCAACACCTCTCTTTCCACGCACTTCAAATTTGTTGCTCAATACTTGTCAAAAATCTGTTCATAAACTCTACGCTCCAGACGCGTGTGGGAGGAGCTACCACCCAAAGTTTCTTGGCTCATGGCTACACAGAAGCATAGACTATCGCATTTAAAATGCATGAAAGACAGATGATGTGCCATCTCTCTGCAACCCACTTTGATGTCTTGCTGTTCCAGATTAGTCCAAGGAAGGAAAAAAATTTAAAAAAGAATAAAATTAGACAATATTTTTACTGTTGTCCCAATAGAAAAAAAGAAACGCATTGAAAAGTTCAGGAGTAGAACAATTCGATTCTCCTCCACATTGGTAGAACATTGACTTTAGACTGAAACTGGATGCCCTTCACTTGTAAATCATATTCAGTGTGAACGCAGCATAAAACTGAGTGGCGCTTCTTCTGCGTTGCATTCAGACACACACCTATAGTTTCCTCTGGAGGTTACTGCCATTTTTACAAACAATTCCCATTAAATTCACAAACTATACAAAAAACGCGACTTATACTCCAAAAAATACAGTAACTAGGGCCAGCATGTTGCTGTGTTGTGTATTATGCAGCTATTTAAAATCAGATCAAACTCTGATTCTTTCAGCCTGCTGATGGAAATTGTAATTATTAACCATCTTGGCCTATACTTATATAGCGCTTTTCTACCTTCATTGAAGGTCCAAAGCGCTTTACAGTCACAGACCCATTCACACACACATTCACACGCTGATGGTGGCTCTGCTGCCGAACACTGGCGCCAACCTTCCATCAGAGGTGGGGTTCAGTGTCTTGCCCAAGGACACTTCAACACATGGGCCGGCAAGGCGGGAATCGAACCTGCAATCCTTAGATCACAGGCCGACTGCCCTTCCACTGCACCATGGCCGCCCATCTTCAAATAATTGCTAAAATACATTGGCTTTCACACATTTTTATACACAAAGTTAATTTGGGGGAAAATGTATAAATGAAAAGATTATAAATGAAAGCTTTTGTTTCAATAATAAACTTTATTTGTATGGTGTTTCGATAGCAATTGATTGCAACCCTATTTTACAAAGAGACATCATATACTGTGTCATACCTCATAGGAAGACCAGACTAGTTTGAAGATGTCGACCTCTGGATGGGGCTCGCCATTATCGGTCAGTAAAGAGTGCAGGTGGGGGATGGGAGGGAGGGTGCTGTCCTTGTTGGTCACACTGTCCAGGTACCTGCAGCAGATGGGAGGAATCGGCAAAGATGCAGGAGCACTAGCATTGCGACCAAAAAGATGGAGCTTGTCGATCTCTTCACCTGCCCAGAACAGTCATGGCTTCTCCATCGTCCTTGCAGCCCAGCAGCTGGTGAATGTTGGCGTGGAGCACGGATAGCGCCAACTGAAAAATGACCTTGATGCCATCGTAGAAGAAACAGTCTACAACCACCACTGCACTCTCGAACGGCATCACAGATAGGAAGAGCGTGAGGAACCAGGAGAGGGAAATGGTGGAGATCACACCGAGGTCCTGCATGCAGTCGTACAGCTGGGGGACGTACTCATGGGCGAGCTCCTCAAACACCCCCTGATCAACAAGGGCTCCTGAAAAAAGAAGCAGAGTTATATTTGAAAAGTAAAACCGAAAACACCCAAGTGTAACATCGGATACGAACCTACAACCCGAGTGTTGTAGTAGTCGGGGAGCATCCTCTCACAGAGCGCCACCAGCAGCCAGAAAGCCTCCTCTTCTTTAGCATAAAGCAGCAGCACAGATGTCACAATGTTCATGGCCTGGAATCAAGGTAAAAAAAAAAAAAAAAAAAAAGGTAAGTTATGCCAAGAACTTTCAAGTTTCCTTGAGTATTAAAGAAGAAAAAAGGCTTCCCGTTTACCTGGCAGTACCCAATGTTGGGGTTTCTGAAAGCATATGCGGTGAGAACGCGGCGAAGGGCAGCGATTCCAATTTCATTCTGAAAAGCAGGGTGCTCAGGCAGGGAGCGGTGCAGGTCTCTCTCAATCTCCTCAGTTGCAAGATTGTACTTTCCCATTGATTTCTCAACCAAATCTTCATAGTAACCAGGGTGAGTGGTCATTTCATTAATGGCGCCTGGAAAAAAAACTTGTATGTAAAAGCTGTAAGCTACCTGGTTACAAAATAAGACTCAAATCTCAAATCAAAAACGGCTTTTACTGGATTCACAGAACTTGAAATAGGTTTTATATCTAATATAAGTCCACATCTACGCCCAAAAAATACTTAAATAAAAACCAAATAAAAGGATTTGCTGCAGTTAAAGTCCTAAACGTAAAAACAAAAGGAAAATATTTTATTTCCTTTTAACCCTTATGCAGTGCGTTTTCTATGTAAGGCAATGAAAACATCTGTACGCCTGACATGAGTCCTGAAGCAAAATAAGTTATTTAAATAAATACATATTTACATAAACAGTGTGGATGTTTTTAAAAGTGCATATTTGATTTATATTTGATTTTTTTTAATCTTCTACAAAACTTCAGCAGTCTTTATTTAGTGAATGTCCGATTAGATATTTTTTATAAACTTTACTCAGTCATTGATTGTCCTCTTGTAACAGGTCTTTTTAAGTCGGTCTTTCATCTTTATGATTCAGCTGGACTTGTTCATAAAAATAACACTAAACTTTCACACCAGTTTATGACTTGCATGTCGGTTTATTTTAACAACTTTCACTGTGAAGTTGCACCTTCGAGTCAAGTGTGGTTGATGCTTTCTTCTTGAAGAAGTGGTTAGTGCGGTGAACACTTTTCTCAAGAGCTTACAGTAAACCTGCAGCAGGTGTGACAACAGACACAACCCGGAGGACAGAAAAGTAGGTCAGTGTTGTTTTTAACCACGTGCGCTGCTGCACAGCAAAGGAATGTGGATGCAAACAGGTACTTCTTGATCAGCTGCACGCTGCAGTGTAATTCTCAGAGCTAATGATGGATTTCCAGGCTCCAGGGCATGAATTCATCTAAACTTGCTTTTAAGAAATATAAGACAAAGTTCAGAACGACGAAGACCACTGGGAAGGATTTTATAACAGATTAAAATATAGTTGGAGTGGGACTTTAAGGACTTTAGCCATTTTTGGGCTCTAAAACTTTAGTTTGAGGGAAACTTTACCCATTCTGATGAAAATTGTGTTTTAACATGTTCTTGTGGCATTTTTTTCTTATGATGGAGAACATATATAAAGAAAATTTAGCTTAAAATGCCATTTTTGTGTATTTATTTATATAAATCCTGATTAATCAGGAGGAGACAAAAAAATGCAGTTGGAAAAAGCTTGCAGCTGTGAAGCTACGTAGAAGCCAAAAGCTTCCTGCTTTGCTCCATTCTGATGCATTCACTTGCAGACAAATAGATCCATGAACATCTTTGTTTTCCTTGTCTGAGCTGGCTCAGAACTGTGCGACTGGATAGCATCAATATTTCTCGCCATTTTTTTTGAACCAGCAGTGTTAGGTTGCGGTTGTGCGGGGCTGTAAGCTAGCAGGAGAGTGTAAACAAAGGGTTGGTGGGATATCAGCAAAGGCTTACTTCCACATCACAACTCAGAGGTGAATTTCTAAAAAACTAGTGTTGCTCTGCAGAAACTTTGTCCTAGAAAATGACACAGGTTTTATGATTTGGGCTTAAAAACTGCATAATCATAATTAAGAGACTTACTGGGAACACTTTTACTATAGATCAAAAGATGACCAGTGTGGGACTTAAAGGCGATGACACCCTGTGTGAAAGGCGCATCATGGTAAAGTGAATGCTGTCTGCAGGGTGGGGCCTCCCAGCTACAGAGTAAGATGTGCACTTGAGTGTTTGGCTCACCAGAGAAGAGCAGCCATAGCTCTCCTCTCATGCTTTCAGGAATCCCTTTGAGAACCAGCTCCTTAGTCTTCTCTGTGCGGTACATGCAGACCCCCTCTCCATACTCTGCAAAGTGGTTCTTCCAGCCCTGTTCTTTCAGGAACTCTTTTGCCTGAGCAGATGGAAACAACATGATATAGAAGATGGCTCAGATTGTGATAGAGTGATTATCATTTAGATAGCTCACCAGTTTGGGATTGAATTCTTCAGGCGAGCGGCGTCGGTACATGGTCATGAGCGCCTCTGTTGCTGTGGGCACGCTGGTGTCATTCAGGTTGAATGTTCGCTCAGTCTCTGAACCTGAACTGTGTTGAGAGCTACTCGAGAGCAGGGAGCCATGCTGGGAGTACACCTGGCGACACAACCCCACTCAGGTGTTTATGTCACATACGCACTTAAGTCTCTGCTGATAAAAACAGAAATTTTACCTCGTCGTCTGAGCTGTTGAAGCTGCCATTCAGCTCTTTCTCCAGGCAGCTCTTGGAGGTGGTTTGCTGCAGGAAATCAGAGATCCTCTGCACCAGGAAGTCTCTGTCCTTCAGGTTGGCAAACAGAAAGGTCATGCGGTTCTTGGTGCTGATAGAAAGAGGGCTGGGCAACACGCTGGAGCTGTCTGCTTTTTCCACAATCGTCACCTTCAAGACATCAGGAAACATATAACTTCAGAAAATTTTAACATAAACAGAACAATAACCAAATGTGTAACTTCAATTTCTCTCAAATAGGAAAACAAAATAATTTAATTTCTGTTATTTTAGTTATTTGTCCTGGATGTAATATTTACACACTCAAGATGGAAAACCCGCTTTCAGACCTCTAGATCAGATCTAGGAACCTGTGCTTGATTTTAAGGTCTCACCTCCCGCAGAGGAATGATGAGGCTGCACAGCGTCTCCTCCTTGCTGGTGAAGCAGATGTAGTTAGTGGAAACGAACATTTGACCTAAAATGTGCATCTTGTTAAAGGGAGTCCACAGGGTGCAGTCTGTGTGCCCGTCCAGCTTTTCATCTTTGGGGAGTCGGAAGAGCGCCCGGTAACGCTCACTCTTGGCTCTTGCATCCAGATCCCTGAAACATTCAAACCTCCGGTTAGAAAGCATCAACGCGCAGATGTACACAAAGGTTTTAAAGAGGTGCTGCTTTTGCATTTTTACCTCTTGACAGTCGATCAAGTAATCTGAATAGTTATGGTTTATTTGATGGATAAAGCTCTTACCTCTTCAATGCGGACACCTTTTTGGGCGACTTCTTCTTGAGCTTAGGCAGCGATCGGTCCTGTTCGAAACCTTTGTTGTCGAGCAGCTGGCGCATAGCGATGTTGGCCAGCTGCTCTGCCAGCTTAAAAGTCTCATTGATGTTGAGGAAGACGGAGAAGACGTGCTCATTGGAACGGGTGCTCACTTTAATCACGTCAGGTAGAAGGCGGGTGGCACTCTTCTCCAACTGGGTGATATCAGCCCAACGCACCACCAGTTTGACTGAAGGTGTTGGAGAAAAAAAACAGTGAAACTTAAAAATTTTACACAAGGTATCTTCATATTCTTTACAATTTTACCTTTGATTAAGAGATTTAAAATGTGATATGAACTGATTAAAATGAGCATCAGAGTCTGATTAATGTTCGATAATTTTGTAAGAACAACAATTTTTACATTAGGAAATGCACATGTTAAAGTTTAACGACTTATTTTGCCTTGATTTGGTTATGACTTCAAGTTACATCATGAACTTACAGAAATAAGTGCATGTTTTTTAAAATGATAAAATGAGAACAGTGTATTTTTCTGAAGATCAGTTTTTTTAATTACCTTCTTTTCCTAATAAATATGAATAAAAGCAGATGTGGTTGATGCTGAGGTAAAGCCACCCCTGCCGGGGTACCTTTCCCTTCCAGTAGCTGCAGGAGTAATAGTTGACCAGCTTCTCTTCTTCAGGCATTCCAAACAGCTTCCGGAACTTGGCGCTAACCTCCTTGAACTTGTCTGTGTCGTCATCGTCTTTAATGTCCTGGTTCTTGCTGTACTCCGCTATAATCCCCTAGAACAAAGTCCAAAAGGAATAGTGTCAGATAACAAGCGGGAGCACTGGAAGTAAACTGTAACGATCAAAAGTAGGGTTTGTCTGAGAAAGAGGGGACTGACGATAGCACAAAAAACCCAACAGGAAAACCTGATGTACAGAGTACTGACCTGCACTTTCCCTTTGACAAAAGTAGTAATGTCATTCTCATTCTCAAAGATGGAGAGAGTCTGCAGCAGGTTGTGCTCCAGCCACTCCCAGTGCTCTGTGATCTCCTTACGGGAGGTTCCTGCAGAAGAGATCGAAGGAACCAAATCACATGAGAAGCAGAAATGCACACTGCTTCTAAGTTGATACGCTGCTGCTGTTAGCACCTCTTCATGCAAAAATGAAGCATATTTATGCTGAAACTATAAAAAAAACAGGAAGTTTGACCAAGAACTTTATATCAGCCAGACTTTTTTAAGGAAAACCACAATCTCCCACACAAGTATTTGTTTTCAATTTTCATTTTTCTCAAAAGATACATTTGTTTTAAAGCTGAAAACGCTTTCTTAAAAGGTCAAAAATGTCAACACACATCACAGTTTTACCTCTAAACATCAAAAATACAATTTTGCTTCCAGTGAAAACATCTTGTTTTTCTCTTCAGAAAAGTAACATCTGGACGTGAATGCGTTATCGCTGCATGCAATGCAAAGAGGCTTCCTGCTAAAAAAGCATCACTGGCAGCATTAGCTGTATCTGCTCCACTCTCCATCTTTCCAGGGACGAATGAACACTGGAAAGGAAGTGTGGGGAAAAAAAGCCAATCCCATTTTTGCTTTCAAGCCTCCATTTCCATTAAACTGATCATTTTGAGATGGAACAAATGGGTAAAACAGATTTCAACTAGCAACTAGCTTCCTAAATAGTGAGCACAGTGGACAGGTTCTCACGTGCATTCTTAAAAACTCCAGCAAGTGAAAAATAACAAAAGGAAAATAAAAAATATCAATAAAATGCTTCCCATTACGATTTGGCAGCACATCAAGGTCTTCAAGTAGTTCAATAGTTTTCAGTCAATCTGTCACTTTATTAAACAAGAATAGAATTGACTGCTATCACATTATGTTTCGATCAATATGTGCGCTCTATACATGTCTTGCTTTGCTTTAAGGTTTACAGATAAACACCCGTTTGAATAATGAGAGCTGCAGGACATAGTAAAGGGAATGAATACTTTCTGTGTCACAGCAGTTGGGATGTGCCAAACCAATCTATAAAAAGCATTTCTAGGTTAATAATTTTATTTAGGTTACATCGAACAGATTGACAGCTTTTTTAATTAAATTACCCTGACTTTTCCCTTATTTGCTTTATTCCCCAATCTGCATTGATTTTTTTTTTTTAATTCAGGCTGGTGTAATGTTAAATAATGTGTAATATTAGACCTAGATTTTTTAAGTGGGACATTCATACAACAATTAAATGAAAAAAAAAAAGTTAAGAAAAAAGTGCAACATAAAAAGTGAATGGTATTCCTTTGACAGCTGTGATTTTGTAGTATAACAGTCTGCCTATACTGCACTCTTATTGCAGCTTCTCCAGTCCCCAAAAGCTATAGCTCACATTCATTTTTGACCAGCCTACTTTTCCCAAGCTGCCTTTTAGGAATAAAACATCAAAATAAATGCAATCTTAGAATTGAATTCATTTTTCTTAAGGCCTAATCTTGAGAATAAATCTTGGTTGAGCTCCTTTATGTGGTTAAGTAATTTAAAAAGGACAAATTGAAAATTCATTGATCTGCGCAGCAGCTTTCCTCTAATACTGCTCTCTAAATCCACTGAGGCATGATGTAATGCTATTAACATACAAAAACAAGAATGTAGCTACATAATACGAGGAAGCTGAGAGGAGGATGGAAGTCCGTTTTTATTATTCTAGACTGTGTAGCTCCTCAAAAGGCAGAAATACAGTAAATGGTTTGTAAAATGTTTCATTTCAAAGCTATTACCTTGCGTTCTTTAAAAAGAAAAAAAAAACAAAAACAATCCACCAAGCCACCAATATTAAGACATACACAAAAGTGCACAAACCATGAGCAATGATCCAGTATGACAAAGAGTCAGGGGTCTGGTAGAGGATCCTGTAAGGGGCCACCCGAGCGCTCGAGTCCAGAACTACATCTAGGGTTCCCACCAGCAAAGCTGCAATAGAAAAGACAAATTAAACAAACATTATTTTAATATAAAAAAGGAATAGAAATGTTTTTGAGTAAAAAAAATATGTTTCATAAAAAAAAGTTATTAAGCATTTAAAGCAAAAACCTTTGCAGATTTGAAACAAGGTTATTGCTAAACATCTATTTGCTTCAAATCCCCATTCTGTAAATGACTGTTTAACATGTTTAATAATAATAATAATAAAAACAGCAGCTATGGGTGGGCGTCATGCTATGCTACTCACTCACACAGCTATAGCTCATGGAGCAAAAATGTCTATGCATATCTTTGTCCTCATAAATTAAGGGTTATTATGAATTAAATGGTTTAGTGGCTAGTACCATGTTGCTTTGGTTCATTGAAGTAATTAAATTATTTTCTGTTTTTCCTCATTTCTATGGGGCTAAACTTTTTAAAACTTCATTAAAGTTATTCTAAAAATAAAAGTTTATTTGTGCAAAATAATGTGTTTGTATATAAATTAATTCATGTTTGGCTTTTAAAGTGGTTTACTGTGTTTAAATTAGTGCTGTCAATCGATTAAAAAAATAATCAGATTAATTACACTTTTGGGTTGCGATTAATCACAATTAATCACAATGTTTTACGTGTTAAATTTGCAGCTTTCGAACAAGAACAGGCCAGAGAGAAATGTCTCCATTCATTTTTAATGTCTGAAATGTTTACATTTTTGAAGTGTTAACTCAGAAGTTTAAGTCTGTAAAGACTTTAATGTCTGCAGTATAACCTTAAGAAAACAAAGATGCTGAAATACAGCCATAAGAACCAAACGGTGCGTTTCTGCACTTTAAATGGTCCGGGTAAATACTCAAATCTGATTGGCTGCTGGGTGTTCCAGAAGAAGTTCCGGTCACAATATTCTATATGCGCAGGCTTCTTCAGAACAAATGTGCCCTTCATGTTCTGGACAAAAACAAACGGTAAGATGTGAATTTTCTCTCTGAACTGAAGATTTATTGAATCTATCGTGACGATCAGTATATAAATCTCTTTCCTTTGCCACTGCAATTTAGGTCTGCCGGCCCAGCGACGTATTGTGTTCTTGTGACAACGGGTCGCATTTAGTAGCAAATAGTCCGTCTTTTGTGAAAAAGCGATCTAAATCTAAAAATAACAAAAAATAAAGTACTAAAAATCAATTGAATATTTATTTATTTTGTAAGTGTGAATTCAGAATTTATTTGCACGCCGCAGAGGTCCTAGTTTAAATGAAAACCAGGGAGCTTCTAAAATCTGTTATTTTCTGCCTCTGTTACTCATTCAGGTTCACTTTCAGACAGCAGGTATCTTCTAAATCTGAAATTGTGGTGACACCACAGATCAATATCTTCTGAGCAAGACTTTTTGACACATTTTAGCAAGAACTGCCACTGAGTAAACTTCAGATAAAGACCTCTAGAAATAATAGTTATGGTGCAGAACAAAAACACATGTTGATTGTCTTCTATTTAGTAATAAAAATTGTCGTATTTTGATGTTAAATCCTTGTAAATGATTAGTTACCACAAGTAACAAAAACAATTATCGGTACTTCCCTGATTATTAACTGTGTTTGTGGCTAATCAAATACATGCATTACTATAAACCTCCACTCATTTAACAAGTAATCTTTACCTCAATATGTCAGATTATTTTTGCTTTCTAAAGTGCATACCTTGAGAAATACATTTAGGAGCATTCTGTGCACATAGTTAAACTATTACACAAACGATGAAATGAGGACAGCCTAACTTTTGGCACAAAAGGGGGACATTTTTGGAGATTTCACAGTGACAGGGCACTTTAAAGTTGACTATCAGGTAAAAGATGCAGGCTTTTCTTCACGCTTTGCAGCAGGAATACATTTACTGCCACTGGAGACAGGTTATTTTAGTTCTGCAGCTCTTTGCAGTAAACAGTGTGACTCACCCCAAAAGGGGGATGGGGGTGAAAATAGAAAGAGGAGACGAGACAGAGAAGAGAAACTCAAGTATGTTCCTATTCTCAATGAGACCTGCAAAGAAAGCATACGTTTTTTTTCTTTATTTTAATTGTTGGGACATGCTGTCTTTGTCACTGAACAAGCCTTGCTTTGTAACGTGTGGTTGCTGGGCTAAATAAATAATGCTGGATAAATGCAGGGAAGAAAAATCAAGTATTAACAGAACTAAGGCTAAAAATAAAGCTGTAAAACAGTATTTAACAGCAGAAGTAGTAAGCTGTTGTCCTGTTAATTGCAACAATAACCTTTTAGTGCTTATATAAATGCATTTATTGTACCCATTGTACCCATTTAAAAAAAAAGTAATAAATGCAAGTTTCAGATTTGCCAACTGACAATGCAAAAAAAAAAAAAAAACAGCATTTCACAATCTTGTTTTAGAACTTTAACAACCACCAGTTGTGAACATGAAACTTCCTCTTCGACTCAATAATGTCACATGGATAATTAAAACGTGAGGGGATAAGATTATTTTCTGTTGGGCCTTTAACAGCAAAAGAAAAACCAAGAGTGTCAATATTGAGCCATGATGACATCGTGGTACAGATCTGTATGGATTGCAGTGCTTCGTAGTTTATACCTGTGCGTTGAGGTTTCACACAGGAACTGGTAAGCCCTCCGTTTACCTCCCCCTCCTCGTCATCCAGCATTAGGTAAAACCCCACATGAGGCAGTTGGCAATTACCCTGCCCCAGCCCCCCCAAGCCCCAAAATGTACACAAAGGGGGACTTTTGGGAGATTAAGATTTCAGATAGTTTTGTCTGGTGAACTATTACACAAGAAAGCATATGTGGAGTGACTGTTAAACGTGTTAACATTTGCATGACAATCAAAAGACTTGTTTTTTGTGAGAGCGTCAAATGGAAGAGTTGAATGCCAGACAGTTCCCGTTCAAGGCTGTAATTTCTATTCTAGATGCATTATTTTATTTAAATAAAGATGAAATGAGTCAATCATTAAACAATCTGGAAGTGGATTCAAGCAAGGATAGTTTGGCTCAACAGTTCCCTCAAATAAATACTCCATTGAATGTAGCATTGGGGTGCATTTTGACAAAGTAGGAAGTAATAATTACCTTTAATAATTTTATGAAATATAAAATAAATTTAGGCTCATATACTAAACATTTTCCCCACTAACAACTGCTAGAGGACACTGTAGGTGTGTGTTAGTATTGGCTTTTGACAGAAACACAGAAGAAGCACCATCCAAAACAAACATGGAGGAGAATCTGATTGTTCTCCTCCTGAATTTTATAATTTTTTTTTTTTGTATCGAGACATTACTCCCATTTCTATCTTTTCCTTCCTTGGACTAACGTGGGATAGAAAGTTATCAAACTAGGTGACGACGACACGAAAGTACCGCTAAAAGCGATGCCACTAGGATGCAGCTCCTGCAGAAGGTAAAGATTGCCGTAAAAAAAAAAACTGAATGATCTCATAAACCCAGACATTGAGTCATGCTTACTGATGCTTTTGTAAAGCTCTTCACAATATATAAACTTGATCTCTCAACGTCATCCATGCCTTCCATGCATTGTAAATGAGATAGAACTGAGGCTAAAAACTTGACGGTAGCTTATTCCACACGCAACAAGAGCATCGCATTTGGACGAGAATTGAGCATCAAATTTGACGTGTGTTGAAGAAGAGGCAGCATTTTGGGTGCTGCGGCTTATACTGTGGAGTGACTTGTCGTCAGAAGAATACAGTACTAACAGATGTGACCCTGCATGACAGATCTCTAAAGAAGCAACCCTAGACATGCAGGCATTTGTTTCAGCTTTCCCCTCTGCAAACGCCTTTTCTTGCAAAACTTGAGAGTGGGTGTGCCGTTTAAAACAACAAGAGACAACATGCAAAGCGTTTCAAACAACACAAGTTCCACATAGCAACTCTGGAAGGGTGGAAAACTCGTCACAGTGAGCCATCAGCTGCTGACAAGCTGCAAAACCATGTGATTTGTGCGTTTCCCCTCCGAAACAATGACAACGCAGACATCTCCATTGTTACAGCATAACAGATTTCGTTCTCCGGGCTATTAGGAGTTTTTCCATCAGGTGGTTGAACAAGAAACCAGACAATCCTCTTACCAACTTGACCCCTCTCCCATTTCTAACAATCAACCAGCATAAGCAAAAGCAAGTTGCTTCCCACGAAAAAAAATTAAAAAAAAATAAAGAGGAGGAATTTAAGAGGAAGTCAGATGTGATCGTCATCAGTAAATGCACAATAAAAACTTCATCCCACCAGCACTCCAACATTTACAGCAGATATTTATGGATGAGATGAAGCCTATAAAGACAAAGCCTCCAAGGCTTTAAAAAAACAGCTCCCCATTTCTACGTAACACATTATTGCCTTATTTAACCCCATAAAAATTATTTGTCTAATGTTGTGCAAAAAGGGAAAACAGCCTGACTCTTGTCTGATATTTATAGTCACATGAATAGGGGTTCTGTTGTGTTGTTGTGCATCTCTATTTAATTAAGAATATCTCAATACTTTGGGCACAAAAAAGAACTCTAGAAACTTTGTTCAACAACATAATGTTAATGCAGACACTATCGAAAGATAAGCAAGACTAGCAGTTATTCTAATGGAGCAGCAGCTAATTATGCAAAAACCAATAGGAATTTACAGTTCTTTTAAGTAATGTTTGTAAAATCATCTTTAACTAGATGTGTTGAGGATAATGCATGAAATGACACCAAATGTTTTTGTTCTCTTCATAATAAACATTTGAAAGTTTGTAGGTGTGGCGTTAAATGATGACCTGAAAGTGTTCGTCATGCAGCTGCTGTTTAAGTATTCCGTTGTATTCTACAGCCAGCAAAATACAAGTGATTTTTTTTTTTTTTGGTCATTTGGCCACAAAGTAAAAAACGCTTCATCAATGTGATGATGGTGGCTTCCCCTTCTTCCCTGAAGGGGAAGCTGGGAGGCAGTGCCAGTTTTCCCTGGTGCAGTTCAGTGTCAACTGGCACATGAGGCAAGTCAGCAAGCTTTGCATTTTACATAACAATGACATCATCTCCAACAGTATCAGCACTCACCATCCCAACTAACTCAGCAGAGATGGAGGAGCAGGAGGACGCAGATAGCTATTCTTATATTCACAATTCTGTAAATATTGTAAGGATGTAAGCCCTTTAGATTGCAAATAGTGATTAATGCAAACTGTAAAAAAGTCAGACCTTGGCAGCTCCGGCAGATTCTAAGGAGATTTTGAGTTTCTTCAGTGTCAAACAAACATGATATCATGTAAAAACTTCACTCTAAAAAAGTAGGACTGGATATCGCATTGACAAGTGTCAATCACAATTGTAAGGAACTTTTTGTTCAACATCAGTTATTGAATAACATTGATATAACTGTTTGATTTTCTTCCAAATGTGCCTTTAACTGAAAAATATATATATATTTTAAGAGTAAAATCTGTAATTCCTCCATTAAAAATCCCAAAAACAAAACCTTATCCTTAAAATATTAAATTAGTTTGGATGTAAATCTCCTCACAATTGGAAAATATCCAAATTGTATTTTCAAAGATAAGATCAATTGGATTTTAATCCATTCAGTAAACTCAACCTTAATAGAAAGTTGTTCATTTTTAAAAACAAGAATATAAAGACATTAGTCAATTTATATTTGTTACTTAAGCACTTTTGTTGTGTCAAACGAACTCAAAAAAGCTGAAGACAAATCACAAGCTCTTTAACCCTGGAGCTCAGCTGGTTATCTGGATTTTGCATTCTGAAGCCAGCATGGACAATGTAGTGTTTTGACTGCTGCAGACTTTTGCTTTCTCAAATGCCACACATCCCTGTGTCATGTCTGGAAAATGTCAGGGCACAAATGCGTCTCTTTATAGGACAGAAGATGGTAAGAACCCCACACAAACTCTGAAAAAGTGTAAAGACAAATGTTTGGATGAATTCTAAGAGGGTTCTAACTGACTAATGTTTGGGTTTAAAGACCTACTCAGATCATCAATTGATTTATTTTAAGCATTCCCACCGGACTTTTAATTATGAATGTGCCATTTTTAACCAAAATCAGAAAAAGGTTGTTTTCTATGACATGTAGTTCCTGCAGAGTGGGAGACGTCCATCAAAAATATTTTCTCCAAGTTATGGGCGGGACCAATGGAGTAGAGCAACCCCCCCACCCCCCCGTTACTGAGAGCTCTCCGTTTACACCTGAAGTGTCAAACTCCAAGCCTCAAGGGCTGGCCTCCTCCTGGTTTTCCAGAAATCTTGTCTTATCTGCTGCCGATTACCTGGATTAAGTAATCAGCCAATAAGGAGCTTGGCAGGTTAGTTAGAAAACATTAAGCACATGGCCTGGATTAATGCCTGGATTTTCATATTGCATTTTATTCACAACAATTTGAATAAAAAAATACTTAGAAATCCAATTTGATCTTAATTTTCTTCATATGTCCTCCATCTTCGGAAAAATGCCACAAGAACATGTTAAAAACAATTTTCATCGATTCGGTCTTGAAAAGGCATAGTTCTAAGCGTGTACTTAATTGAGTCAAAACCAAAACTTTAGCCTAAGGATGTATTCAGACTGGACACATTTAGTTTGCTTAAAGTGAACCAGAGTTCGTTTCCCCCGATAATCCAGAACTAATTTTCAGTCTGCATACAGCCAAGGAGACCCTGGTCTGGGACCAGAAAACGCTCTCGGACCTACCTTTCGAGGTGGTCTCGTTTCATTTCCAATCGGACTGAGCTTCAGTTTGCTCTGAGTTTCCTCAGTCTGAATATCCTCTGTGCTTGGAGCGGACAAGGACAACTGAGCCAAAACAGCCACCAACTCATTTAAATGTGGTCGGATGAATGCAGGGCTCATTAAAAAACTTCATGTGATACAGATTGCCTCTCACACGGTTTTCCGACAATCTATATGCTAGAAACACTTATCAACGTGCCTTTTTCCCTGACCTCTCCTTAGCAACTGCACTGCAGCATGCCTTAAAATAATGTTGATCCAGATGTTTAACATTGGTCAGTGAAATATAAAGTTTGAATAAGTGAACTGTCATGACTAGGATTACAAAGCACAGAACTTCCACTATTCTGTTGTTGTTTTGCAGACCAAATGCAAGGTTCAGGACTCAATCTGGACCAAATTATGCAGACTTCCAGTCTGAATGCACCCCAAGTACTCAGTTTATAACAAAAGAGCGAGTATGATCTTTATCCTTTAAGTCTTGCTGATATGAATCTCTTATGCAAAAACTAATGCTTTTTTAAAAAAAAAAAAAAAATAGCCAGAAAGAGAAATCATGTTCAAGTTATACAGCTCTAATGTCATAAGTATGATAAACACATTATCCGTAGGATGTTCAGATACCTATTCAGCACCAGTTTATAAAATTAGGATCAAAAATAGACAACATTTCAACACTTGCACATGAAAGAGGAGATTGGTGGGGAGTTTGAGGCTTTGCAGCTGTGAACCCTGGCCAGCCATTGCAGTTGTAGTCCATCTCTCTCCTCATCTTCTTCTAGCTGCTTGACCCATTTTAGATGGAGCAAGCCAGAGGAAGGAGGACGGACTGAGAGGAGGACAGGGAATGATTCAGCATGAACAAGCAAACAGTGTGTTTCTGGTTGGAGGAGAAACGCACACTGGTCTGCCAGCAGCAGCTGGCACGTCTGCAGTTTACAGGCTGAAAAGTTCAGAGGAGAGTAAATATAATTTATAAGCAGGCCTCATCCGTGTTATTTCATAAGTTGTGCGCCTGCTCTTTGGCCTTTAAGCAGATTGGTTTGATGTCAAAGTGTGACTAAATCAATTTGCAAGAGAAATAAAGGTGAAAGGTCATTGCAATGAACTGGTCATGTGGCTTTCCTCTTGCAAGTTCACGGGTGTTTTTAAAGACATAACTTTGTTTCTAATCAGAGAATATTAATTAATTTTTTTTAAGTCACAAAAACAGCAGGACTTACCAGCCAGCCCCCCGCCTCCATCCCCGTGTCCCTTCCGTTTCTGCAGGATAAAGTATGGATTTGCTCTCTCGGTGATCCATAACGCGCCTGCCAGCAGCACATCTTCAGGACTGACCCACATCTTTCCTTTATCTTTTAAAGCTGCTCCAATGGGACTGTCTTCAGAGAATCATTTTAATATTAATCATGGCCGTTTTTGGATGCGAGTCTGCCTCTAGCTTGCTAAATGTCCAATAACACAAACAAATGTTCACTTAAACTGAAATAGAGGACGGGTTCGGTTCGGTCCGTGACCAGCAAGTCCAAATGCTGCGTTTCGGTGCCGCAGTAAAGCTTCTGAAACGCACCGCGAGGTTAACAACAGCCCCCCCGGTTGGCAGCGGAACCGCGCGCGGCTTGGTTCGGTTCGCTGCGGAACACAACGATGCAGGAGGAGGTGTCTTTGTTGTCCATGATCCCCGGCAGGTAACGGTCGTTGGCGTCGCTGTTCAACGCCGGAGCACCGCAGGGGAGCTGATGTGGTCAAAGGCCATGCTGAACCCGCGCCGGAGCCGCATATGACACACTGACACCCGACAAATGACGCTGCGCCCGTCGCCTTCTCTCCAGCAGCTGCAGCTGCCTCATGCAAAATAAAGCGCGTACGGTATATGACGTCAGCGCGTAAGACAGTGGAGGCGCACGCGCGGGCGGGGGGGACTTTGTTGATTAGAAATTTTTACCATCATCATGATCACTGAGTGTCATTTACAACATGGTATGTTGGTTTATGATTTTTTTTTGTGTTTGCTATAATTTCACCAATATGTTTTATTTTATTCATGTTATAGTTTTATTTTTTAAATAAATTCAAAATGGAGCCTAACCCGGCCACTAATGGGCAAAGGCAGGGTGCACCCTGGACAGGTCCCCAGTCTGTCACAGCACTCTGATCATATTTTCCCAGTGGTCTTTTGTTTACAATTTTTAGACCAAACTATGACAGATGAGTGTTGTTTACATGTGTTTGATTCTATGTATATATAAATATATTTTTTAATAAGAGATTGTTTAAGTTATAAAACATTTTACATCTTATTTTGCAAATTGTGGGTCACAAAATATTGATATTACCAAGACCTTTTATTTGGGAGTAAAAATGGAGAAAAACCAAAAACTGAGCTAAAAATGAAAGAGAGGGTTTTCAAGAGAGCTCTGTAGCATTTTTTTACTGCAACAAATCACAGTTCTTTTTTACAAGTCGCTTTCAGCAGTGATGTTCTCCTTGGTCGTCTCTCATGAACTCCACTGTGACTCAAAAGATGGTGTGATGAACATGTGGGACTGATGTAGATTGACCTTTCTTTTATGTCTTTGGCGGTTGTTTGGGGTTATGTGATTAACTTTTATACTAGATTAGATTTCTTTTCAGTTTCCTGAAAACTCTTCTTTTTCTGTGATCCGTGTGCAGAGGGGTTGTCACTGAACTACACAGTGACAGCTATCATTATTTAAAAGTAAAGTTAAAGACACTGTTGATGTTATAAGATAATAATGTGTTGATTTGGTAGGAAAATCTTTTATTTAAATCCAGGCCTGTTTCATTAAGGTGTTTTTACAATCATTCAAAAGTAAACATGTTATTCATTTTCTTAATTTCCAGTATTTTTCTTTATATTTATAATGACTTTTGCTAGTTTTAAATAATTTCAATGACCCTTCTATTGACAAGAAAGTACCAAACAAATGTGTCTTTGTAGGTTGCTTGCAGACGTTGAACTCCCCCTTTTTCTTTCTTGTGTGCACGTACAGTTCAAGTGAGATTGAAAATGAATGTGCTTTTAGTATTGAAAAACATAAGATATTAGGTGGAGACGCACACAAACATCCCACAAGAACTGAAATTTCTTTGACGCCTTTGTCAGGGGGCTTCTACTGTGTTTCTAGTTGACTGTGGCCTTCAAAAACAGGATACAGACAGTTGTC
Source organism: Adrianichthys oophorus (assembly GCA_036245035.1). Lineage (NCBI taxonomy): Eukaryota > Metazoa > Chordata > Actinopteri > Beloniformes > Adrianichthyidae > Adrianichthys > Adrianichthys oophorus. Next base: position 8,760,400 of record BSAI01000119.1, on the reverse strand, counting down.
TAGCAGCATGACTTTCACAGCCTGACTCAGTTCTGGTTTAAGTGGCAAACTTTCCCTCACAGTGAAACCCAGATTCACCGTGGTTCACACTGCTAGAGGCAGCTTGTTTACCTTGCGCATTACCTCAAACCTGGGACAGAAATGACTGATGAACTTCTTTATTTACATTGGTTTTGGTTTCTCCCATGTTTGTATACAGTATGACTAATCTATGAGTGGGGGCAACTTTTCTACCCCTCTGACCTTTTAATCTTTGAGAGGTCAAACTGTTTTGTTATATTTAGTGACAAAAAGGTACAAAAGAGGAAGTAAATGATACTACTTAACATTACAAATCAATAAGTTAAGAGCTTTTATGGATTTCTACAGATACAAATAAGAGGGTACAGGAAAATGCACTGGTTTAAAACAGTGCAACAAATAAGGTTTTGGGTGGAAATTTCCCTCCTTGAAATATAACAGATTGACATTGTTTTGTTCATCCAAAGTCTGACATTCCCTGTTGGACGTCTTATACTCTTTAACGAAAACAACACCAACAGGGTAGACAAACTGTCTCACTTGTTAGTTCCTCAAACACATCCTCTTTCTTTGCATGTGATAAAGGATATTTTTTCCTTGAAAAGGGAAGAAAAACCTCCCACTTTGTGTAGTTTTATGGTTTTAGTGCAGGGATGTGTTTGGAAACTACTTTGTTTTGCTTTGTTTTTCTCAAAACAATGCTTCTTGGTCATTCTAAACCAGGGGTTCTCAAAGTTTTTTGTAGAGGAGGGCCAAGAGCTCGACATTAGACTGGGGGCCAATTTTGGTGAAAAAAATGGATAAACAGAAAAATGTTGTTTTTAATAACTTTAATGACCAAGTGTCATTTGTACATTAGCAGAGCATATGAACAAATAGGGCAAGATTTGAAACATAGTTTTAACTAAGAAATATGATCAATTTTGGTCAACAACAGACCTGTGTGATGTTACTTTCAGCGTACATTCTTTTAAAAACTCCCCGTCACTGAAGGGCTTGCTATGCCGGTGTAAATCCAAGGTACATTCCCCCTGCCAGAATTCGTTTCCACGCTGTCAGGCATTGTTGATTTGTTTCGTAACGCTCATATTTTTTCCCAAAAAGCGTAAAAAGAGGATGGATGATTACAATATACATTATTCTGGGGCTTTGGGGAGTTTATTGTCATATTTACATATTTTTCCACATATTCTATATAAAACGATGATTATTTTTTTGTGTTTAAAAAAATGACCTTTGTTTGGCTAATTTATGATAAGAAACGCAACTTATGAAAGTGACTTTGTTGTGGAAGCATGCAACAACGGACAATTAATACATACTTGTTGCTTCTACTGCAAAATAATTGGGGGGCACAGATTCTGGAAGGCTGGATCAGCAGCGGCCTGACTCCATATGACAATAAACCCACCAAAGCCCCAGAAAAAAGTATATCGTAATCAACCACCTTCTTTTAACACGGTTTGGGACAAAATATGATCAAACAAACCAACGATGCCTGAAAGTAGGGAAATACATTCTGACAGGGGGACCGTACCTTGGCAAAACACTGGGCCATTTCCAAAGCCACAACGTAGCTAGCTTCTGTCACAGCTTCACTGGATTTTGCCATTTTTGTAAACATTATCTGCTGCGTGGCATTGCCTCGTTGTAGTTGTTGGAGCTTGTTGTTGCGCTCCTCGCCGGTAAATTTGTCATAGTTTTTAGGATTTGTAACATAGTGACGATTTATATTGAATTCTTTGAGTAATGCATTTACCTGCTTGCAAATCATCATGACTTTATCCAGCCCATGAGGTATGACAAAGTAAGCATTTGTCTGCTTAGCTTGAAAGCTCCTTTTCTCCTCGCCAACACAATGTCTTTTCCTCAAAGGACCCTGTTCTGGCTATCTCTCTCCAAATCTAGAGTTATCCTCCCGTTGTGACTCAAATTTTACTGTCGTTGTCACGGTCCTTCCTTTCTCCGCAGAGGCAGTGACATAGAAAAGTTGTCTGCCCTCTAGTAGTGAAATTAATACACTGCAACATTGACACCTTGTTTGTTACCTTTTTTCCTGAATATTTTGCCAGAAACCACAAAACAAAAAAATATTTTTTGTCAACGTAGAGCTGGTTTAATAACCGTCAATTCTAATTTATTGAGGGCCACAAAAACTCTTCCCCGTGGGCCGCACTTTGTGAACCCCTGTTCTAAACATTAACACAGACAAAACTCAAATTTTAAATGAGACTACCTCATAAAAATATGATGTTGCAAATGTTTGTTGAGGTTTTCATCAAAGTGTTTAAAACACCACTTAATTCTTAAAATATATATGTCAATTCTTTGATGCACTGGGTTTTACAGAATAGAATATCAAGTAAGTAACTTTTGCCTGAAAATTTCTCCAGTAGGATTTTGTGAAAGCAAAATGTGGGCACAATTTTGAAAGAATAAATGAATGATTAATCTTAAAAATCCCTCTCTTCAACTTGGGCTTCAACTGAGTTTTGTCCAAACTTAACTGAAAGTGACATCACTGTCTGTCGGGAAAACATTGGTATTTTAAAAATAAGTTTCTAGACGTCAGGGGCTCTGTTAAAGAATTTCCCTTTCCATTATTACTATGGTAAATTCTGTTCTCCACACTTTTTGTGTTCATTAAAACATCACACAACAAAGTACAACAACAAGCGCCCTCCCCAGGTCATAATCCAAACCCACAGTTTTTCACTTGGGATGGAAAGCAAGCTGACTTCAAGTCTGTGTAGCAGATGCCAAAATGGTAACAAACGTTTTTCTTAAAAGTTTGTGGACATTCATTCTTGTGAGGTACACTTGTACCACATTTCTGGAGAGTGTAAGTTGCTGGTTTTATGATCTGAACTCAACTGCTTTATTTGAATCTGAAATTCCCCTAAACTTACTACATTTTTTCACTTCCCTGTCTGGCTCACCTCTAGAAAAGATGTTTGTGTCATTGATTTCAATTTGGAAAATGTAAACTATACTACTACATTTCTGGAGTAAACCGTGTTGTAACTTCCAAAAAGTTGATTTCTGATCTATCTATACTCTGTAGGTTTGAGTGGGTAAATATGTAATGTTACAGGTAGGACAGTGCATATGCATGGGGACACAAAGTCTTCAATTCATTAAAATAATAATTTCCTCATAGGCTCTACCTCATTTAGACAACATTATGTTATAAAAAAGAAATGGTTTTCACACAACCAGATGATTTCTTATGACTTGAAAGGTGGACACTTGTCCTACCTTAGCTTCTTAGTAAAGTTTGGCACAGTTAAAGAAATCATGGCAAGGTCCTGTTTTGTCTTTTCCATTTTAAAAATAGGACATTTTAGTCAAATATGAATTCGGTTGGTTTGCAATTAAAGAAAAAATACATTTCACACACAATCCATTGATTCTGTTGCACTCAATGAAGGTGCAAGCAATTCTTCTCACATCACAAATTCATTTTCTTCTGACTGCTGTTAATTTAACCCATTTTTACTGATTCTTATATAGTGGAAGTCTTTCTCTGGACATTTTTTTTAAACCAAGAATTTGTTAAAGAAAATGAAGAAAGAAGGCAAAACAGTGAAAAAAATATCCTTGTCTCAATTTTGAGATTATGACACTTTTAAAATGTAGACAATTGCCTTTGCCTGTTTGCTATTTTGTGTCTCTGTAAGAAAGGGTGTTTATTTTTAAATCAGATGTTTTTTTTTTTTACATCTTGAAATGGGTTGAAGATGTGTTTATTATGATTGAGTAACTTAATAAAGTCAACTTGAGTAAACTTGGTTCAATTTTCTACTTTTGTTATTTAAATGGACTGCACGGTAGCGCAGTGGTTAGCGCTCCTGCCTCACAGCAAGAAGGTTCCCGGTTCAAGTCCTGGCTGGGGGACCTTTCTGTGTGGAGTTTGCATGTTCTCCCCGTGCATGCGTGGGTTTTCTCCGGGTACTCCGGCTTCCTCCCACCGTCCAAAAACATGCTTCATAGGTTAATTGGTTACTCTAAATTGTCCCTAGGTGTGAGTGTGCATGGGTGTGTGATTGTGGCCCCTGCGACACACTGGCGACCAGTCCAGGGGTGTTCCCTGCCTTCGCCCATGAGTAGCCGGGTTAGGCTCCGGCAACCCCGTGACCCCGAAAGGGATAAAGCGGATTGGAAAATGAATGAATGTTATTTAAACTTCGCTGAAGCTTAGAAGCAAATATTTTGTTTAGGGCGCTCTCTGGTGGGTGGGAGGTGATCAAATTTAATAATAGAGCTTTTTCAATCAATAAAACTTTAAGAGCAGGATTGGAGATTTTTGAAAAATTCTAAATCCTGATAAAAAAATAATATGATAAAGAAATGACACATCTTTAAACACAATTATACTGTAAATTGTAAGATAAGCTTAAGTCTTGAGGTATATTAATCAAGAACTGCTGTGTGTGTGTTTTAAAAACAGAAGACTCTTTGTGTTCACTGTGTCTCCCCAGCAACTGGAGGAGGTTTTCTACCAGTTATCTCTGTTTTGCATGCCAACAGACAGTTGTAAAGTGTGTGAACCACCTTGACCTTGTGTTGAATAAATGCAGCAGCAGAGGAAAAACGGACAGAGATTGTTCAGAGAACGCTAAGAACAGCACTTTGTTCGTATCTCTCCCTGCTATAGCTGGAAAAAGAAGCTTCAATCTTGTGTCCCTTCATTTTGTGCAGACCTTTGGTTCACATGAACTTTATTTAGCTCAAAGACTGTGTTTTAAACCTAACATAAATCTCTTGATCAGTGTCTGCAGGTAGATGCTTGCCCGGTTTGCTGATCATTGAAATCCATGCAGGCATCATGCAGGTCCAGGACCTTATGCTTTTGGTTGGGTGGTGTGTGCCGTTTGGCCACCTTCAGTTCTACTGAAGTCAAAGGATGACAAATGCCGGCACGTGAACTAAAATATTTCTTAGAAGCAAATTCTGATTGTGTTCTATTCTAATATAATCATATGATGCTTTTTTAAAATTATGAAATTTATCTTAAGACTTTGGCAACAGCAAAAAATAAGGACAAGACAAGAAAAAGGGCTGATGCTAATAAACAAATAAAGATAAAAAAATCATGCTACTGTTGCAACCATCTCGTAAATGCTTTTAAATTATTTGAAACATTTCATTGCAATGTTGCTACTTGAACCTATATTTTTTTCCCAAATGACCCCACTTCTTTTCAAGCAAATCATTAGCTCTGGCTTGATTTTGATAATGCTAAACTTTTCACACCTCACATTTTTTTCAAAAAATGTATTGTATTTTTTGTATTTTATTTAATATATTTTATTTTTTTTATTTTAATGTGTTTTATTAAAAAATTGCATTGTCTCCTATAAATAAACTTATTTTATCAAACTGACCAAAGATTGTCCTCATACTTAAAAAAAATTGCAAGGGGATACGAGTAGTATAGGATAAACTTTATTAATCCCACAAGGGAACATTACCTCAGTAACCTAAAATTAGTTAGTTACCTTACTTATCTTAAGAGTTGTGTCAGTGTTTTACTGTTGACTTTTCCTTAACACACACACACACACACACACACACACGCACACACACACACACACACAAGCATGCAAAAAAAAGACCATCTGAAACTTAGCAATGCACTCTACTTTCTCCTGCAAATGATGATACTTCTCCTTCACTTCACGTGATCTTGCCCAAAAGGGAAGAGAAGATTTTAGCACTCTGGATTTCCACTTTGAAATACTAAAAAACTGTTTTTCTACCTACAAGATAAAATAAGAATAGAATTAAAGGTAAAGACTGATGCCAGAACTGACGAACTTTGACCTCCGGATGCTTAGGAGACACATTGAGGATCATGCTAAAATTTCCTATGCAGGTAATTGAATTGCATTACTAAACAAACAAACAAAAAATAACTTATTCTATTTTTGACGTTTGTGTCCTAGATCTTTTTGTCTCTTCTAGCATATTAGTCAACCTTACAATTAGGCCATTTGTATTTTTAAGGAAAGTTTTTGTTGTTTTTTAAAAATGATAAAAAGTTAGTTACAAATATTTCTCTTTTTTTCCCCTTTTATTCTTATTTTGCAAATAAAAAAAATACGTTGTCAATATTTACCTTTTCCACAGTGAGTGCATAAGATCACCTGAATTTACAGTATATCTCATTCAGATTTTCTAAAGAAGTCCCTCTGATGTAGTGCTCATCTCTAACACTAAAACAATCAAACATGAAAATACCTGCAACAAAGCAACCAAAAACAAAGGTTGAAAAAAATGGATTCAACTTTATTATCACACACATGGACAGTCAAACACATGCATCATGAGTAAACAAAGGGAAACTATGGGTTTTTATATATGAAAACATCAACATGTCATTTCCGCTGGTTATACATTTGACTGGCATAGTGAGCTCCAGAGAAAATATACACATTCATAACAATTCAACTTGTGTTGTGTTCAGCCCCGTGGCCCTCATTTGGAAAGTTTCTTTGAAATCACTAAATAAAACTTGACCTTACTTCTCCAATGACGTGTAAAAAGTAATGACGGAGTTTGAACAGCCAGAAGAAACAAAACAATTTGAACCAAGCAGGTCATTTTCAGAATTTAAACCATTCAAAATTCCATGTAGACACTTAGAAATAATCAATGGCATCTGTTACGAATTTTTAGAAGTAGTAGTTGGTGTTAAACCAATCAGAGGGAATACTCACAAAATGAGCCTACATGTAACCTTTTAACTAAGATAACACTGTGTATATTATTCTCATTCAACTAAAAATCAAATGTCATGTAAAATAGGCAAATGTGATTAATGATTTTTTTAATTTCATGTGCTTGTTAAACGTCTGCCATGTCACATCACTGAGTAACACCAGCCAGACAGATGGTCTGTATAGCCTTTTACATGTAAACATTACCATAAAACACAAAAGCATAAGGTTTTCCACAGTTTGGGACAAATCCATCTTGAAATAAGCAACCTTCTTGATGTAGTTTTCACAAATTTGTGTTAAAAGGGGCTTTCAGGAGGCAGCAGATGATGCAAATATGCAAATTGAGCCCAATCAGTTTTAACAAAAGTCCAAAAAATACCAATATATGATGTTGTAGTTATTTAATTTCAATTATATATTCTAATAAAAATGTTTTTGAAACCATCTGCAGAATATAGAGATAGATAGAAAGGGTCAATTTGGGGACCATGCTATCCAGTTATTAACATGTGCCTTTGCAACATATGTAGGTTTAAATGTTCAGTATTTGCAAGTTAACATTCAAACATCAGGGTCCATATGTTGAGCTGGCAACAGTCACATTCATTATTATCTTACATATTTAACACAACATAGGCTATTCAATGCTAAACTTGAATATTTACAAGTTAAGCAAGTGTACAAAAATAGACCACGATGGAATCTTTAACAATGCAAGCAAATGTGCATATGATGCTGAACTGATATACCATTCATGCATTTGCTGGTAACATCTAAATGTTATAGCAAATGTTCCGTTTTGCAGCAGACAGACAGTACATCACAGTAAAGGGCTGCAACTGCTGCAGAGCCAATTTTGAAATGTTGAACTTTATGGATAAAAATGAGTCCGCTGTTATCAGACTGTCGCAGCTTTAAAGTACACACACGACGAGGACTCACACAGCTTCTACGCAAAATACGAAGGACAGAGTGTCGATTTTAAAATAATTTGCCGTCCGAAATGATGGCATTTGTGCAAATTCACAATTTAAGCAAAACAATGTGGCTGAGAAAAATGCAGCATGATGGCACAATTTGAAGGAAACAAAGACAGAACAGTCAGGAGGAGGAGGGATGGACAGGTGTCATGAATTTTTGTTTAAAAAGATGATTAGAAATGTTCTTTCAAAAGCTACGAGGGAGAAAAGTAAAAGCAAAATAACATCCTTGCTCCCTCCCTTTTTAGAGTATGCAAATAAACAGTTAAAATAGATTTTTGACCAAAGAAAACAAACAAAATTTATCATCAAGACAAATAACATGATTTGTAAAAAATAACATGATTTTAATAAAATCCTGGTCGTTTTTCCAGGGCTCAGTAAGGAAAGCTTCAGGCAGAGACATCTTTAAACAATACAAGTTGTGCTTTTGGGATCACGATCTGATTTGGCATAGATTTATGCTACCTTTTTGAAATCTTTTTTTTCCATTGTTTGTGTGCTTTTATGTCTTTTGAACATGGTGTTGTGTAGCCTGTGTATTTGTGCTCATCTTAAAGTTTTGCAGACTGGTCACCCAGGTTCAAATTAAAACACACGTTAAAAACTTAGCAGAATAACCATCAATAACCAGATTTGCCGGTAGCAGCATTTCCCTTTTCTACCCGAGCTGGGAGTAATCCCTTTGTTCGTATAGAACAAATGTGTGCTGTAAAAGCTAGCAGCCGTGTCAGTAGAGTAATGGGTGACATCAGTTCAAAATGCTTTAGACTAGCTATGATTGTCAAATGTGAAGACGGAAACGCCACCTTAGTAGGTGTGTGTAACAGGCATTAGGTAAAAGGTTAAAATCCAATATACACAAACAGTAACATTAAAAAAATACATTAATGAATTTAGATTCTTTTTGTGTGTACACTTTCTTTATCTGTCTTGTGACTGGCTAAAAATCTAACAGCATATACCGAAACTTGAAGATGCTGAATATGTGCTATTGGTTCACTGACATACTTTTGATAGATGTTTGTCTACAGAAGAGGCAAAACTTCTATAACTTGCTGGCAGTGATCATGTACCAGGACACAATTTCATGCTAACTGAAGTTGCAGACATGCATTAGGAATGCCCCACTGCTCCTGTGCAGCCAGATCAAGTTCACTATCCTAATCCGACTGCTGCCTTCTGTGATGGGCGACAGAATGAGCTCGGTCTGTTTGTGCACTTCAGACGGCAGGCTGAAGGATGCGAAGAGACTGACTGTCCGGTAGCTATGACTGCTGAAGGAGAAGCAAAGATCATGTCTACAGACAGAAAGGAGTCTCTTTTAGCCTGTGTGGACACGGGGTCTGAGGGGACACACTTCAAATTAGCTTCAAGCACGGCCCCATCTCTGTTGGACTCCCAGTCCTGCTCTCCCTCTGTTCCTCAGTCTCTTTCCTTCAGTACTGATTGGCTCTGAATTTGGCCTCGTCACATTCTTGCTCCGCAGACAGCTCCACCTCAGACCTCTCCATACTCATGAGGACTGAAGTGTCGGAATCACTGCTGAGCGGAGGCTGGTGTTCACCTGAGAGATGGGAGGTGGAATTATTCACTCTTGGAAAAAAAGAATAACTAAATCCATCTTTTCTGCAGCCAAATTCTACAAAGAGTGCCTCACAATAAAACATGTCAGTTCTGTATGTCATATATGAACGTACAGCTCAAATTCTAAAATGAACATGGAATTGTTAAAGTTGCATTAAAATTAATCTTGAGAGAATGTCATTTATCTTATTTTGTTTTCAGTCAGTCTGAATTTAGCTTCACACATCTGATCTTAACCTATTTGTTTTACAAGCTTTGGTTTGAAACATAAATGTCTGGTTGACAGCAGTCTGACTACAGGTTCAGGTCCGGACCAAATTAAGAGAACTCGGTCTGGACCAACTGACTTTTCCAGTCTGAATACACCAACGCTCAAATCCTTAAATTGAGAGGTTTTAAGGGTGGATTCTAAACTTTTTCGAGAAAAGATTTGTTTATGAATTTTTGGAGCATGCTTTAAATTACAGCTACTGAGCATGAAAGCTCTAAAATTGACTTGAGACTTTGAAACTCCCTCACACAAGCAATCTGTTTCAGCTCAGTGACAGGTGGCAGTGACAGAGTCGATCAAAGATTTTGACGTTTACCAGACTGTCCTTGAGTTAAAGACAAATGTCCAAAAATCTAAACGTTACAGAAAAAAACGACAGAAATTCCAAGAATGAAAAGAGAACAGCTGAAAGAAAATATACGAAATTTGATGCAGCTGTGGGAAAGTAAAAATCCTGATTTCAATCTGACTGATTTACTGTGGAGGCATTTTGAGAAACTCCTTCAAAAATAGTAAACTAGAGCTATCTGGTTTTTTGGGAGTTTGAGACCCCTGATCTATAACCAGGACTGAATCGTGCATACATACTGCTGGCAATGATGTGGCTTTGGTCCGGCTGTGGAACCATCTCTGCATAGTGATGCAGCGTTTGTGAGTCCGCTGCTCTTCCAGCAGGTTCCAGCACCACTGAGCTCTCATTAACAGTTATTTCATTAGCAGCACTGATAGAATTGTTGAAAGGACCACGAATAGACACCTCATAGTCTGGAGGGACCTCATCTGTGCAGTCCGCATCGAACTGCAAAGATCCAAACACATCAAACTTTTCTTTAGCACCGTTAAAGTATTTTCTGAAGCTGAATATAATAGTATAACTAAGCATTATTGGGATTAAAGAAAAATCAAGTAGGGATTACTGGAATTCCCAGGGCTTTTAGTATGTTCATTTTGCACATGGGACACGTCCGGTGGTCTTGCAGCCATGGATCTACGCAGTGTTTGTGGAAAACATGCCTAAATAGGAAAAACATTAAGCATTTTTAACAAATGTGACTTTTAGAATTTGTACAATAACCTTTCTAAAAAAAAAACATGGCTAGCTATGCTTTCATTTTACTTTAATTGATGTCATTACATGAAATATTTACATATAAACCTCACCTGCATGGTAATATCCTCACTACGTCATTAGGCTTATAACATTCGATGCAAACAGCACAGTTGTCGAAGTCAGGTTCAGTTTCCTTACATAAAGAGATACCAAAACAAACAAGATAAGAGCTTAAAAAAACACACAAAAAAACAAAAAGGGAAAATCAAATTGAAAAACTAATAAAAAATATTCACATATGAGATTATTTTTATTTAATCAACCAGAATTTCACAATGGATTTTTAAAATGTTGCTCATTTGTTGATTTCTACCCATCAAAGTAGAAGTTCTAGACTGACATTAAATTAAAACATTGCTGCAACGTAAAAGATTAAAATAAGAATTTCTAAGGTTTCTTGTCATATGTTGATCTGTGACCCCAAAAGAGATTAAGCAGGTTTAGAATGTGGATGGATAGACAGGAATCTGCTGATTTCTATAAATGCAGACATTTCAAGTGCAGGCAAAACTGTGGTGAAAACGTCATATGTAGAAAAATAAGAAACAAATAAATTCACAAGTATTTCTGTCCTATTCATAAATAAAATAAAAAAGAAAAATTAAAAAAATGACTAAAATTATAGACTTTTTTGTATCCTAGAGTTAAGTTTTAGCAGGAGGTAATGCTATTACTAAACAAACTGATGATGTTACCACACAGAAAAGAGAATTTAAGCTTATCAAGCATTAATTAACATTATTAGCATTTATAATTCTTGCTTCATAAGTATGACTAGCAGAAAGAAAGACAAACAGACGGAGAAATCATGAAATAAATTCAACGATCCAGCTAAACTAACACAGTAAAGCTCTTTAGTTTTCCATAAAAGTATTCCTTTTGTATTACAAAAAGAGTTTTAGGAGCCCGTCTTACCTTATCTCCTTTCTTTAGAGTGCGAACTTGAAGTTTACTAATGGCCTTTTTAGCAACATCTCCCATTCGCCTCTGAAGACATAGAAAAACATTGTTTTCCAGGGTTGGGACATTTGCACAAAAGGCAAATATTCTGATTTTCAAAAGCATTCCACTTGAGATGAAATTCAAGACTATTAGCAACTATTTTATTAAAAAAAAAAAAAATTGTGAAAAAATCTATGTGCTTAAGGGGCATCCCGCAGAGTACAGAGACTTTTTTGTCCACTTAGTCCTCCAACTTTAATAAAATGGAATTCATTTTAAGCAGGATAAGTAACTGCTTATTTCATTTTACTGAAAATGAGGAATACACTAAAAACACCCACGCCATGTGCCAGTGGTAAGACCTAATTGAAGTATAAAAATGATGAATGCCACACAACACACGTGTGCTGCATCATTACTGATATTAGGATTTTATCTTCTTTTGACAGAAATTGCTTGGTGTTAAAACCCTCTCCTGTTCTGTTAACTTTCAGTCAGCGTTCACTGGAGGTCTGTTGAAGGACTGCAATAAGTGGAGTGCAACAACTGTTCCCCCGTTCTTTGAGACCAGTGCAGATGGATGCCGTGGGACCATTAAGGAGCTTTGGGCAATAAAAAATGACTGCCTTTATACTCTAATGCCACTCTTTTATTCAGTGTTTTAATAATTCTCTGCCAATACTTGTGTTGCTACACAACTCAATAGATATTACTAATTAAACTTTCAGATTTATGGGATGTGAACAGAAAAATTCTGAACAAAAAAAAAAGTGAAATGTGTGGAAACACAGCAAGCATCAAATATTACTCACATTAGTCATACATATCAGTTGTTTCTATATTAATATTATTACTATTTTTGCTTAATTTATTTTTAGAAATCAATATTCTGAACAAAACTAAAGCAGCAAAACAGCCAATAATGCCATGCAAGCATGCAACTAATAAAGGCGTGCATCTGGATTTACACAATAGGGACATGGAAACATGCATGATTCAAGAATGATATGACAGTTTTGGATCTTTCAGCAAAAAACTCTTGCACTCAGTCATACCTGGTTGCGATCTCGTGCATTAGCGTAGCGAAACCTCTGGATGTAGTAGAAGACGAGCCAGGCGAGGGAGATGATCATGAGGACGATGAAGGATATGGAGACAAACACGACAGAGGTTCTGCTCACGTACTTCTGCAGGTTACGCGTTCCTACAGTGATGTGCAGGGTGACCACAAGGCCCCGCTCTAACAAGCCCACTAGCTCGCGACCTTTCGGCTCTGGGATCATGACGGCCACAACATCACCCGTGTCTGCAAAACACAAGACGCACAGGAAGCAGAACGTGAGACATGCACCAAATCAGAACTGCACACATTATTGTGGCGAATAATCTACTGTATTACAAGATTTTCAGTGTAAATCCAATGCAGGCCAGATAATTAAATCGGAGTGACAAGCCAGACATTCACCTTTCTATTAAAAAAAAAAGGATAAATGTTTGACTCATAACAAATCAAATCCCTTTTTCCTACTTGTTTCTAAATATCTTCTACATTGTAATTAACAAAACCCAGTTTGTTTTGTACAAAAACATGAGTTTAATGAATTTTTTATACTGTAACAAAATGTTATAGTTAAAATCCAGTAAATATAAAAAAAAACACTATTAACAAAAAATACTATTAACAAAATATAGTAAGAAAGCCCTGACTTAAAGGAGCAGATAAAACCTGCAGTTTGAAAAACCTCAGGTTTGTGACGCAGCAACTGCCACGGGTGGGCCACAGTCTCTTTGCTTGGCTCCAATTCTAAATCATCCACTTGCAAACAAATAGATCCATTAACGTCTTCGTTTTCCTCGTCTGAGCTGCCATCTGGCTTAAAACTGTACGGCTAGATACCTCCCATATTGTTCGCCTTTTTTTGCCACGCTAATGTCAGCTTGGGGTTGTGAGAAGCTGTAAGCTAGAAAGAGAGAGTGTAAACAAAAGCATGCTGGGATATCATCACTGGGCTACTTCTGCTCCAGCAGTCCCACCCACAACCCAAAGATGAATTTCTAAGGAGTTCCTGCTGCTTTGCAGAAAATATGTCTTGAAAAATGACACAGGCTTTATGATTTTAGCTAAAAACTGCATGACCATGATAAAAAGACCACTGGGAACGCTATTACCATTTTAAACTGGAACTTTAAACAACTATCCCATTTTCCGGCCTGTTTTGTGGCTATGTGACAACAAAATCAACACAGCTGCTTATGACACATTATGTCATATATTTTTATTGACTGTAGTGTCAAAGAGAACTAGTTAAATACAAAAAGAGATGTTGCATTTTTGGGCGGCTCCAAATTTTTGCGATTCTGTAGTTGTAAAAAGCAAACTACAGTTTCTGATTGAACAGCACACAAATGGCTCTGGGTGACAAGTTGATTTTGTCTGTTAAAACTCTAAGTCACGGAAAAAAATCAACACAATAATCTAACTGACTACATTGGCCCATCGTTGTAAATTAAACTGAGCTGTTTTTAGAATTCCCTTTACTTTATTTTTTATGCTGTGTGCACATATGTGCAGCTCTTCTGACTCCTGACCTTTTGACCATGTGTATGACTCCTTTAAGCATAGCCATATGGTGCAGGGTAGAAATCACCATGAGGCATCAGCAGCTAGTGTCGACAGAGCTTAACCGCCATAATCTCATGCTGTAAATTTCAAGCACATCAATTTTCACAATTAATTCATGGATGAATTTTTCTTTTTTTAGACAGAGAAGCTCCGTAAACAGAGGAGACGCTCCTATTCTGACCTTTCAGGACAAACTGTGGATGCAAAGCAGGCCATAACCAGCACGCTGCCAGAAGGATTTATTCTTTACCTGTTGGCTTTTACATTTATCATTTTCCATTTTTTCCCCAGTATGTTTTCAAGATATTACTTTTATTGTAATAAATAAATACGTAAAAATGAATTAGTTATTGAACTTTGAAGCCACAAAGTGGTAATAATTATTTTTATAAGAACATTTATTATTTAAATTGACTGCTTCCCTTTGTATCCATTTCATAATAAAAAAGCTGCATGAAGGCTTCCACTTCCATAGGACATTGTATCTTTGCAAATGATGCACTGAACTGCAGCTCTCCGTGTCACAGTTGATGAGGAGCTTTCATGATTTGAACATGAACATATGGACCAAAATTGTTGGTAACCCTCACTTTTTTTTGTAGAAAATGGAGGGCTGGGGCGGGTGAAATTCTCAAAACAGAGAAGACCATTTTCTGGAAATCAATTAATAAAAGCCGAACATTTATTTTGAATTTCTGCTTTAAGAGTACCACTGTTGGATGTGTGACAGATGAAGATGACCAGGACCACAGGAGGGTCATGCTGGTGTGAGAAAATAACATGCTCCAGATTAACGTCACTAAGACAATGGTACTTCAGAAGAATTCACCTCCTATTTCACAGGTAAACATTCAAGGAAAAGACATTGAGAGGGTGACTCACACAGATGCCTTGTACAAGAGAGGGCTCAGAGTTGACTCCACCTGCTAAGAAGACTGAGGTCTTTCAGAGTTTGCAGGAATCTGTTATTGAGTTTTTATGATGGCGTTGTTGAATCTGTCCTCATCTAGGCTGTGACTGTATGGGTGAAAGAAGGATGCAATGGAAACTGAAATCCATTATGAATAACCCTCATCACCTTCTGCACGAGACCGCCGGTGCACTGAGCCGCTCCTAAAGTTTGAGACTGAGACACCTTGCTGCAGAAAGAAGTACTTTTACAGATCTTTCCTCCCGTTAAACTCTACAACGCTTCAGGCGCTGGAAATATAACACTTCATTGCTTTATTTATTGTAATTTAGGGCTGTCTATGAGCTGTTATTTTTTTTTATTATCATCTTGCTTTTTGAGCTTTGGTAATAAATCAATTTCAAGTAAAAACAAGTTAAAAATCTGGAGCACTTGATCCAGTCAATGAGCAAAAGTGCCTTAAGAATACTCACTGAACCTGAATCATAATTGCTATAAATGGAGACGATAATTTTTCTCAAGCTCTGTGTTTCACAGTGACAAAAAGAAGACTAAAAGATTATGTGGCCTTTTGGATTCCATTCATATCATATCATAATTTGTGGTTGACGAAACAATTCATCGTCAATATTAGTTCATTTTGAATGATCTGATTCACTGACCTAAATCTATCCGGGACATCTTTAGCCAAAAATTCAACAAGTGTGACTCCGAGTACCCAGGCAGGTGAAGTTTTCCAGATTCCTTGTAGTTCTTGCAGTTTAATGATTAATCTGATTAATTGTTACACAACTTTTTGATATATACAAATGTGCTAAAAGTTTGTCATCTATGTTTTGGAGGTTCTTGTTATATTTAACAGTATGTGGTCGTAATTAGTAAAAGTCTCCTTAGACAATACCTGTGATTGTTTTTATTTAATACACACTGCTCCCCTCTGACCTCCTAACCACACCTGTAGCTTGAACTCCAGACAGGAAACCCCGCAGGTTGACGCTTCCTACCTGGATGCTGCATTGTGATGGTGTCGTTGGCAGTGTTGTATATCACAACAGCAAACGAGTTGGAGTTTGCAACGTTGAGAATTTTGTCCTGACATGAACAGTTTCCTGCGGCCACCAGCGCCACCCAGGCCCCGCCGCTGTGGGCGGCCCGCGGGAACTTGACGCTGGGGTCGCACGCCTGCCTGTCCTGCGGGCTGGTCGGGAGGAGGACCTGACCTTTGGCTTCTCTTTTGGGCGAGTGCTCCCCGTACCGCCCGCACTCGGTTTTCTCCGTCTTGACCGCGGAGGTAACGGGGTCGATGTACGTGATGTTTACGAAGGCGGTGTACCACTCCTCCTTCTCCGCCACCGTGAAGTCCAAGCAGAGCCAGTGGACGAAGCAGAGCGACAGCAGCCACGTCGAGACGGTCAGATTGCGGCAGTCTGGGAGGAGGGACGGTGCCATGGTGCGGCTTGCTGCTTCGGTGAGGGAGGGGAAAGAGCTCCGGGGTTTCCCCCTAAACTCCCCCGAATGGGCTCTGCAGTTCACCGAGCATGCATGCTGCCCACGTCCGAGCCGCAACAGCAGGAATGTGGGACGAGTCTGTGCGAGGAAAAGTCTGCAGCATGTTGTTGTTCTCGTTCAGCTGTTTCCGTCCCCTCTCAGGACAGGCTGGGCAGTGTCACGTGACCTAGGCGTGGAGCAGTGACGTCGTAGTCAAAAGTCTAAGGAAGCGTTCTGATTAGATTATTTTGTATTATACTGTATATTACTGTATACATTTAGAGAATTTAACAAATTCCAAAATGTATTTTGTCATAAATTTTGAACATGTAACGAATTTTTTAACTTATATTTCTTTTACTCACATCTCCCTTGCTGTAATTACTTTATGTTATATATATATTATTATTACTATAGCCATTGCTTTGGTTTGGATGCACTTATCTATGCTGTTCTGTAAATGTGTTTGTATTCAATAAAGTAAAAAAACAGCTTGAAATCTACAAAATGTATAATTTCTTTACTCACATTCCCCTGCTGTAATTACTCTATCTTTTATATATATATATATATATATATATATATATATATATATATATATATTAGCATTTCAGCTACCACATCCTTATGGAGTGACGGGTAGGGTGCTTCAGCAGTTTGTATTTATTTATATTCAGAAAAATACAAGTTTATGAAATTTAAAACACTTATTTTTTTTTAACCAGAGAGCCAACATGGAGGGGTCAATGCGACATGTGGCTCTAGATCCTCAGGCTGCAGACCCCAGGATTAGAATATGAAGAAAAAATAACAAAGATGTTAGAATATGGTGTAGTCTTCTTGACAGTGTAATTACGTATAATAAGGAAATAAGAGAGAATCTTTATGGTTCTTAAAACTAAGTTAATATATTTTTCATATTCACAAAACTTCCCTAATAGTTTAAAGCGATTACCTTAGTGTGTGCTACTGTTTTGACCGTGTTTTTTAAATCTGTAATATTCTTTACAAATTCAATATTACACTTTATTTATTATATTTCATGTCTGGCACACTATACTGTCCAACATGTCCTTTAGGTATCTTCCTTTTTATCTGTCTATCTTTTGATAGGGACAACTTTTTCCCCTCTAAACCTTTAAAAAAAAAACGACCGTCATGTTTGTATCAGATAAAAGGAAGTATTGGAACGTTTCTTCAGCGGAACAAAAAAGTCCCACGGTTTGTCCCGACGAACATGTTTTTTCAGACGTACCAAGAAGACACCGCGCTGAGTTAGAGCTTGGGTAAAAGTACTTTAATGTCCAAATATGAAACGATAAATAGTGCCAGCGTGACAGTTGCTATGACCTAAATGTTATGGTTAGGAAGACACAAAAAAATCACTAGAATAAAAGCGAGTCACGTGCTTAACTTCAAGTTTGTGACATACGTTGTCAGAACAAGCTAGCTTTACAGTTAACCAGCTTTGTGGAAATCTATGAACTTGGGTTGTGCATGGAGTGTTGTTTCACAGTACTGTTTGATAAACACGGTATGCATTTTTTTATATGTAGATTAAAAACAAAATGCCCAAAAAGAAAACCGGGGCCCGGAAAAAGGCAGAGAATCGGAAAGAACGAGAGAAGCAGAGTCGAGCTAACCGGGAACACGTTGATGTGGCGAAACACCCCTGCAACTTCAACATGGTAACACACAAATGTTAGCGACCACGATGTTGGTTAGATTCAAATACTCACTGTTTATATCATTATTATTTTAGGACTGCGATAAATGCCAGAGGTTTGTATAGTTGTTACTATATTTGGCACATTTTTAGGATGAACGAAAGAGGCATGTAGTTAACTTTACATGTTTTGCAATTATTATTTTCTTAGAAAACAGAAGAACAGGGCTTTCTGTTACTTCTGTAACGCAGTTCAGAAGCTACCTGTCTGCGCTCAGTGCGGTGAGTTTGTTATTCACTTTAGCTGAAAATGTATCCAGCTTTACTTTGGTCCTTACACCCAAACTCAGTCATTACTATGTATAACAAAAAACAATTTTATTAGAAAATAGCAACTAAAGGTTCAAATGGAAAGTTTTCAGATGCTGGTAAATACTTGGGTTAGATGGCAGCTCAAATCCTGCTGCTCCAACACGTTGACTCCTACAAGAAATTGGGGAAATGCATACAGTTAGAAAAACACTTGTACCTTAAGGTATAAGGGGTTTAAGCAGTCTCAGCACTTGCTAAAGAAGTCAGAACTTTATACTTGAAAGAAAACCAAGTCAATAGACTGGACTTCAAAGTTATCTGCTTGATACCTTAGCTTCAGCTAGAAAATTCTGATCTGCGATAGTACAGATTATCATTGTTTTAAAGCTGTTTTGTAGAAATGTTTTATTTTTACATTAATATATATCTTACCTCTTTAAAGTCGTTAATAACCAGTGAAGTTTTTTCACTTTATTTATTTATTTTTTTTATTTAAAGGTAAAACCAAGTGCATGAAAGCGTCAGATTGTGTTATAAAACACCCGGGAATCCATACCACAGGCATGGCCATGGTGGTGAGTTTATTGTGATTTATGCTCTTTTTCTTTTTATTCATAAACTCACATGGAGCAAACACAACTTTTGTTATTAGTCTGCTTATTTCATGTATGAGGACTTATTTAAAGTTTTTTTTTTGTTAAATGTTGTTTCTTTTTTCTGATGCCATATCTTGATTTTTTTTTTATTTTTACATTTTTACATTTTTCACAGAATGTCACAATTTCACAGCTTTACAGTTGAAAGAAATGTTTAGTCTAAGATGGAAAGAGCATCTGTCTCCTGAACCTGAGTAAGGGTCCACAAGAGAGAACTGTTCAACTAAGGGTTCTGGCTCCCATGCTACATTTAGAAACCCTGGGAGTAGTAAGTAGGGGGTACAACTAAACACAGTCTATTTGCTGCAGGGTTGGGTAGAAACTTTTTCAGATAAATTTTGCATTAAATGTATGAAAATCTTCTGCTGTTGTTGAATCCAATTTAATGCACCTCAGCTGCATGTCTTTGTGTGCTTGTAAGTAGCAGAGAAGAATGCTGTGAGAAATTGACAAGTCAGTTGACAAAGGGGTAATTGATTCCCTAACACTAATTTTCATTTCATAGACAGATGCAAGTTGAGACAATTTTCCCTTAGTGTGAACTCCTGAACAAGGGCAGACGGTTTAACGAGGACTATTTTTTTTCTCCTTTCTTTTTAGATGTACCTTACTGTTGTGTAATAACTGTCAGAGACAGGATTTTTTACCTTTTTAAACTTGAAGGCATTTTGATTGATGTGTGCGGGCAAAAACATATCCTGGTTGACATATCCTGGTTTCCTGCAGTTGAGCCAGGACGCCTGACAGATTCCATGGTAACTGGATTGCTAAACAAACTCTTAATACTTTTAAGTCCAAATACACCTCCTCTTTTTATTTTTTTTTTCCCGACAGACCAGAGCTGATTTATTTCCTGCCAATAGTCTCGGTTCATTTCTTTTTAAAGCTAGTTTCTTTCACTATATTCTTTTTTTTTTTTACTTCATGGTCCATGGATGATGATAGTAGCTATTGATCATCAGCACATTAATGGGAAATTTTACCATGTGTTTGAGAGGATATGTAAGCTCTAAACCTTTTTATTTAAACAAAATGGCTTTGGTCAGACAGATAAATGTGATTTAAACCACCCTAAAGAAGACATTTGGCAAAATTGTGCTGTAATCCACCTTAAATTCCTTAAAAATAATAATAATTCTTCAAATAGACAGCTTACAGCAAGCAATTTTTTTTGTTTTACAAAAAGTGAGTTGCAGTGATTTGATGTGGCTTTTCAAAGTATGTGGAAATGGTGTGCGCAACGATAAAATAAAGCACATGTGACATTTAGTTATGTTGTATGCGCAAGCTCACGATTGTTGAAACTCACACTTTTTTATTTTTCATAACTCAAAAGAGAAGGCTCCGGCAACCCCGTGACCCCGAAAGAGATAAAGCAGTTTGGAAAATGAATGAATGAATAACTCAAAAGTTTTTATATCATCTTTTAAATCTGTTTACATAGAAATTGATCTGTTTTTTAAAAGTAAGAATTGAAAAAAAATGTCAATAACATTAACAAAGGTGATATATATTTATATATGAATGCCCCACCCCCCCATTTTTTTTTACCTCAAGGGGGCAGTGTGTGACTTCTGTGAAGCCTGGGTATGTCATGGCAGGAAATGTCTGAGCACCCACGCCTGTGCATGTCCCCTGACTGACGCGGAGTGCATCGAGTGTGATCGAGGCGTCTGGGATCATGGTGGGAAAACTTTGCCTGTTGCATTTTCTTCCATCCAGTCAGTCATTTAGCTCCAGATCATTGCAAATATGTAAAACCACGGCTCTTCTGTGCAGGTGGTAGAATTTTTCGTTGTTCTTTCTGCCACAACTTTTTGTGTGAGGACGATCAGTTTGAGCATCAGGCAAGCTGCCAAGTTCTTCAGGCAGAAACATTCAAATGTGAGTCATTCATATTTTTGACTTTTTCTTGAAAGGTAAACGTGTATCTTTAATCTCGCTTTGAATAATATACAGAGGCTTGTTGTGCAACTAGTTTTGCCATCTTTGTGTTGCATGTCAGGTGTTTCCTGTAACAGATTGGGGCAACACTCCTGCCTGCGCTGTAAGGTAAGTCTGCATTTATCTTTGCCCTGTAAAGCACACATTAGGAAGAAGGAAGGAAATAAAATCAGCTTACATTATAAGTATTTTTAGTGTTGTCAATGAATTAAAAAAATGATCAGATTAATTATACTTTTGGATTGTAATTAATCACAATTAGTCACAATGTTTTACTAGGTAAATTTTATACGACAAAATGCGGCTTTTAAACAAAAAAAAAAAAAAGGCCAGATAGATAATTTTTCCTTGATTTTTACTGTCTGAAATGTTTTCATTTATAAAGTGTTACTAGAATGAGTTTAGAAAATCACTTTTTTGTGTGTGCAAATTAACAAATCTTTTTTGCAATCAATGACCCACATTTGTGGGAGTATTTTGTAGTATAATATCTCCTAGAAAATGTTGATTCTGAAAGGACACTTAAGGGAAACCAAAGGTTAAAGCCAAAAATGTGAGTAACAGGGATTAGGTTTCTCAATCAGATAAAATTGAACGTTCTGCCACCAGGTACAGTTGTGCTCATAAGTTTACAAACCCTGGAAGAAATTATTTCTAGGATATTTTTCATAGAATATGAACGATAACACAAAAACTTTTTTCCACTCATAGTTAGTGGTTAAATAAAGCAATTTATTGTTAAACAAACAGTGTTAACATGTTTTAAATCATGACAACACAGAAACTTCCCAAATAACCCTGTTCAGAAGTTTACATACCCCAGTTCTTAATGGCCTGTATTGCTTCCTTTTGCATCAGTAACACCTCGAAGTTTCTTGTGGTTGGTGTGGATGCGGTTCTTTATTTTCTCTAATGGTAAATCAGCCCATTCTTCTTGGAAGAAAACTCAAAGTTCCTTTAAATTCCTCAGTCTTGCTCTAACTGCCTGTTTGATATCTCTTCAAAGTGGTTCAATAATATTGAGATCAGGAGACTGAGATGGCCACTCCTGAACCTTCCCCTTATTCTGTTGTAACCAGTGACAGGTGGACTTGGCCTTGTGTTTTGGATCATTGAACTGTCTAATGTGCAGTGAGCAAGCGCAGTGAGCTGAAGAGTGCATGTTTTCCTCCAGTGTCTTCTGATAATGTGCTGCATTCATCATGGCATCAATTTTGACCCAGTTTCCTTTGCCTTTGTTGTTCACACATCCCCAAAACATCAGCAGTTCGCCTTTGTGTTTCACGGCAGGAAGAGTGTTATTTTTTATCATAGGCCTTGTTGACTCCTCTCCAACCTAGTGTTTATGGTTGTGATCATAAAGTTCAATCTTGGTCTCATCGGTCCAAATTACTTTGTTCCAGAAGTTTAGAGGCTTGTCTCTATGCTGTTTGATGCATTGTAAGTGAGTTATTTTGTGGCATTTGGGCAAAAAAAAAAAAATTCTTCTAGCGAATCAACCATGCAGCTCATTTTTCTTCAAGTGCCTTCTAATCGAACATTTTGAAATATCCACACTATGGTTTAAATAGAGTCCTGGATCACATCTGAAGTTATTTGAGTTTTTCTTTGCATCCCTAACAAATTTGCTGGCAGTTGTGGCAGAAATGTTTGTGACTGTGGTTTGGTTTCAAGAGAAACCCTCACTTTTCACTTCTTGATCAAAGTTTGAACACTGTTGACTGGTGTTCTCAGTTCCTTGGATATCTTCTTATATCCCTTTCCTGTGTTGTACAGTTCAGTTACCTTTTCCCATTGATCTTTTGACAGCTCTTTAGCTTTCCCCAGAAATGTCAGTGCAGCACTGGATGAAGGATGCAAGGGTATGTTGGGAGCCCAGAAACTCTAAAACCTTTGGTGCACACACATTGATCATAAGAAAACAAGTCACATGTGAGGATGGTTACCTTTAGCTGTCAATCAAACCCTTTTGTATGAGCTTGTGTGCATGTTTCAGAACAAAGTCATCAGGGTATCTAAACTTTTGAACAGGGTCATTTGAAAAGTTTCTGTTGTATTTTATGATTTAAAGGGTAAATTAAATTTTTGACAGTAAATGGATTCACCCAACTACTGTGTTATCATTCATATTCTGTGAAAAAAAGACCAAAAAATAATATTTTCTTCCAGGGGATGTGAACTTATGATCACAAGTGCATATTTTACCCTTTCATGCCATATGCCGCTCATGTGCAACTCAAGTTAATTAAGGATTACCTCGAAAAAAAAACTTTCCACATATAATTGGAAATAAATGAAAGCATGAATGGGTTAAACCTTTCTGTTCCAGTTGAAGTTGAGCATTAAAAACACAAAACTGCCTAAGTAAAATCTTTTTTTCATGTCAGAGTTTGCCACACAACATTCCTCAACATACACAGTATGTGGGTTATTATTGTTTTAAGAGATTAAGAACACCAGTTACAGAAGGTTTTTTTTTTTCTTTCTTGTCTAGACTTGGTTTTTGGCTATATATCCTGCATTGAGTAAAAAGAAATGCTACCAAATAACTGTTATGTTTTGGTTCATAAGCAGTAGATATAGTTTTTATTTAGTGTTGCATTATTTCTCCAATTTTTTAAACAACCTGTATATTTATTTATTTCTTTTCTTGCAGGCTTGTTACTGTGACGATCACGCCAAGAGCAAAGTTTTCAAGCAGGAGAAGGGCAAAGCGCCACCATGTCCCAAGTGTGGCCACGAGACACAAGAGACCAAAGATCTCAGCATGTCCAGTAAGTTCTTAATATAGAACGTTAAATCTTACAGTTTAGTTTCATCATTTTAGTTTATGTAGCTTAAAGCTTTGTCTGTGTTGCTTTTTTTCCTTAACATCACTGACAGTTTGCTGCAGAATATTTGTTAGTGTTGAAGTTGTTGCTATGCTGGAATTTGTTTAGCTCCTTCCTTTAACTCTTTTTTTTTTTTTTTTTTAATTGTTTAGAGAAGCATGTCACGAAGGTGATTAAAACAACTGTATTGTATTGTTTCATTGGGTGAACAGAAACTTTTGGCTTACAACATTGTGAAGATTTGGTTTAGTTGTAAATTTAGGGATGTTTTTATAGTGGTTACCAGGGAAACTGACCTGGATCCGGTTTGATTTTGAGGCATCCTCAAAAAGAAAGTGAAAGTGTTTCTCTTTGAGCTTAATCCAAAAACTCTGTTCCTTTGTTAATATAGCAAACACACATCTTACAAAAGTGTCACCAATGGCTTAGTCACAACTGCCCTTACGGGTAGATACAGGTTACAGTTAGTGGGAAAAAAAAATAGGGCAAACCTGAACGGGACATGCAGGTGGCCCTCACAAAATGTCATGGCTGTAGATCGCTCTGTGAGACTGCAGAACAAAAATGTTCATGCACCTTTTTTTATGGGCATGTTTCAGGAGACAAGTCATAGTGAACATTTACACAACATGTAAGGGTGAAGTATGTGAGATAAAGATTTTTCCTTCTTTCAACCCCTCCAAAATCCTGCAGACTATGCAAGGACCCCGGGGATTATCTTTAATACTTAAGATAAGTGCACACTCCTTACTTTCCCTATACAGGTTTGCCCTTTTTTTTGCCTGCCTACAGCCAATATCTAGCTGTAAGAGCAGTTGTGGCTAATGGTTTACTAATGTGTGGTGCAAGGGCAACAAGTACGACATACCTGTGCTTCATAAGTGCGTGCAACTTATAACATTCTTATGAAAATTTCACAATACACTTACCACATGCACTACAATTGTGTTTCATTTTCAACAAGCCTCAAGGGAACTGCAAAATACACTTGTGCACCCCTTTAGCACAGTGCGCCCACTCCTCACTATGACCCTCCACTGACCCGGACAACCAAAAGAATCAGCAGCACCCGTACGGGTGCAGGTGGCTACACCTTGAAGGAATACAGAAATTTATTAGCAAGATACAACATATTATATGTTAACTTTTCCAGGTATGTTTGTTTTAGGTCGTTTGTTAAAAAAAAAAAAAGATTTGAGTGTACTCTTTAACAACCAGTGTGATTTTCATTTTGAGGCTGTGGGGAAAATATACCAACATGGCCTATATCTAATTGTTGCAACTGAAGGTGGAGCTGATGCCTCACCTGTGTGCTTTTTTTTTTTTTTGCAGCTCGTACCTTGAAATTTGGTCGACAGGCAGGCATTGATGACGATGACGACTACAGTGGAGCATCTGGGTATGATGCCTACTGGAAGAATTTAGCTGCCGGTGGAGGCAGTCAACAAGGCAATTACGGAGAGGATGAGGACTACGATGAAGAGGACTATGAGGAGGAGGAGGACGAGGAAGAGGAAGAAGTTGATGAGGATGAGGAAGAGGAGGCTTCTGAGTCTTTGGCTGGGCTCAAGTTAGAGGGGACTTCCTGAAATAAATCTGCTGGCCTGTTGGGCTGTTGATCCCAGTGATCTACAGCAGGACAGTTGATGTGAAAACTGAATTCATAGAGAAATGTTAACAAGCCCATCACTGGAAAGTCAGTGTTTTAACATTCTGAGGAATAGTTTAGGGGGATAGGGCAGGCAAACTGCTGGCTCAGATAATGATGGTGTCAAATTAAAAATAACTGATGTCAAATGGACTAATAAATATGTTTTAAATTCAAATTACCTTTGATTCCATAATTTGTTTGCATTTTCTAGTACTACCAAAAGCTTTTATTTTATTTATCCATTTTTGTATCCCTCTTGGGATAGAAAATATCAAAAGCAACATTGATAGAACTAAGATTTAAAAAAAGAAAATAAATTGTAGAAATCAACAGCAGTGTTTCATCAAGTCAGTGGCCACAATAGAGTGAAAACTTTTATGCTTAATAAACATTTCTAAAGTTGGATCTTGTAGTAATGCAAAACCCAAAATTCGGTTAAATTAAAGATAGTTCAGTCTGATCACAATTTAAGTTATTATGCTTTATTTTTCCAACTTTCATTCTGCTTTATATCAGTTTGTTTATATGATAATAAAATTATGCTGGAAACTGATTCAAATCAAACCATTTCCTTGAAAATGTAAGCAAAATGTAAGAATGTTAGTCTAGTTTATTGATGACACTATATTTGACTTGTTTGAGGACTTTGTCACTAAAGGAAGTGACTGGCTAAGGAACAGCAGGCATTATTTTTAGAAATTAATCTTGGAAATCAATGCTTATGAAGGCATTCACCAGTGAATGTGGGTTTTAATAGAGCACCAGCCTAAACCAAAAGTCACGTAGACCATTAAGTAAATGGCCTAAAAATTAAAGGCTGCAATTCCAGTTTGCCACCTACTAGCTTAAAACTCCTCAACCCCAACCTAATATTACAGATGCAATTAAAATTGCAAGCAACACTGGAGTTATCCAGCCACATAATTTTGAGCTGGATGCCAGTTTAGAGAAGGAAAACAAAGACGTACATGGATCTAGTCATTTACAAGTGGATTCATCCGCTCTCAAATACATTCTTTTTCAAAATGCGTTTTTTTGTCTCCTCCCAATTTACAAAAATTGAAATTAAGAAATACTCAGAAATGCAGTTTTAAGTTTAATTTTCTTTATACACTCACCTGCCACTTTATTAGGCACGCATTCATATAGATGGTCATATTTATTTAACACAAAGGCACTCTGCTCTCATACATCTGCCGCTTAGGTGTAACAAAGCCGAATAAAATCTCCCCTCACCAGCAAGGTGGTTAAAGCCGCGAAGAAAACACTGTACACAGATAAAAAAACAGAAACTGCACAATAGAACACTGAGAAAAAAAAAACACTACTTGCTCAGACCAACCGGATGTTACGCCGATGGATGATGGTGACAGAAATTAGAATGACCCAGAAGTGACCCAAACAAAAATAACAGAACAAAAGCTTAAAACAGTTTGTCCGCTGTACACTCTAACTGAAGGCAGATTAACTGAAGCAGTAAACAAAACTGTAAAAAAAAAAAAAGTACAGCAGACAGTAGCACGTGATGACTGGGAACAAACAATAAAAAAATATCAATCTGTTTCCCAAGTAATAAAATACTGCACACCTGTGGTATTGAGCACTCGCACTCAGTCATTCACCCAACTGGTTTTCTTCACGATACCACAGCCCTGTTTTATAAAATCCATAATTTAAAAGGCTGCAAAACATACATGATTATTAAAATAAAATCAAATGTACCAAGTTGGCTCACACTGCTGCCACACAAACAGCGTGGGCCCTGCTGTCGTCTTGGCCTCCAACAAGAATCTGGCCCCACTGGGCAGCTCCGCCCCTTCCTATTTAAGAGGCATTAATGCCAGAGCCACACCCCACAAGTGTCACCCATCACACTTAAATTGGCTGGTGAGTGTGCATGTCCTCCACCAAATGCCACATCAGATAGATAGATAAATGTTCCTACTGGTCTGAACATTTAACGGTGTTCTTTTCACCTCATGCACCCAAAATCACATCCCAACTATATGTCAATCACCATGTCGGTGAAGGCTCTCATCTCCACTGTGCAGTTCACTGGCTCAGTACTGGGTCTCACACTGTAGTTCTACTTTCTGGGCACCTACAGTTATTGAATGACATAAGTTAACAGATAATGAACATAACCCCAAGCTACTCCAACATCCTATGGTCTCAACAATAAATGGAGAATTATCTTCTTTTTTGGATACTTCAGATTCTTTTTATTATAAAAGAGGAATATTAAACTGTCTTAAATTTAGCTAGTATGCTTTCTTGTAGGGCAGAAACTCATTCCTTTGCTTTATCTATTATTGATTATTTAAATATTTTAAAAGTAATCCGTTTTGATGAAAACAGTTGTCATTTTTTAACGGTAGTCTCAAACTCTTTTTTGCATTTGCCAGCACCGATTCCATGCTGCCATTTCCTCCACCACACAAGTTTACCCAGATTCTTCAGGGTGAAATCTGGAGATGAAATGCTTCTGTTAGAGGAGAGGCACTTGAGCTGCTGAGTCCTAAAATCAAGACAGTTAAATTAAACGGATTCTTCCTGGACACAGGGTGAAGATTTTGACTTCCTTTTTGGCATTTTTTCCCCGAAAAGTTTGACCAAAAAGGAATGTGTTTTCAGTGTGAATGGATTCCCAAATAAACATGAGATCAGATAGGGAGGGAAAGGCTGGTTCACTATTCTTAGCCAACAATAGTATTCAGCTAAAATGGTTTAACTACAATTCTGAACTATGAAGGTGACCTCAGAGTATAAATAAATATATAATATTGTTCACCTTATGTGTGCCCTATTTATGAATGATGTTTGTGCTAATTGACCTAAAATTGATAAATTGATTTTTTTGTGGGACTGGGCACTAAAAAATCTGTCAAAATGTTTGACTTTGGTAAACTAAAATGCTTCACCGCTTGAAGGCTTGTTGGAGAATCATGGATCCTGTAGACGGGAGCCTGGCAGAATGATTCATACTGTGCTGCTACTCAGGAGCGAAGCTACCAATTTTTGTGTCAACATTAGTGTCATTGACAAAGATTAAGAAATAATGATGACTTTTTACAAAATCAGCTAAAAATCTACAACCACGCTGTCAAACAGGCAAGAACACCTTATTTCTCAAAAATCATCACAGGCAATCAACACAATCCCATGTAGTTGGTTATTTAAGCAGTATGTTATTCAAACATGTAGTTGTTTTTCAATCGTGTAGTTGTTTTTTTAAACACGTTAGTTGTTTTTTTGAAAACCATTGGCCTGGTCATGAATGTAGACAGCAGCAGTCAGGCAGCCATTAGAGCAGCCCGCTTTTTAAATACCCCTGGGCCACTGAGAAGCAAGTGCCAGTGGCACTTGATATGGATGCCCGCAATCTGGAGACATTTACACATTGTCAAGTTAGAGCTGCCGCCGGCCGGCCGGCAATCTGACCTGTGGCTTCCGCTCTGTCACTGGACTGCCATCGCACAACCTTAAATGTGCCCAGGCAGCCACTGACCGATGTCAACTTTAAGAGAAAAATCGTCCGGTCGCTATCAAATTTTAAATTTTTCCTTAAACTTCTGTGGCCACCAAGCGGCGTGTAAAAATGCAACTGCAGCCTTGTTATTACAAATGAAGCTGCGCAGACACCTACGGAATTTGCTGAAAAACTTGCATTTAGGTTGCTGCTCGGTGGAATTTTGGGATATGTGACTGTAGTCTTACCATGGCCCATTTTATTGGATGGCCCAATTTAGCTGTTGTCACTATGCAAAAAATACAAATAAAATAAAAGACAAAAAAAAAAAAAAAACCAAAACGTACGGATAGATGGAGAGACTGACGGACAAATAGAATAAAACAGACGAATGCAGCCTCAAAAGTGTCCTGCTTGTGCCTGTCCCAAGCCCGGACATGCAGAGGTCAGGAAGAGCCTTCAACACAAAACTTTAAAAGAATATCAAATAGATCAAATGTGAAGTTAGGTGTGTGGATAGATGAACTGATATGGTTTTCTAAACATTTTAGGTGCTTGAAGGGATATAACACCCCAAACTCTCAGCACACCCAGACTTAACCCCCTGTGATATTTTACCTGCACCCCACAGTGGGGCTGGCTCAAGTTGAACCTGGGTAAAACACAATCATAACCTGCATGATTAAAAAAAAGGCTGCTGTGATTGGCGTAAGACTGCGTGACAAGGAGGAGGAGTGAACTTGGCCCAGAGCAGGAGAATCGAGTGAGGGAGTCAGTCTGCGAAATTCTGACCCGCGCGCAGAAATCTCAGCAGAAACTTCGGGATTCGGACCTCAAACCAATGAGACAAACCAGCTCACCTGTCACTTATGAGATACAAACATGTGATCTGGACCTGCAGCTTCGCTGTTTAGGAGATCAACCGCTGCTGCTGCGCAGATGATAGTCTTCATGACGGCGCTCTTGGTGGTCCTCTTTCAACTCACATGTCACCGGAACCAGCGAGCGGTGAGTTTTTTTTTAAATAAGTTATAATTATTATTATTTTAATTTTTTTAAATATAAATATCTCTGCGCTTGTCAATAGTCGTGTAGTCAAATGTAGCACAGGAACAAGGAAAAAACGGAGAGCAAAAGTCATAGAAGTGTGAAAGGTGCACGTGCGTGGCTGGCGTTTTTGTGTCGGCGTGGATTAACGGGGAGTCATTAGACGTATTTGTTAAAAAGCCATGGACGTTCACTGTCTCCGGAATGGTTTCACTTTCAGTTGTTGTACATTTAGTTCCTGAAGCGCCGCCCCCGGGAGCTGGAAAATTGTTGTCTATTTGTTGGTGTCTATGTAAGCTGTCATTACCCAGGAGGCTCGTGTGAAACAGCTGTTTGATCTTGAGCGAGCCCGACACACTGCTTTGAACGCACAGCCCTTTAAAGATGGGAAACAAAGCTAAAAATAAAAAGGAGGACAAACCACCAAAATTAGTTTGCACAAAAATCTGTGGGAGCCTCCAAAAGGAGGTACAAAACAAAAGCAAAACATTTTTAAACCATATTTGGCATGCCTGGCTGGAAGAACGAATGACTGACTGGCAAATTTTGATTAATCAGTCATGTTTCTAGAATCTCCATCCATTTATGGCGAGGGGAGGGTAGGCCTTTGTCATAGCTGCTTTCAACCAAACGCGGTTACATTCACACAGTGGGTAAAACTCACAACTCCTCAGAAAGAGACGCCAAAATGTTTATTTTCCAGCAAAAAATGATTACTTCTGTAATACCTCTCAAATGTTGGTGTTTTTTTTTAACTCTGCAACTCCCAATTGCCGCCCTCAGGCGTCCTGCCAAGCTGCTGTAAGATAAGCTGTAAGATGTAAGCGTGATAAAACTGCATCTAAAATAAACTTTTTTTTTTAATGTGCTTTGATTGGAATTTTATTGAATGAAAGAGAGAATATGACATTTGTTTATACTTTCTGGATCTCTTATTTTAATAAATAAGGTGAAAGATGAATGTTAATCAGACCGATGGGAGTTTTCTATAACAACAAGTACCAGCATTGTCTAAACCTTGCGGAACCTCTGCGGTAAACCGCGAAAGTCCCACCCGCCGCCGGAAGGCGAGCAGTGGTAAACAGTACTGGACGCTCACCAGCTCCTCTTAAATAATTTTATCTTTTTTCCTACCACACTTCAACATCTATTTCTTCTGACTTTGACAGTTAACAGTTAAAAAGAGCAATCTATTAACGAGAGAATACATTTAAATCTGGTATTAATTAGCATCAAATGAATTTGCGTTCCTGTTACTTTCCTTCTTTAAAATGTAATTTTACATAAAAATGAATTAGCAACTCATACATTCATTTAGCAACGTCTAAGCTATTGCAGAGAAAACAAATATTGGAGTGAAAGACAACCCAATTGATTTGATACTCGTTTTTTTTCCAGCTTGTGACCTCAAGAAGAGGATTTCCGGATCCTTTAGTGCTGTCAAAGTAGTGTGCAAATAAGCAAAAACCTGTGTAGCTATTTGACCTCAGGTGGAACATATCTAGGTTAAAAATGATTGCACAATGCACTTGTTACAGTGTTTTCTTTTCCTGGATTGAACTTTGATTAGGAATTGTTGTAACTTCAATGCCCATCGGGTCAGACTGGAAGATGCTAACTGAATGCCAAGACTAACTCTGAAAGTTGGTAAAGGTAACAAACAGATAACGCCCCCACTTTTCCAACATCCAGACCACCTTAAGTTGAATAGTTACATTCAGCCTCTTTCAAACCCCAACCATAAGCAACAACCTTTTCACCTTGTTCTGTCCATTGAACATGTACTTTTATTATTGCTTGTTTTATCCAGGTATTGTTGCCTCAGTTTTTCCTGGATCCATGTGAACTTTTTGTCCTGACATCACATGTCCAAGATACTGGATTTCCGTCTGGAGGACAAGACATTTCTTCAGATTGAGAGTCAATTGAGCTTGATTAAGTCTTTCAAAGACTTTATATATATATATATATATATATATATATATGTATATAACGTCACCTTAGTCTTTGCTTTTCCCCTAAACACTGGAGATGTTGCTAGGAAACCCTAGACCTACCGTAACTCCTCGACCATTACCCGATCGACATGAATCAGCTGATCCTGACACGGAGAAAAGTGGCTTTGCATATCAACTTTGCACCAATATACCACTTTACTAACGTCAGGTGTTTCCAAGCCACTTTTCTCTGCAACAGAATCAGTTGATTCTCACTGATTACTCTACGTGATTCACTTCTGTAAAGTGTTGCATATCAAGGCTGCTTTTCTCTGCTTTAGAACCCACTGACAATTATATTAATTGTGTACACAGTTGCAGAGTTACGATAGTCAAAAGAACGTCAACACTGGAGCTAAAGCTCTGGTGCTAAAGCTCTGGTGCTGAGAACTTTTCCCATGCATTGCTAAAAGGTTGCTCCTGCATTTTTTACTCCGAATGGCACGAGCCGAACCTGATGTAGTCCCAAAGCAGGCTTTATGTTTTTCTCTCACTGCGACTTGCCTGCATCCAAATTTCAAATCAAGGGTTTTGAAAACCAAAGCACCATGCAGAGATTCCAGTAATGCGCTTTGGATGAGCATCGGAACGGGTCTTTGTATTCATTTTTCTTTAGTCAACACAAAATCTCGGTCAGGTTTAGGAACTATCATTGCAGGGACTCCCAGGATTCACTGTAATGCCTCAATCATTCCTTTATGGGAACTTCATCTGTAGTATGTATGTTACTTTTTTCCACTGTGTTTAACCTCAAAGACTGGGTATATTTCTGGCTATGGAAAAAAGAAAATCCATCCCCAAGTCACCAGAAGCAGAGATTTTGATTCAGCCATGATAGTCGGATAGCCATGCAACATAGAAGCTGGGTTGGGTTTTCCATCTGCCAGAGTGAAGCTTTGGTTACTGTTGGGACAAAGGATCTTAACTCTCCGAGCCAGTTGGACCCTTTGTCTCATCAATGTGAAAGTACAGTCCATTCCAGAAATAGCACACTATTGTTTTTTTCTAATAATGACAGGAACACAAATAAGGTCCGGTCCGGTCCTGGTTTTTTTTTGTGTTCTTTTCTTTGGATTTCTTTAGATATACCATTATCCAACAGCATTTTAAGGATGTACAATAAATTACCCATGGGGTTACTATATTTGCAATGTATATCGAGGCCCTGGTTTGAATCCTGACTGGGTCTTTTCTGAATGGAGCTTACATGTTCTCCCTGTGCATGTGTGGGTTTTCTCCAGGGACTCCAGCCTCCTTTTTGACTCCACGGGCAAAAAATATAATTCATAGGTTGATTGGTGACCCTAGATGTGGATGTGATTTATATATTTGATGTATATATGATGATTGATATAAATATGATTGTTGTGTTGCCCTGTGGTGGACTGGCGAACTGCCCAGGGTGTACTCCGCCTTCGTACAACAGTGGTTGGGATAGGCTCCAGAAATCCTGTGACTCCAAAAGGAATTAAGCAGGTTTAGAAAAAAGATGGATGGAGACGCAGCTCCCCATATTGTTGGTGTTTTAGGAAAAGTTGTAAAACTGGAATGCTTCAGCCTCTCAATCTCAAATTCCCAACTGTCATCCTTCCACTCAAACATTTAAACTATTTCCTCATGGACATGATACAATTTTCAAACTTTTCGACACATTGGTACAATTTTTTTTTCTCCTTTTAAGACACTGCTGACCGCTCTGGATTGTAAACTGAACTGTGTGTTACACCGTTTAATCAACTTATGGGGAAAGTGAAACGTTGTTCAACAACTGCATACCAGTATGTTTACATTGAAATTGTCAAACAATTCTTGTGCTAAATTTAGAAAGCATTTATTATTTATTGTTTGATTACATTTGGCTTAGTCTAAGCCACTCAAAAGAAATTTTCTTCATTGTTACTTGCATATTAGCAAGTTTAAAAAAGGATTTCCTAGAATTTTTTAGGCTTTTTGGATGGCTCAATAGGTGTGAGAGAGATCAAATAAGCACTAAAAGTGGAGAGTTACTTTTACTTTTGTAAAAAACATAAAGAAGAACTTCAAGTATCTCTAGGAACTGTTGGAATGCTGTAAAGGCATATCAAATTTCCAACAGCTTACTATAAACATTGTGAGCAATTTTGAAGCACTTTTTAATGTGACCATTTCACTGTTCCATTTCTAGAAAGACTGCCAGATCCAGATCTGTAACCTGTGCCGAGTCAACCACAAAACTCAACTGTGGCTTTCCTTCTTAATTCTGAGGTAAATCAGAGGAATGCTTGTTTTCATAACTGTCACCATATCCGATAAAACCATGACAACTATAATAAAGGATCAAGTATTGATAATGAAACAAAAAAAGAAGAATATTAGTAAATACAAGTCAACTCGGTGAATAATTTTTTTCCCTTTTATGTATGTTCATTTTATGCTGTTGAATTTTGATTATTTATAAATTTACAAATCTGAACAAAAATGCTAAAGATATATTTACTGGCGGAACTGGAAGAAACACAATTATTTTTTGCTGCACAAAGCCTATAAAGAGAAAAATCCAAACAAAACAAAACCAAACAAGCAATTTAAAACTGCATAGAGTATTTAATATTCAGCTACTGTGTTTTTCATTGTCTTAAAGCTTCTTGACTACGTGTACATGTGCTGACTCTGACATAGAGGACCTCCTAACTTGTTTGGAGAAGCTGAATAGCACCCTTCAGGTGAGAGAAGGTATTAAACACTAACTTTTTAGTAATGACTATTTTACTCAAATCACTTCTTGCAGAAATATGATTGTTGTCAAAGCAATGCATACAGTCCAATAATCTTTAATTTTCTATATGAATCAAGGACAAATTTGTCATTGGACGTAAAAAAAAAACCCCAAAAATTGTAATGAGTGAAAGAAAACCTCAAAAAGCTCTCTGAATAACTTGAAACTGACAATTTTTCTGACTTTTTTTTTTTTTTTTCTCAAAATAAAATGCATGCTGGGTTTTCTCTGGGCAGTCCGGCTTCCTACCACAGTCCAAAAGCATACATTGTGTGTGTGTGTGAGTATGCGTAGCTCTGTACTGAACTGGTGACCTGTTCAGGGTGTAACCCTCTTTTGCGCAATTGCTGGGTTGGCTGCAGCAGGCCCACGGCTCTGAAATGGATTAGGAGGATGAATGGATGGATGAAGTTTAGAAAAAAAAGATTTGTGGCTGCAAAGAATATAGGGATAAGTGTAACAAAAAAGCTTGTGAGAATATGGCATCTACTGTCAATCATTTAGGAGGATCTATCTTGCACTGAATGTTTTGAATCTGTGCAGGTGCAATATAGTTTCAGGGCCTTTTAAGGCATTCTTGAGCAAACTATGCTAACTAATGTCAAATTATTTAGGAATACGATTCAAAAGCAATATCTAGTTGTCATTGGTTGATTTTTACACTAAATATTATTGTCAGTTTCATGATATTCCATCTATCTTTGTGGATTTTTCTTTCATTTATTGAGGGGTAAAAACAGTTTTCCACAGGAGTGGTTTTTATTGAACTCAGTTAGTGATATTAGAATAAAACAAAATATTAGATTTAACAGCTATTTCCGCAAAATACATTTCTTTACTCCCATTAAATATGTCATTCATAAATGACATAATAAATCTTTTTGACCTCCAAACCTGCGCCTCTTAGTGGTGAAAAACAAACATTACACCACATTTGGCCTTCACACAAATCACATTCATCTAAAGTGAATAACATATATTTAAAAAAATACCTCAGTTTCGGTTTCTGGTTTATTTGTGCTGTCTGGAAGTTGGATTTAAACTTAATAGACAATGTGTTATAAAATGTGTCTCATAAAATTAGGTTTTCGTGGAATGTATAGAACATTCTTTGTATGATCCTCAAATGCTGCATTCGTTTGTGTCAGACTACAGAAATGATGATTGTTTTTTTACCCTTGACTGACCCATTAACTCATTGCTGTTGCTTTCAAAGAGCTGTGGAATTTTTGTGGTTATTTTTTTATTCATTTTTTTTGCATTATAGTTAGAATGTTATTATAATGTGTTCATTTTCCTTCCTTTTCAGAAATCAGATGCAATGCTGTACACAGCGCCTATAAGTGACATTGAGGTAAGATATGGATGTGTTATGTTTGACTTATTCTAGGAATAGCAAGATCAGTGAATACATATGTGGAGTCAATATTTAGAGTTTCAATATAATTATGATTTTCCATATGTTGTTATGAGAAATATTTTACGCATTAGCAAAAGAGAAGAAATGCTTTTCCAACCAACATGCACAGTTACATTTCTTTCCTTATTTGTTTTAAAAGGCTAAGGTGAAATGGTTCAGCAACTGCATTTACATTTGCAATACAACCAATCAGAAATGCTTAGGGCAGCAAGCCCTTCACAGACGTGCTGGTAGTTTATTTTAATTAAAGCTAAAAAAAAAAAAAATGCTTTCTGGAAGCTCTAAATCTAAAAAGCTTTAGGACTTTGCTTTTGCTGTTCTGAGGTTGTCCGCAAGTCCACAGCTTTTTAAGACAGCTCTAAATCATCTTGTGAACACCGTAAAAAAAAAAACTGTGATGTAACCCAAAGGTCATTTAAGGACATTAGAAAAAACGTGCTTGCTTATTTTATTTCTTTCCAGCTATGAATACATACTTTATCTTTGCAGATTTAACAGAATAATTCAAAAATAGAAATGTGACGAGGCCAGATTATAATCCCCTTAAAAAAAATTACAAAAATGTATTATTTAATTGATACATAGATATTAGAATTAATGCAAAATGTTGCATTAAAAATTGGGGTATAAAGAATGACAAATTGTTTTATTGAATCCACAAATTGTTTTAACAACAATTAGATTCATTTCATAATTTGGGGTTGCCGATTCGATTTTTGTATTGAACAATCCAATTCAATTCACTGACCTCGGACATCTTAAGGACATCTTTAGCCAAACCTTCAACCAGCGTTGCTCAGAGATAAATACCTGGTACTGAACAGTGAAGTTGAAGTTTTCCAGATTCCTTGTATTTCTTGCAAAATAATAAAGTGTAAATTTAATATGTGTACAACAAAACAGGTAAAACAATCCAAATAGTATTTTCCAATATAGGTTATAAGAGATTTTTTTAATTTCACATGATTTTATAATGGTATAGGTTGATTTGATTAACAACTTGCCTCCAACAGATGGATCTGGTTGGATTGTAGGAATCTAAATTTATGAATCAATTAATTGATTTATAGGGACAGCCACTTTAACTGCTTCTTCTTCCTCATCTACTGCTTCCATTGACATTTGTATTTTCTTTCCCAGAAATGTAAACACGCGGTGCTACGATGTTACATGTTTGAGTTGATAATGGTCATTTTCGAGCAACAGATTGACGACCAAAAAGCAGAGTGCGTCCTCCATTTTAATGAGACCCTCAAATCTCATTCCACAGTAAGTGTCTTGTTCATCTTACGCATTCATCAGTCCCTCCAGGAATTCGCAATGTTGCGATTGCAACTATTAACGCAAATTCAAGCAAACTCCATGAATTGTTGCACGCACGTTTTCACTGCATCTTTGATCGAATGATGACGTTGCTTCACTATTGTTTCCGGTGTTTCTCCTTCCTGGGAATCATGTTCTTTCTTTTTTGTCTTTCTTTAGTCCTTTCTCTTTTGATCCTCTTCAAGACGCGCTTGAATGGTCAATAAATACGTGTTTGCGCTGAGCCTGCGGGCGGGTGTGCGGGGGGTGGGGGTGCTGAGAGAGCGTAGGGGCACCCGTTGCTGGGTGAAACAACAAGAAAATACATCAACACAAAAGCGTAAACAAATGGAGTGAGACTGGAAAAGGACACTAACACAACCACTAACCCAATCAGAGACTCACCAGTGGTGCTTTTAAAATGGATAAAGAAGAAAGATTTTGTTGAGGACATGTTGATTTGAGACTTCATCTTTTTTTTTTTTTTTGTTTATAAGTCTTCACTGCAGAATGTCATTTTTCTCTAAAGTATGTTCTAATCAACACACAAATATTTTCATTATTGTGAGCAGAGAGGACCAAAAGTTCATTTTTGGTTTCACAGTTCTTTTTATGTTATATGAAAGCACAACAATGTTGTATATGGTGATGGTGCGGTATTTTCCAAATGCACATGTAACAATAGGGAGAGTTGGAATATGGGAATGTAAGATTTATTTCATAATATAAATTTTTGAAAAGTAAAAAAAAAAAAAACATAAAAAAACACTGCAACTGTTGTTTCAACTTTTCATAAAGCTGCCATGAAATCAGGCACTTTAGGCTGCAACGATCATAAATAACTCCTGCGAAATCCTGGAGGGTCTGATTTATTGTGTATTTTACTTGTTTGATTCTTTTCATCGTATATGTCATTTTCCTTTTCAGGATGGTTGTCTGCAGTGTGAAATGTATTCCCTTCAAAATATTTCCACATTTCTAAAAATGTTAACTAATACTTTGCAAAGAATTAACAGCATGTAAATGTTATTAATTTAATTAATGGATTTATTATTATAAACAATGGAACAACATGTGATGTAAATATGATGTAAAGTTTTATATATTTATAAATAGTATTTTGCTACATTTGACAGTTGGAATGTACAAGGTGACAGTTTTTGTATGCACAGATTATACACTGCTTTTTCGACTACATGTATACTATATTTACTCACATATTGCATTATATGATTTATTTAGTTTTATTGTGTTTTAAAGGTAGCAAAAAACACTCTGTGGAGAAAGGAAAGCAAGATAAAAAAAGCAAAATTTGTATGCAGTTATGCATGGCACTAAGACAGTTCTCTGTTATAGATTTATAAAGCATGAATTCGTTAGTACCACTTGTTCAGGTACTAAGTAAACACACTGTGGTAAAAATGCTATTTTTTTATAAAAGATTTTATTCTATGTTGTAAAAAAAGTTTCTTTCTTGCAGTCTCTGAAATTTTATAGTTTTAAATATTGGTTCTTCATGTTTTAAATTCTCTTAAACTTCCATGTTGTTACAATAACAACTGTCAATGATAAACTCATCCTCTGACCAGAATATCTTTTTCTAAATGTTTATTGGACGTACTGAAGACAATTTCAAAAACTTTGGAAATTTGTTTCTTTTTTAAAGTTACAATATCATGTATTTATTCAGTTTAAGGACCCTAAACAATTGAATTCAAGCAAATGTCCTTACAGATTGGTTTTATTCATTCATTCATTCATTTTCCAATCCGCTTTATCCCTTTCGGGGTCACGGGGTTGCCGGAGCCTAACCCGGCCACTCATGGGCGAAGGCAGGGTACACCCCTGGACTCTGGTCGCCAGTCTGTCGCAGGGGCCACAATCACACACACTCACATCCACAGCTAGGGTGGATGTGAGTGAAATTTAGAGTAACCAATTAACCATGCTATGAAGCATGTTCTTGGACGGTGGGAGGAAGCCGGAGTCCCCGGAGAAAACCCACGCATGCACGGGGAGAACATGCAAACTCCACACAGAAAGGTCCACCAGCCAGGACTTGAACCGGGAACCTTCTTGCTGTGAGGCAGGAGCGCTAACCACTGCGCCACCGTGCAGCCCAGATTGGTTTTATATTAAATGTAAATGTGAACATCTAGGTCGAGGGTCTGGAACCATTAACACTTGAAGAGCCATTTATTCCAGTTTCTTATTCACCAAAACCTAGCAAGGGCCACAGAGTTCCACTTCACTGTTTAGAAAAAATAAGAAAGAAGGAACAAAATTATAAAACAAAAAAAGAGTAATATATATATATTGTTACACCCCTTTTTGTCTGGGGGAGTGGAGCATAACATAAAGGTAAACTAATATAAATATAAAAAAAAAACACACCAAAGGATTGTCTCCATAAAATGATACATTTATTTACAAGAAAATAATAAACACCCAACACTAACTTAAAAGTGAAGTAAAAGGCTTCATGGTGAACCTAGGCCAAAAACAACAAACAAAATCCCACCTATCAGAAATCAGAAACCTCTTACCTGTTTATGAAAGAAAAGGGAAAACAGTGACAAAACTGTAACTCCCCTAGTCTACCATAAACAGGAGAAAATGTGCACTAAAGAAAATGGCAGTTCACCCCTACAGCTTCACTTTAAACATGGCTAACTAAACAAAAGACAGAAAGGACCTCAACTCAAAACTACCAAGTGCAAATCAAACTACATAAAAAGTGGAGAGGGGCGCCAAGCTGCAGTGGACTGGTTGCAGCCAGGCTCCCTTCTCACTGGCCAGTGGTTTTTAAGGCTGCTCCCATCAGCTCTGTTCCATTGGGAGCCACACCTGAAACAAATGAACAAAGAGACCTTCCTTCTTTTTAATTATTATTATATGTCATTTTGTTTTTTGTTTTTTTTTGTCTTCTGTCATTGGCAAAATCAAATTGTTAAATGAATTGTAAAACCTCAGAAAAAAAGTTTCAAAATAAAACACCCTTTTTGTCCAATAATATTCTCCTCCTACAGCAGATTTACTTGAAAAAATAATGCAAGAAGCTAACCAGACAATATTGGTATAAAGCCTGTAAGCCCGTCCTCATTGCCCATCATCCCTTTTTTAAAACTCTCTCCTGTCAACTTAAAGCTCCTCACAAGCCCAACCTAACATTACGTGTACCACAAAAATGGCGAGCAATATCGGAGCTATCCAGGTACCATCTCAGACAACTGCGCCACTGCCACGTGTCTCCCTGGGTCAGCCGACTGCAGAGTCGCCCATCAGAGTGAAACAGAACGGACAGAGACAGATCAAAAGTCTGGTGCATTAGTACGGAAAAGACGTAAATTGATCTTTTTGTCTACAAGTGGATGCATCAGAATAGAGCAAAGCTGGGAGACTATGGCCCCTTCGACTGTATTGCACCAACATCACTGCTACAAGCTTTTTCCCAACTGCATATACTGTCATCTGCTCTTGATTTACAAGGATTTGAACAAAGAAATACTAAGTCATGTACCAGAAGTATTAATCTTAATTTTCTTTAAATATGTCCACCATCATCCGAAAAATGCTACAAGAACATGTTAAAATCACCAGAAACAGGATTTTCATCAAAAATCTTATTTCATCAAAAAACAGAAACCTTCTATGTTAGCCTTGAAGATAAAAAGAGAAATGTTGTACAGCAATCTGCAGGAAACAGCTCATTAGAAGATCAAATGTGACATACTTTTATGGATGTAAGAGTGACTGTCAGGAAAACAAGAGAATGTGTCGTATAAACAGGATTTTCTTGTTTTCTAGACTTTTGGGAGGCACAATTTGAATAATAACCTGGGTAAGTTGTTACCTCACTGATCTTAAAAGTGGGGTTGTTTTTCTTGCTGTGGTATTTTTTCACTGCATGATCAAGGTAGCCTCAGATTTGAATCCTGACATTATTTCCTGTAAACTGACCAACTGCTGATTATCTGCAGTTAAAAAAATAGCTCAGTAAACCTTTCTGCAAACTCAGGTAAGACTGAAATGTATTTATTTATTTATTTTCCTCAATGTTGTTTCTGCTCCACAGCGACCAATATCAACATCTCGTCCTGTCTTTGGCCTTCTTTAGCTCTTTGGTCTGTTGAATACGTTCTCTGCATTTGCAGTGTTGCCAAGTATAAAAGTTTGACTAAATGAGCTCAGGTTCATCAGATTTAGCCAACTTTTTCAAATTTGCCACATTCTCATTAGCATTAGGTCAAAAATGATTGTAAATAAAAAAAAAAAATCACCCCTGCATAAATCAATGATTTGTATTCATGTGGATGTGGGTGTAAGCTGCTCTGTATTTGTGTTGTGTAAGTGTTGGTATGTACAGTATGTGTGAGAAGGTTTTTGAAGCCAACCGGTATGTTTTGTGTGTGGACACGCCCAACCATTTTGATAAACATCTACATTTGACAGTAATAGTGAGAAACTGCAAGATGTGCATGTTGTGCTTATAAAATGAAAGCGTTTTGACAATCACCGCTAGCTGTGCAGAAAAAGTGTGTGTGTGTGTGTGTTAGCCTGGAAGCAGTGCTGACAGAACAGACTCTTCATGGAAGGGGCTGTTCCCCACTTTGCAACATTACAATGTGAAGACGCATTGGTTTTCATGGATTGGGAGGGCTGGTGCTCCGAGCGCAGGGTTTCAGAGGAATGCTCAGAGATGCATGAATGGAGCAAAATACAGCCTTGGGGTTATTTTTCCAGGAGGAATTAACATTATAATTAGGGCTGTCAACATTAACGCATTAGCGCATGTGATTCATATATAAAAAAAAAAATAATAATAATAACGCGATACTATTTATTAATGCAGATTAATTACACGTCAGAAGTGACTGTCTTCTGCTCGCATCGGACAGCTTAGGGTTCCACAGCGTGCGTTTATTTCTGAAAATGCACACTTT
The DNA here is from genome assembly GCA_036245035.1 of Adrianichthys oophorus. Lineage (NCBI taxonomy): Eukaryota > Metazoa > Chordata > Actinopteri > Beloniformes > Adrianichthyidae > Adrianichthys > Adrianichthys oophorus. Next base: position 8,717,749 of record BSAI01000119.1, on the reverse strand, counting down.
TGTTGGGCGCTATCTCGCTTATACCATGGTCACTTACAAAAGAAATAAATATTCAATTGATTTTTTTGTACTTAGTACTTCTTGTTATTTTTTGGTTTAGACTGCTTTCTCACAAAAAGTGGAGTGTTTGATTGGTGGTGCGGCTCGTTTTCATCAGAATGTGTCACTGACATCGTCTGTAGCGGCAAAGCAAAGTGATTTATATGCGGATTGTCACAATAGGTAAAGTAAAGCATCAGTTCAGCGAGAAAATTCACCTCTTGCCGCTTGTTTTTAACCAGAAGATGAAGCAAAAAAATTGTTTCAAAGAAGCCTGCACAGTGATTATAGAGCATTTGGGCTATGTGACCAGAACTTCTTATTGTGCGCATAAATACACAGCAGCCAATCAGATTTGAGTATTCACCCAGATCATTTAAAGTGCAGACACACAATGTTTGTTTCTTATGGCTGTATATCAGCATCTTTGTTTTCTTGGAGTAATACTGCAGACATACAAGTCTTTACAGTTCTGCTTATCTTACTGTTGATGTGTTTTGTGCACACAAATTACATATCTGGAATATCTGAGTTAACACTTAACAAATTAAAACATTTCAGACAATAAAAATGAAGGAAAAATGCTTTCTCTGGCCTTTTTTAAAATTTGAAAACTGCATATTGTAGTATAGAATTTACATAATAAAACATTGTGATTAATCGTTATTAATCACAATCCAAAAGTAGGATTAATCAGATTTTCTTAAATCGATTGACAGTACTAACTATAATACACTTCAAATCTCAAAAAAGTTGATTTTGCATGATATAGGCCCTTTATATGTGCAAAAAATTGTGGTGACACTGCTACCAAATGTTATAAGTTGTTAAAAATGTTTCCCGTGCTTTGTTGCTGTTGTTGTGGTTGTGTCCCACAAAAGTTTGTGAAGTAAAAGGACATGTATTCATGGCTACAGGCAGAATTTTAGTATAAATCAGTCTTTACACAATAAAAATTCAAGTCTTTGTTCATGTCTTCACATGCAACTAGAAATCACCAAATCCCGAAGCAAAAGTACCCAGACCTTCATGTCCGCTCCTTACAGTGTCGTTTCAAAAATAAAAACAGAGGTTCTCTGTATCGTGATACAAAGTGTTTTTTTTTTTTTTTGTACACATGCCCTAAAAACACAAATAAAAAATGTACTTTACGTTCCAGCTTTTCTTTTTTTTTTGTTTGCAAAAGTAGGTCTTTTGCTAACTATTTACTAGAAATAAAAAAATGAAGCCAACAATACAATAATTTTTTGTCAAATCTTGTGCCAGAAATAAACCAAATAGGAAGCAATACATGACCCCACAATTATATTGACACAAACAGAGTTTATTAATTTAAAAACAATACAAAATGATAGAGTAAAACATTCTTTTTGTATATAAATGAAAATTACTCTGCCTTCAAAGATACTCTTGAGGTCTTTCAAAGATCATAAACAGTTTTGCAAAATACACCTAGTACATTCAAACACAATCTTTAACTACAGCTATGTTTTGCCCACAGTACCACTGTGTTTTGTCATCTAGGGTTGACATTTTTTTCAGTCAGCACGCACAAAACCAATGCACACGTTTTTTCCTGCATATTATTCAGTCAAATGATGGAAACAAACACTTTTGCTTTATAAACACAAATACTTTAAAATATTAAATTACACAAAGTTGCATGGACCTGGCCAAAAGAAGATGGAAAAGTGCATTTACTTGAGTAGCTCAGTTTTTAAGAAGACAATAAAAACACAAAATTGAAGGACAGCCTGCTAGTTGTTATTGTAATAAACATTTAGAGTCTGAACATATCCCCTGTATTTTGGAGATGTGATATTTTCCTATGTATTTGTACTTTACAAAAAGGGTTTTGGTCTTTAAGAATCAGCTTTGCCATAAGTCCCATCCGGTGGTCGGTAGCACTTGGGGAAAGCCATCAGCTGCAACATGTTGAAGGCATATTTCCTGCATCTAATATTCTTTTGAACATTCTCAATCCGGCATCCTTCTCTGATGGTTAAGTAAAGATGAAGACAAATGGGTGGGAAGGGGGACAAAAAAGAAAATAAGAGTAAGGCTTTAAAGAACACATGAAAAAAAAAAGATGTAATCTCTCGCTTTAATGTTGCACTTTTTTACGCAAGCCTTCTGGAGAACAGAGACAAGAATTCATTTTCAAAATTCTTTTCAGATGTAAAAAGTACAGTGACCCTGAAGTGCAAATAAAATCAAATAATAACTCGATGCAAAAACCTTTTAAAGATCACACACCAGTTAATAAAGCAAAAATAAATATAAAAAACAGCATTATATTCTAGAAAACGAAACAAAATTTCAAAAACCAAGACATAAAAAGCAGAAACGACAAAAACATTTGGAAAACAAAATACATTTCTAGAATGAAATGAAATTTAAAAAATAAAGAAACGCAATGAGAAACCAAAAAAGTAAGTATTATGGGACATCGCAGATTGGATGATGATCCAGTATCGCTTCACCTCAAACAGCTTTCAGTTAAAGTGATGTACAAACGTCATCATCCAATCAGCGATGTCCCATAGTACCTATCTTTTCCGGTTTCTTAATGAGTTTTGTTTTCCTAACATTTAATTTTGTTTCCTGAAAATGACTTCAGTTTTCTAGAATATTTTTGCTGCTTTCAAGGTTTTGGTTTCTGGTATTTTTTTAATGTAATGCTTTAAAAAAATATTTGCTATGCTTTTTTAATTGTCATCTTTAAAACGTTTTTGAATCGAGTTATTTGTTGATGTGATTTGCACTCCAGGGCCATCGTAAAAAAGAGACCCCAGAGGTCTTGCCTTTTGATGAAGACAACTAAGGAATAACTGATTTGATGATTTCAGGTTAATTAGGAACCAATCATCAATGGAGTAAGTGGAAAAAAAACTACTCTTTTATCGACTAAATAAAGACATTTAAACTTCACAACTGCTACTGGTCTCCAAAAGTTGGTACACGGGCATCAAATTGCTGAACACACATAAACTTTTAAAGAAAAAGCAAGATTCAGTTGGGAGGACATGTCCTAACTGATGTAATTGAATGACATCAGGTCCACATCATACATAGCTATAGAAGGGATGACCTAAACTGGCAAAGACCCAAAGGAGAAGTGATCGTCCTCTGTTCGGAAGATTGCAGGTTTGGTTCCTGCCCTACCCGCCCAATATGTTGAAGTGTCCTTGGGCAAGACACTGAACCCCCCACATTGCTCCTTGTGGTTATAGGATGGTGCCAGTTTTGGCCAGCAGAGCTGCCATCAGTGGGTGAATGGGACTATTACTGTACAACACTATCAGCCTTCAAGGAAGGTAGTAAAGTGCTAAAAGTATACACTATTTACCATTTTTTGTGGCAAAATGTCTATGGTAGAGGGCAAAAGGCTTTACTGCAAAACTAAAAAAAATATTTTCCTCAATGCAAAGAAATGTTTTCATCTACATGGCACATTATCACCTTAACGTTTGAAAATCTGGAGAAATATCTGTGTGTCAGGGACAAAGCTGGAGACTTTGATGGATGACTGATCGTTGACCCTGCATCACTCAGGCAATATTGTGTCAATCACATGACTACATTTGTTCAGAAATCACTCTAAACATAATCTGTCATGCAATCCTATATCTAAAGCTCTGATGCAAAAAGGATGTTACAGTGAAAATGGTCCAGAAGTGCAAACTTTTTTCTATTGCCCAAGACTCATTTTCCTCTTTATAGTCGGAAGGCTTTCCAATATGCAATCTGCATTCAGTTTAAAAATCAGCATCTCTTACAGCATTGAGGTGAGTCTATGCAGAAAGTAAGAGCAGCTTCATGTTTGCAACAGTCTACACTTAAAGGCTAACAAAGGTTTTAGAGCAACATATGCCCCCTTACAGGTGAAATCTAATTCAGATAGGGCATTTTCTGTTTTAGCTGGCTTATGCTAAGATGACCTAAGATGAAAGAAGAGAGAGCGGGGGTCGAATTGACTTGACATTTGGCCTAAAATGGTTCATAATTTAACAAAAAAGATAACAAAAGATGACCACGTCTTTTGCAGCTGGGAAGATGCAAATAAGGCCACAATCCAACAACAAATCTTCAGAAATTAATGAAAAGAAAAGATGATACTTCACAGTGAATATACCTGCTTTCTCTACTGATTTGAGCTTCATCCAAACATTCATAATGTCATGATCTGAATAACATTTCAACCCAAGAAGAAACTCTGTAATATACAGTGTATGATATCCGAAATATCCGTTAACTCCGTAATGTACACTGCTGAAAAAACATCCTAAGTAGAGGGGAATTTTGTGTGAACTAGAGGGAGAACAACACTGACAGTTTAATTTGGGGATCAGATGTGCTAAGGGGGTCCACTAGTTTTTACACATAGTCAGAATAGAACCACTTGGTTCAACTAGTAAGACAGTGGTGAAGGTAAGACTGAAAGACTTGCTTGTGTTACAAACCTTTTGTGGTTATTGGTGAACCTTTCCTGTACTTTGATTTTTGATTAGGTTTCACTTCAGAACCAAAACAATCACAGCTGAAATTAGTGCATATAAAGCACCAAGTGTATTGTTCGTGGACTACGAAAGAAAAAAGGAGTGTGAGGGGTTGTGGATAAATGAAGAATAACTAAAGAATGATGTGAGATGAGTCTACAGGTGGGTTAGCTTGAATCTCTTTGGTATCGGCACAAGGAGGTCGAGGTATTTTGTTGGGATCTTTTACTCTTGGTGTTTTCTTCCCTCGTGTCCTTCATATCAGCAGCAGATGAGTGATACAAGAGACATTAGAAATGTTTGAGGCAGTTACAATGTTGATTTGTCAAATGAATATATTACATGATTTTAAAAAGTGCCATAGTTTCCATAATAATAATTTAAAAAAAAAGTGTTTCAATGTTTGCACGTTTAACACCCTCCTTAGCCTTTCTTTTCCTCCTGTGGCAGGTGGTATGGCACCACTGATAAAGCTCCTTTTTTGGTTACTTCTGTAACGTAAAAGGTCATCTCAATTGATTATGCTGACATTGCCCGAAGGAGTAAGTGTGCTGGCGCATACTGATTTCTCTTATTTGTTTTTGAGTGAGCTTTGAAGGACTGGAAACCTGTTTGAACAGAACTCTTCTTATTGCTGAGCGACAGCAGGACTGCAGCAGACTGCTGCTGACCTGGGAAGGGGGGAGCACGGTCATTAAATAAAAAAGCAATGATTCTTATTGTCACATTAGTGCAGTAAAATAGGTCAAACATCTGTTGAATAAAGTTAAAACAAAACCTAAAATAGAAACAATGCTGCTTCATTTAGGCCATTATTGGATAAAAGGATTTAAAACACATAATATTTCTAATACTATCCATCTTGCCTGTTTATAACCTGACACATTGAGCTCTGAACTTTGACCATCCGAACTATAATAAAACCAGTTATTCAAAGTCTCCTAAAGCAATTTTTTTTATTTTCATTAGCGAAACAAAATCATTAAAGAACCCTCTGATGGCTTGGTGACAGGTTCAGAGTGTGAACTGCTTTCGCTAAAAGACAACTTGGATAGGCTCCAATGTGACCCTAACTGAGACAAAGTGATCACAGAACAAGAATGAATACAAAGGCACAAGTTTGGTACCACCTCAATAGGCAGATTGGTTTTAACAATTTTAATTTCTGTGAAGTTATGTGTTAGGTCTGCTCACCTCCATAAATATCTTTATTGTTATGAATCTACAGGATTTTACTTTTCCTATACTTCTCACATCAGCAATCTTTTGTCTTTGGAAAGTCATAATTCCCTGGCTCTATTTTCATTATGCTGTGCAGCTCAAATAGTCTTTGTCATATGTACTTGGTCGTTAATGTATCACTAATCATCATCTGCTTCATGTCTCCCACTAGGGTCTATAGACTTCAGGGTTCTATTCTCAAAAATCAAAACAAAAAATTGAGAAAAGCTGTGACAATTTCCATTTTCACCCATTAATACATCAAACCACTTCACCTCCAAAAGAACCTTAATTTAGCATTTAGTTGAAAGCAATAAACATAGGTACATTTTTCTTTTCATAGCTGGAAATAAATTCAGTACGTTATTTGGGTTTAATTTAGAGAAAAGAGGAATTGGGATCAGGGTGATACTATTAAAAGTTGACAGAGCAGATGAGCTGTTTTACTAGAAAAGAAAATCAGTAATATCAAGGTTTACCTATTACACTAAAAGATATTTAGGTGTGAAATGGCGTTGGTAGTAAAAACATCAGTGAAGTCTGATTTCATGCTTGAAAGGAGGAACTAACAGGAAAAATTGAAAAATTCAAGGAGTGAAACATTTTAGACCTACCTTGATATTAACTGCCTTGAGCTACCATATTTTCTGGAGCTTTTTTTTGTTTTTTGGTATTTTCTGGCCAGATGTGCGACTTTTACTCAGGAGCAACTTATTTGTGAATTTACAGGCTCATAGTTCTGTTTTATTTCCACTAACAACCAGTTGCGGTAATTTTCCACCAACAACTGCTGGAGGGCACTGTATGTGTGTGTATCAGTATTTGCTACTGACAGAGACGCAGAAGAAGAAGCACTGTCCAAAACAAACATGGAAGAGAGTCTGATTGTTCTTTTCCTAAACCTTCTATTTTTCTATTTGCATCAAGACAATAGTATTTTTGCTTTTATTTTTAACTTACTCAGCTTAATGCAGGGCAGCAAGTCATCAAACTCCCAAAAGTGCAACTTCTATATGATTTTTTTTTTCTATATTCTGCATTTTTTTGGCCGCTATGATATATACTCCAGAGCGACTTAAAATCCAGTAGTTATCCAGACGCAACACATGGTTAAATCATGGTATTACCACTTCTATAAAAGCTATCAGAAGACAGGAAGGAAGCAGGTAGAGATAGCATTGTCAGCAGTTTATTGATATTTTGCAAGCAGAAAAACAAGACTTAAAATGAGCCAGACAACCAGCAAGTGGGAGCTAACGAGCAGCAGGGCAATGGGATAAAAGTGGCGTGATGCTGGTTTGTTGTCTGTCACAGTGCCAGCTTCAGGGTCCTCCCACTGCCACGTGTCTCCCTGGGTCAGCCGACTGCAGAGTCGCCCATCAGAGTGAAACAGAACGGACAGAGACAGATCAAAAGTCTGGTGCATTAGTACGGAAAAGACGCTGTCTTAATGGACTTTCTTGCACTGACTGAGCCCTTAAGAGCTCTTGGTGAATTGTGCCTGAATGCCCACAAAGACAAAGAGCCATTATTACATTTTATATCAATAGCTTACAAATGGAACAACAGATAAGCAAGCTGTGATGGATGAAACGGTAATGTGAGAAGAAGCCCAGCACCAGGATGATTCCATTGGAAATCGATGAAATTAGCATGCAATTTTAATGAGAATTGAATGACAAAACTACATTAATGGCAGCAATATCTTAAAGTTAAAAGGTCATATATTTGCATTTTCAAGGATTTGATTTGTCTCATTGTCAGCAAAACTGACCAGATGGCAAACTGCTTTCTTTGAAAAGCAACTTCTGACAATTGCTAAAAATGGTTTATTCTTTTGCTAAATAACAGGATTCTGTGTTTTTGAGGACATCAATTTGCAATATAAAGTTTAAAAATATCATTCCTTTCATATAAAGACAAGCATATTTTTAATTGTACACCTACACCTAAAATCCCACAGCAGTTAACTTTTTCAATTAAAGGTGCTAGCAATTCACAGGTCTTATTCAAAGCTGTGCATCACCTCATCATCTGACCTTCATTTAATAGTTAATTATTAAATTAATTATTAATTATTTAATCATTTAATAATTTCATTATTCATTTAATTATTGATATTGACAGTGCCAACAGGATAATACATTTATTTTTTTAATCTTATTTTTTATTTTGTTTAAAAATTCTTACTTTTCAAAGCAAATCTTTCTTCTGGATTACTGCCCTCTTGTACCATCTAAAAGATTTTATTTCCCTATAAAAAATCTGTCTTTTTAGAGCTGGTAAAAATGTGGGAAAATAATAAAATGTCTCATCCAATTCAAATCTTATTTTTTTCTCAAAGTCCCACAGAAACACCCACCAATGTCCAGACGTAGAGTGAAGGGAATAAGTATTTGATCCCTTGGTGATTTTGCAGGTTTGACCTCTTATAAAGAAATTGACAGTCTGTTATTTTAATGGTATGTTCATTTGAACAGTGAGAGATTAAAAATTGTAGAGAAAAATCAAGAAATCGACTTAAAAGAATATACGTACATTTTCTTTTTGCATTTCATTTAGCAAAATAGGTATTTAATCCCCTAGTAACCATTAAGAGTTCTGGTTCACACAGAGCAGGTAGACTCTCCTGATCAACCTGTCACCTGGATTGAAGACACGATTTTATCTGATCATGGTATTAAAATCACCCGTCCACAGAATCCGTCAGTCAGACTCCAAACTCTCCAACATGGGAAAGATTAAAGAGCTTTCAGAGGATTTAAGGGAGAAGATTGTAGACCTGCACAAGTCTGGAATGGACTACAAAACCATCAGCAAGAAGTTGCAGGTTAAGGTGATGAGTATGAGCCATGCACCATCAAATCCTGACTGGGAACCTCCTTCCCTCCACCAGGAGGCTTAAAATGGGTGCTGGATGGGTCTTCCAACAGGATAATGACCCAAAACAAACGGCCAAGGCAATCAAGGAATGGCTGAAGAAGAAGCATATCAAAGACAGAGAGTGGCCCAGCCAGTTTCTGGACCTCAATCCAATAGAAAACCTGTGGAGAGAGCTGAAGCTCAGAGATGCCAAACAACAGCCACCAAATCTTAATGATCTAAAAGTCATAAGAGTGGACCAAACTTCCTGTGCAGAAACCTGCTCATTAACTACAAGAAACGTCTGACTTCTATGATTGCTAATAAGAGTTTTGCCACAAAATCCTTCCAGCAAGGAGGGGTGTGTGTGTGTGTGTGTGTGTGTCAAATAATTATTTCTCTCAATGAAATGCAAATAAATGTTTATACATTCTTTAAAGTCAACTTTTTGATTTACTTTGTGATTTTATATCTCTCACTGTTCAAACAAACCTACCATTAGGATGACAGGCCATCAATTTCATTTTAGTGGTCAAACATAAAAAAACAACAAGGGATCAAATACTTCCTTTCTCTACTGTATGTAGATGGCCAACGCTCATCTGTTAAAAGTATGTAATTGATTGACTGTAGCTTGAATTACTTTACCAGGGTCTGCTCTGTTTGTTTTAAGGGTAAGATTTGGTAACAGCAAAAAAAAAATAATTCCTCCATTTATTTTCTTTGCTTGCTTAAGCCTGTTCATGGTTATAGGAGCCCATCTCAGTTGTCTTCTGGAAAGAGGCACCCTGCACCTAACTGGTCACCAGCCAATCAGAGGGTCACTCACCCCACTGAAGACAACTTGGATCAAGTACCCAGTAAAATACTATATATACAAACGTTACATTGATCAAAATTGTTTCTATTGATATTGAAAAAAAATACTTCTTGACTTTATATCATCACGTGTCCTCTCATATGAAGACACCAAAGTATTTTTTTAAATAGAAACACAATCCTTTCAACATGACTGACAGATAATAGATACCCTTCCTACTGTTTTCGTCAACACCACATTGCTTCAGTCCATTAATGTTTGTTATTATGGGACGATCATGAACCAACAACAGGTTCAGATCAGTGCAACAAACAACGCATAGGGTGATACATATAATTACACAGCCAAAAAATAAAAAAAACTTCTTGAAATGTGTTTGTAGTCAGATCTCAGTGGCAACACAAAACATGTCCCTAATCAGAATGAATTATGGGAAACCAAACAATGCTTTTAGATATTTTTCATGCATTGTCCTGAAATCATAACAATGAAATAAGTGCATGTGGCAAAAATACATTCCTGTTTAAGCAAATAGAAAATTGGTTGCTTTGATTAATGAATCAAACAATGAGATTTATCAAATGACATAACCACATAGTTATCTGTGTAGAAAATGAACTTTTTTGGTGAACTATGTCATTTTACTATTTTTTTTTTGCATGTTGTCCCTTTGGATTTTGAAATAATTCCAAAATGATCTAATAATTTCCAATTGTCAAGTTTGAACGGGTTAGTACAGGTACTTCACGTTTTCTTCAGACAGGCTGCTCTATCAAGACAGGTACAAAAGTTGATCCCACTGCTATATGTGAACAGGCAGTGCTGTCCCTGCAGCGCTTCAAGGAAGTGACAGATGAAACTGATGGTAAGATGATACAGCTGATAGAAGGGAAAAAAATCATGGTGAAAATATGTGTGATATGGATGATATGGGGCAGGTTATGACATAGACCCATAGTTTTTGGATAACACCCTTTTTTAATAGGGTGTTAAAGAAAGCTTCGTACAATCAGAAGTATAGATTGGTGAGGCAAATGACATTCTAGTTTTCCAATCTCAAATGGAAACGCTAGTCTGACAATACTTAAAAAGTTAAAAAATACAAGAACACCACAAAAAGTTAAATGCCAGACATAACCTTATTTTAATTCACACTTGGTTTTGTCTTTTCTTCTAGAGAAGTCTATTGTGAATCATTTAGATCACACAATGTGACAAATCTGTTTTAAGAATATTTTTAAAAATGTCTTAGTGAAAATCAATGTGTACAAATGTGTAAAAATAAATAAAAAAGTAACAATTTTAATATTACCGGCACGGAGTGGTGACATGAAACTAATTAAGTAAAGGGGAAGCTGAATATATGGAAAAAACAAACAAACAAAAAAATGATATTTTATATATATATATATATATATATATATATATATATAATAGTCGTACAATATATAATAGTCGTACAATTATAAGAAAAATGTCACAAGACAGGAACAGAAAGTTGATGATTTAAGGGAATAAAGTTTTAAAATTATGAAAAAAGTCAAAATTTTATGAGAATAGTCGTAACATTACGAGAAAAAAAGCAAACATTTTATGAAAACAAAAGTAAACTTATGACTTAAACATTCAAAATATTACAAGGAAAAAGTCACGGTTTAAAAAAAAAAAAAAGTTAGCATTTCATTGAAATAACGTTACATTTACAAAAAAAAGTACAGCAGGTTCAGTGAAATTCTTGAGCAGTGCGATGACCTGCAACATAAATTGAACAGGTTTTGTTCGATTGTCTTTGTTAAAAGCTAAATATAATTTCTTTTTTTTGAAAAATCATGACTTTTTCTCTGTAAAATTTTGACTGATGCGTAACTTTACAAATTAATTTCTTTTAAAATTGTGACATTTTTTCCTAATTTTATGACTGAATTCTTACACAATTTAGACTTGTTTTCTCGTGATTTTACGACTGTTTTCACAAAATTGAATTTTTTCCTCAAATATTTATTTAGATTTTCTGGTAGCCCTCATACTCCATCGTATAAATACCTTCTGAATGCAATATATATGTCTAACTCAACTGGAGTATTGCTTTCATGGGAAACAGGGTTTCAAATGACTTCCTGTTTTTTTTTTTTATTTCCTCACATGCACTTCCTAGACCCTTGTAATGAGGTCAGTTTTTGCTTTCCTAAAGCAGATTGATTTTTTAAATATATCATGTTCAGAATTGTAAGAATGAAACTTCCACCCTTTTAGAATGACAAACATTACTTTGCTGTGGGCTCACCTCCGCATACAGTCCAAAGCGCGAACAAAGAAGTCTTTGCTGAGCTGGTGTTCGTCCCTCAGCAGGGCGCACTGCTCTAATGTGACAGACATGGATGTTCGGTCTTTGGCACTTTTACAGCTGGTAAACCTGATACCATTTAACCTTCGGCAGATCTGATGGGGAAGGAGAGACGAAATTACTTTATCTGTACTGAAAAAAATATAAATTTTTGTTAGCCAGCAATGATTCATGAAGAAAAGACCCAATCATTTCTTTAATATGGTCACTTCTCTGACAAAAGAAATAATTGCTCTACATTGAAAAGTACAGATGCCGAAAACAGCCTACCCTACTTTTTTGACAGTTTTCTTGTAAAAACGACATCTTCTAACTTATGATGAGAAAACACATTTTTTTCTTATGATAAAAGGCCAAGTCCCGCGTGAGATGCAGTCATTCCATCCTGCATCTATCATGTATTATTTTGTAACCTTGTAGATGATTTAATCCCCTCATTTGGCCACTGATGAAATTGACAACCCCAAGACCACTAAACGGCAGCCGCAGGTGTTTGACATTTTCTCTAAAAACTGCTTTGTTTTGCTGTGGATTGTAGAAAACTGAAAAAAAAAAGTTTTGTAGCAGATTGGGTTGGGCTGGGTGGCTGTTTGGGTTCCGCCAATGTCGGGAGCTCAGTGAATGCACCACGAAAAGAGGTTTGTTGGCCCTGGTCATTCAACCTGTTGTCAGGGGTTTGGGCTTATAGGTTATTGGCTGAATAAGGGACATAAGGTGTTCTGTTGGTATCTGTTTAGGAGTAATCGAATACTACTGACTTAAGTGGGCACAGGCATTATGACTGATGATTGTCACTGTTAAGGTTTTTTTGGTTTACGGAAGTTCAGACTTAGTTCATCTAATGCTAAAAAGAAGTTAATGTCATGCATTGTGCTTTTAAATATTATTTCTTAAAAAATTGGACTTCTTATTTCGCTAAGCTGTGAAAAATTTCACAGTAATCTCAGTTATCAGTTCCTAATCAATAACTTCCAAAAACTGTAAAATTAGTTGTTTCTATGTGGCACGACAGCAAAACTGATGGTTCATCCATCATTTGTACCCTCCATGGTGGGTAAAAAAGTAAGTGCAGGAAGGCTGGGGGTTACTGCAGGGCAAAAGTGGGGTACACACAGGACCACAACACCTAGGGGACAATTTCAAGTCACCAACTGACCTATGAAGCATGTTCATGGATTGCAGGTGGAAGTCTGAGTTCCTTAAGAAAATCCACGGACGCTCAGGCAAGACATTCAAACTCCATTCAGAAAGAACCCTTTCCAGGATTCGAGGTAGCACTGCTTTGTAAATGCCTAAAATTGATTGTCAATACATGCTTCATGGCTCCCTGACAGAATAATATACTATCAAAAGATAAGGGTCTGGATCGCGCCTGCATTAACTACACACTACAGTCATGATCAGTCATGAGCTCATCTGTTTCTTCTTTGGCCTCACCAATAAAAATGGAATGCAAAAAAAACATTTGACAGTTTATATCAGTAATACAAGAGTTTGAACAAAAAATGTTTTCCATTCACAAAGGCAGAAGGTTAAAATTACTCACAGCTCCAGCAATCCAGAGTATTTCCACATTCTTTCTCTTCTTTGTAACTACATTCTGCCCCAGGGTTTCAAGTAACTCCTTTATGTCAGTCTGTGCCTGAAAACATGGCAAACCTGTTTGCATAAAAGTTAAACTTTTGTTAGTGAATCTTTTGCTCCGGTGAGAAAAAACAGGGCATATTTTAACAAACCAAGAAAAGTGAAACCTTTAACGTTTTCTTTTAGAATGCACTTCTATACAAATGACATAAATATTGCTGTAGTTTATGACCAAGTTTTAAGAATTTACTGTTTTGATTACAACTTTGGAGGTAAGTGATATGCGTTTCATGACATTTGAACACATTTGTACTGATTTTGAAACTAGAGAACTCTAAAGATATATAAACATCGCCCTCCGCAACACCTGGAGCACTTCAAATGAAAGTCAATATATGAGTCTATGTAAATGCTCATTTTGAGCTTCGGCGTTCAACACTCTTGTGTTCACTCGGAGCTATGCAAGAGTTTATGACCATTTTAGGCTCTACGTTCAATCCCCGTTTTCATTAAACATGTATTCCCAGCGTAACCAGATTAAAGTTTACCAATCAGGGATTTGGATTTGGTAGTGACACGGGGAAACTCACCAAACTCAGAGAGAAGCTGGATCATCTGGTGAACCCAGACCCGGCGACAAGCCTGATGACATCTGTGTTTGTTTTTCAAATAAAGAACAACCAAGGCAACTCCCCTGACATAATTTTAATCCATATCCGCCATTGCAAGGGTGCTAACAATGAGGCGAACCGTTTTGTGCCCAAATCCCAAGATTTGCACCATTTCGACATTTTGCACTAAACTTCTTCCAACTTCGGGTGGCATACATTCACTAGTAAATGGTAGAAAAAGAAGCCCATCCCTGCTTGTACTGTGTGAACACCATGGGCTAAATGCGCGCTAAGAACGCGTGTTAAATGTGCAGTGTGTTTGTAGCCTAAAGCAGATGTAAACAAAGACTTGAAGGATTTTTGCTCATTAATTTCAACTAAGTTGTTACTTCCCATTTTCAGCTAAAGTCATCAAACATTGTGGATGACCTTACTATGGGATGCTGTAGAGGTCAGAACACACGAATCTAACTGCACAGTTTCCAATAAAAGACAGAAATGCTGGTTTGCGCTTGCTCTCTGTGTGAACTCAAAGGAAGTACAACTACATTTTTTCTCACGCCCAAGAGCAACACTTCACAAGAGAATGTCTTAAGTGACACATAAAACAAACAAATAAAAATAAAAACAATTATGACACCTAAACTGGTTACTCCACTTTTTGCTAACTGTGAAAGTTAGTGTTAGATCTCCAGTGTTGTTGATGTAATTGGATGTACTTCTTGCATACTGGCAAGTGTTTTTTTGTTGTTGTTTGTAATCATAAGTATGTCGATCATATTTTTCATTTTCATCAATCTGCTCACTAAAAAACTTTTAATCAACTTAGAGATCAATTAATCGATTAACAGTTTGGAGCAAAACCCACCTTTTGTCTTTACTGCACAGTTTAAGATTTTCCATTTTGATTAAAAATCCAGAAACCAAAGACGTTGTGACTTGAAGCTGCCTCTGTATTGGCACAGAGACACAGACCCAGGGGGAAAATTCCACTGTAATTAAGAAACTGTCATTTGTTCCGTGACTTTCCCATGTATGATGATTTAGTCTGTCATTCCTTTTAATTTTATCTTTTTTGGAACACACAGTCCTGGTTCACTGTTTTCTTTTTTGTGGCCAACTAGTTCCTATGCTTTGGTAAGTGAACTAAATTTAAATAATGCTTTAGATTTTTTTTTTGTGTGTGTGTGTGGGCTGCACTTTGGCGCAACTCCGTGACCCCGAAAGGGAAAAGCGGTTCGGAAAATGAATGAATGAATGTGTGTGTTTAACTATATTTTTAAATGAACCATATTTTACTGTACCTAAAACGGATGTCTATTTTTCTATGTGAAGCTTATGGAGACGATATTTTCTGTGAAGTAATCAGAGGCTGGTACCAGCACTGAAGGAAGGTAGTGTTATTTCAAAGTAAAAGATTTGGGTTGAATTAAAAGTAGTATTTTTTTACACTGTTTTAATGTTTTTTTTTTTCATGAACACCATGCACATCATTTTCAAAATATAAAAAAAAAAAACAAAAAAGACAAACTGTATTTGATCTTAACAAAGTCAAAGTGAAGAAAAGTACACTTACATTCTAGCGGCACCTTTTCACTTAGTAATTTATAATAGGCATCTAAGATCTCAAAGTTCTTCTGATTTATTCTTTCTTGTAGAGAGATATCTCCAAACCTGCACAAAAGAACAAAGAGGACTTAGTCCAATAGAATGCACAAATGCCACCTTTAATTACGTATTGTAGCAAAATTCCAATGCATCGTGCTTCTCTTTCAACTTTTTGAAAGGTTTGAACTGCCCCAACAAGGAAATTCCCATTTCTGATTTGTTTCATGCAAAAATAAAGATCCAAAATGTAAATTTGAAATTGAATTTACCACAACAGTATGGGACAGTGGTTTAAGATTTGAATGCACTCTTGGAAAAGACTTCTGAGTTTTTAGTGTCTAGATCAGGGATGGGCAACTCCAGGCCTCGAGGCCCGCATTCCTGCATGTTTTTAACATACCATGCTCTGGAATGTTCTAACTGGCTGGACGCACCTAAACCAGGTAACCAGTCATAGGTAGGGCTTGGATGTCTGGAAATCATGCAGACCCTCGAGGTCTGGAGTTGCCTATCTCTGCTCTAGACTCCAGAGATTTCTGTAGCCACTATGAATATCTCAGACCTCAGTCGTTTTAGAGGTCTAAAGGTGTGACAGGAGAAATAGAGAAGAGCAGCTAATTATTTGGACACAAAAACAACAACAACAACAACAAAGAGCCAGCAGGTTCTGAGTTTAAAAGGAGAAAACTTGTAGATGGAAGTGTTCTTCTTCCCCAGTGGGCCCACCACCTGCAGGAGAGCTCAGAAGGGGCCGGTGCAATGTGGTTTGGGTGGCAGTCGAGGGCGAGTGCCTCGGCGGCCTAAACCCCGGTCATGGAACTTGGCTTTTGGGACATGGAACGTCACCTCTTTGGGAGGGAAGGAGCCTGAGCTTGTGCGAGAGGTTGAGAGGTACCGGCTAGATATAGTTGGGCTCACCTCTACGCACAGTCTGGGCTCTGAAACTCAGTCTCTCGAGAGGGGTTGGACTCTCTACCATTCTGGAGTTGCACATGGTGAGAGGCGGCGGGCTGGGGTGGGCTTACTTGTGAGCCCCCAGCTTAGCCGCCAAGTGTTGGAGTTCACCCCGGTGGATGAGAGAGTTGCGTCCCTCCGCCTTCGGGTGGGGGACAGGTCTCTGACTGTGGTTTCGGCTTATGGGCCGAACAGCAGTTCAGAGTACCCAGCTTTCTTGGTGTCTCTCGGAGGGGTACTGGAAAGTGCCCCAACGGGGGACTCCATTGTCCTCCTGGGTGACTTCAATGCCCACGTGGGCAATGACAGTAGCACCTGGAGGGGGGTGATTGGCAGGAACGGCTTCCCTGATCTGAACCCGAGCGGTGTTTTGTTGTTGGACTTCTGTGCTAGTCATAGTTTGTCCATAACAAACACCATGTTTGAGCACAAGGGTGTCCATCAATACACGTGGCATCAGGACACCCTCGGCAGGAGATCAATGATCGACTTTGTAGTCGTTTCAGGAGACCTTCGGCCGTGTGTCTTGGACACTCGGGTAAAGAGAGGGGCAGAGCTGTCCACTGATCACTACCTGGTGGTGAGTTGGATTCGATGGCGGGGAAGGAGGCCGGAAAGACTCGGCAGACCCAAACGTAGTGTGAGGGTCTGCTGGGAACTTCTGGCTGAGCCCTTCGTCAGGGAAGTCTTTAACTCCCACATCCGGGAGAACTTCAAACAGGTACCAAGGGAGGCTGGTAACATTGAGTCTGAATGGACCATGTTCTCCACCTCCATTGTCTCTGCTGCTGTTCGGAGCTGTGGTCGCAAGGTCTCTGGTGCCTGTCGTGGCGGCAACCCCCGAACCCGTTGGTGGACACCGGAAGTAAGGGATGCTGTCAAGCTGAAGAAGGAGTCCTATCAGGTCTGGCTGACTTGTGGGACTCCAGAGGCAGCTGACAGGTATCGGCAGTCTAAGCGAGCTGCAGCTCAGGCTGTAGTAGAGGCAAAAACTCGGTCCTGGGAGGAGTTCGGTGAGGCCATGGAGAAGGACTATCGGTTGGCCTCGAAGAGGTTCTGGCAAACCGTCCGGCGCCTCAGAAGGGGGAAGCAGCTTTCTGCAGGCACCATTTTCAGTGCAGGTGGGGAGCTGCTGACTTCGACTGGGGACATTGTCGGGCGGTGGAAGGAATACTTTGAGGATCTCCTCAATCCTGCTGACACGCCTTCTCTTGAGGAAGCAGAGGCTGAGAGCCTTGGGGTGGGGCTGTCCATTACCCAAGCTGAAGTCACAGAGGTAGTTAACAAGCTCCTCTGTGGCAAGGCACCGGGAGTGGATGAGGTCCGCCCTGAGTACCTCAAGTCTCTGGATGCTGTGGGAGTGTCTTGGTTAACGCGTCTCTGCAGCATCGCGTGGCAGTCAGGAACAGTACCACTGGACTGGCAGACAGGGGTGGTGGTTCCCCTTTTCAAGAAGGGGGACCAGAGGGTGTGTTCCAACTACCGGGGAATCACACTCCTCAGCCTCCCTGGGAAAGTCTATGCCAGGGTACTGGAGAGGAGAGTCCGGCCGATAGTCGAACCTTAGATCCAAGAACAACAATGCGGTTTCTGCCCTGGTTGTGGAACTGTGGATCAGCTCTACACCCTGTCCAGGGTGCTGGAGGGTTTGTGGGAGTTCGCTTTATTTTCATTTTCAGTTGGAGGTGTGCCTTGTGATTTTTATCAAGTAAAAAGTATATCTCAGGTCACCACTCCAAAGCACAGAAAAATGATAAAAAATATTGTTGTTAATTATTAGCAGTTATGACGTAAAAGAACTTTTTATTACATGTTGTATTTCAATGACATACTTCAGTGGTTTATAGCACTTTGTACATATGTTTTGGAAAGTATTTAATCAATATCAAACAATATATAGATTAGTTTAACCAGCATTTTTTTCTTGTTGCTTATTGCCAGAGTTGTTCCCTTGAAATGTGTGTGATGCATGCTTTTTTTTCTGTGTGCTTTCTTATGAATGTCATCTTGATTATGCAAGAAGATTCTCGTCTACAGGAAAAGAGGGGAAAAAATGTGGCAGATCCAGCGCTCTCCATAAATGTTAAAAAACAACAATAAAAAAAATTAGGAGAGCTGAATGACTTAAGAAGAAATGGTGACTGTAGTACCTCTCGGCTATAGTTTGTTGTTCATTGATGCCAACGTTAAACAGCACCGGAAACACTCGCAGAGGTCTGCCATCCTTGATCTCCTCTGGCAGAGTTTGGAAAATCGGCTGTGGTAATGGCACTTCGACAGTGAAATGGTTTCTGAAACCAGGAAAAAAAAGGGTAAAATACAGGAACTTAATATGTTTTGCAGCTCAGCAGAACACGATGCCTTCAAGAAGTTTTACAATTTGACACTGAATACAGGTGTGGGAAAAAGTTTAAAAAGAGAAATTGATGGAACTCATGCAGGACAGAAAGAGAAACCAAAAAAAAAAAAGTTTGGCAGGCTGACAGAACAACTGACAGAGAGATGAATATGATGAATATGTACCATCTCATGCTACCTAGAAAGCAGCAAAAATTCCTTGCTGTGAGTGAACCTTTTAAAATGATATGAAGTACACAGGATCAAAGACTGAGCAATTTGCATGTATATGTAGGGCAAAGTTCACTCAAGACATGTCCCTGTTGCTAGCAGCATGTTTTCACATGGCACGGGCTTTGACGCAACAGCTTTCACTATCAAAACAGGTCAAAGGTGTTTTTCAGTCAAATAGAATTTTAGAAACTAGCACGTAAACCTGCACAGCACTGATGTTGAAAATTATCTACCACATTTATCAATATGTCAAGTTCAACACTTGTGAAATATAGATTTTCCACTTCCTTGACATTGGAGAAAGTTGGAGTCAGTGGTCACATGCACCATATATAGAAAAAAGTAAAAGTAGATTTTTTTTAATTGGAAAAAAATGGTAACATCTCTATCACTTATCAATTAATTTCTTTGGTGATACTGTTGGCGCAGAGTAAGCCCGCCCCCTTCCCATCATCCATTTGTTTACACGCTCTTCCGCTAATTAAAGCCCCTCACAAACCCCAAGCTGACATTACTGGTGCAAAAAATATGGCGAGCAATATCAGCCGGACAATTTTGAGCCAGATAACAGCTCAGACAAGGAAAACAAAGACGTACAGTACATGGACCTAGTTGTCTACAAATAGATGCATCAGAATGGTCAGGGAGCTTGTGGCCCACCACAGGAGCTTCTACATCACAACTTCAAGCTTTTTCAAACAGTATTTTTGCATCTTCTCTTGATTCACAATGCAATCACAAATGAAATGCATTTTTTGAGAAAAAATGCCACAAGAACACGTAAAAAACACGATTTTCATCAGAGTGGGTCTTTAAACCAAATTGTTGTTGTTTTTTATTCAGTCTACTGGCTGATTTTGGATCAATCTCAGGACACCAAGTAGCACCTTATGGTCAAGTTTATGGTTGTAATCTCAACATTATATAATATTATAATAAAGAGGAAACGGAAGACAATACCAGAGAAAAACAGAGAATGCTGACGAGAACTGAACAGTCAAAATGAAAATTCATTCAAAGTTCCTTTCGTTTTTACTTGAATTGTAAAATAAACTCATCAAAAGGTTTAAAAAGACTATGTTCTGGTTAACTGCAGTATAAAAAACAGCTTTAAACGGTTATTTTTTTTTCTTCTTTCAGTATGCATCGACTTCCTTTTCAGATTTTGTCATCATTACACAGACGATGAGGAGACAAATGCCTCACCGTCGGCCACACAGGAAAGGCTGCAGCTCACTCAGGTCGTCTGTTTTGGCTTCTGTGATCTTGAAAACAACTTTGTGCAGATCTGAAATGCCAACCTCCATATCTTCAAGCATCCCAATCTCCTCACCTTTAGGGGAAATACAGAACAAGATCATTCTTCTCATCTGTAAACTAAAAGCAGGAACTTTTGGATCACCTGTAAAGACCAACAACAGCTTCATTCACACAGACAAGAACTCTCCTCTAATAGTTTTGAATCTCTTTATTTTTCCAAAATAAAAAAAAGAAACCTTGGTGTAGATAAATTGTTGCATCTTTGGAAATACTTTTTTTTCACCTGTAAAACAACAAGTAGCCTAATATCCTCAAACAAATGTCATTGACAGAAAGGTTTTTTTTGGGGGGGTCCATAAGTACTCACTGTACGTGCTGAGCAGGCTCTCAAACTGTGCCACCAGGCCAACAAGGTGAAGCTGCTTCAGGAAGCCTTTGTCCTGCATCCCCGCATACAACCTCATGACAAAACCACAGGCCAAGGCTGCCAGCTGTTCACCCGAAACAAATACATCAAAATAAGCAAGCACATCTCGTTGTGCAGACTTGTAAAAACATGCATACTTAAAGATGAATTTTGTCTCAAAAACAAGGACAAAAGGGAAAAAAATACTTTCATCTGAAAAACAAGAAAAAGAATTAAAAATATTTCATAGAGGACTTCAGGGTTCTTTGTTGGATCAGTATCGCCACCTACCGCCTGACTGAAGACTACATCTCTCCTCTGCTGAAGGGCGAAACCTTGTGGTAAGCTGCACACTGCCTCCTGCAGGAGCACAAAGGTCATGGCTTTCTTTGCCTTTTCCACCACCTCTTTCACACACTCCTTTAGCCTGGTCACCACCGGATACAACTGCTCCTTCCAGTCACCTGATCAGACATAAAGGGGGACAACCACAACAAACAAGGACTTAAGAAATGTGTTTTATTTATTTCAAATGTTTCAAAAGAAATGTATCCAGGAGGGGATAAGAATGATCTGCTCATCTATTACACCTCACTTCCAACAACATACATAAAAATATTATTCAGTTTCTGTCTACATAAAACCTGACCAGACTTTACTCGAGTGACAGTCTTTCTCAGTGACCAAAAGGAGGCAGTGTTGGATAGGTTTCTTTTTCCTCTAAACCTAAAATGTTGTTGTGGAAATCTGAAAAAGCTTTGGCAATATACATATATATATATATATATATATATATATATATATATACCCTTGCAGGCGTTGGTCTCTAAAGAAATGCATTCCTCTTTTTTAAAATTTATTTGTCAAAATAAATAGAGTCACAATCTTAACAAGCCGATGAGTTTTGGCTCTGAAGCTCTTAGGCATCTTGGTAAAGCTGCGCTGGGGGCTGAACTCACCTTGGACTTGGCGGATGGCCTTGTTTTCAAATAATGGCTCACAAAATTAGAAAAACGGACAAGCCAGACAGACTTTAAGATACCAAAAGAAGAAAATGCACCTCCTAACATTCACAAGTACAAACAAACTGTGAGTTCCTTCCTCCTTGTCGCCTGGTCAGACAAATGGGGCCTCTCTGTGTGCCAGTTGGCAGCTCCAGCAATGTGGCCACTTGTCTGAGTTACAAGCTTTAGGCAGGATTTTCATTGGGCACAAGGGAAGGCTGGGCAGCTTCTAGTGGACAGTAAACGACTCAGCATTTCAAACACATCTCTCATCCATTTTTCTGGCAACAATTTCTGTTTCACACTTGCTAATGTTTGAACATCAGGGGGTCTGAAAGCTGGAACAAAGTAATGTGTCACTATTTCCAAAGCAGGCAGATGATTCTTTGAAAAACATGAGCCACTCTGAGTCATTTTACTTAGACTGAAAATAATTTCTCAGACTGAACTAATGGCAGCTTAAAAAAAAAAAAAGAGGATTGCTTTCCTGTTCGCTGGAACACTGACCGGTTATTTTCTCTTGGCTTTGTTTCGGCTATGTTTTGGGAGAAATTGTTGTAAATGTTCTAAAAGGGATATCCTACAGTCAGTTTAAATACCTACTCAGAAAAAAATTTTTTTTTTTTAAATGTTTTTGTGGCATTTTTCTGATGACGGAGGACATATATTAAGAAAATGTAAGCTTAAAATGGCATTTCTGAGTATTTCTTTATTTAAATTGTCATGAAACAGGAGCAGACAAAAACAGCTTATTTGTAAAGAAAATATGTTGGGCACAAGGTCTCTGGACCAAATTCTCAGCAATGGGGAGGGGAAAAGGGGTGGGGCTGCCCTGCGCCAACAGTCCCGTCCACAACTCAGAGGTGAATTACTGATGAACTACTGCTGCACTGTAGAAACTATGCCCTACAAAAAACGACACAGGTTTTTTTCCCCAAAAATCATGCAGGAAATGACTTCAAAACTTACACAATAAATCTATTAAGTTTCCAATAATTTACCAGGGGTGTGTGAGGTGATGACGTCAGCCAGCTGCTGCTCAGGGGCTGACTCATGCTTGGTGTTGTCTTCCTCTTGGAGTTTGTCCACCATGGCAATCACACAGTTGAGACATTTGGCCACATTAGCCCAAACTCTGTCCTGAGAAGAGACAGCCAGCAATGAGATCCGTTAAGAGCTGATCAGATCTGGACTTTTAATTCTCTGGAGAAGATGAAAAAAAAAAACACTTAAAACAACTAAAACAAAAAAAAAAAAAACTGAGAGCAAAATGTATTTTACCAGAAAAATTAAAAAAATAAGAAAAGGCTGTGAAGAAATCATAATGCACCACAATGCTGGCCTCACAGTCAATCACGCACAGGTATATGGAAAAAAAAAACCAAAATTACTGGTTTAGATGTATATATATATACAATTGCTGTTTGTCTATACGCACAGAGGCCTATAAAAAGAGAACAGGAAAAAAAAATGTCTTTATTAATTTAAAGAATTTATTTTACAGGTGTGGACTTGTTAATCAGTAACTGTTTGTTTTACATGTTTAATAATCTTTTTTGGTTCTTGCAATATATTGATAATCAGTCCAATGAGACGGCTATGGCTGTGATATTGGGCTATATAAATAAAATTGAATTGAATTGTCTGCACGTGGGCTCTGCTACAATTAATACCAAAATGGAAAATAGGTTTTAAATACATCAGTGATGTTTGTTTAAATGAATGGAAAAAAAGCGCTTGAGTGACTGTTCTTCCATTCCACTCACTCCGCTGTGATGCATTTGGTCGTTTTTACGGTGTAGTAAAATAAACCTACCATGCCTGAATTCAAGCGTTTTGTTCCAATATTGAAATACTCAATGTATTTTATTTCGAAACCATTTTTAATGGTCTAGGTTGATTTAATTCGATTAACAACTTGCCTAAGACAGATCTCTGTGGTTCATCGATCAATCAATTAATTGTTACACCCCTAAATTTAAATGTGCTGGAGGTGATGCTGTATTAGCAGTTTTTTTCTTTGGGTGTCAAAAAAAAAGGAATATTTTACATGAAGTAACTATCTGAGCTCTGCTCCTAATGGTTTGATATGAAGAAGTAAAAAAAAAAAGCTAAAAGAGATTGATCAAATTTGTTGTTTTTTTTCTGCTTTGTTGTCTGATTATTAATCAGTTTTAGTTGTGTTTTTAAGTATTAGTTTTTGCAATTATTGTTGATTGAAATTAATATTTTTGAAATGCTGAACATGTTCTGGTCAAAACAAATACTTGATTTCCAGTTGTAAATGGACTGTAACTAAACTCTTTAGATAATTACAAGTTATAATTTTTCCCTTTAATTATATCAAAATAAAAACTGATGCTCAACAACAGAGAAGAGTGGTCAAATTTACCCATTCCTCTTCATCATACTCTTTATGGTGTGGTATGCCGTCTTGGTTTTTTGTTTTGACGAGCCCCGCTTCCTCTCCAGCTGGGGTTTGACATCCTTCCACATTGTTGCACATCGCTGTGGGTTCGGGTGTGGCTGGACTCTGGCCCGGCAGTCCCTGGACCGGGACCTGATTCTGCTCACTATCCGTGCTGATGTGGCCTTGATGATGGCCCTGCACCGCAGTTTGCTTTTGGGACTTGGAAACGTATCCTGGCCGGGCCGCATGCAGCGCCAGCAGAGCACTCTTGACCAATTCATCCTTAAGTGTGTGAACAAATTGTTCCGTCTGTAACAAAACAAGGAGGGTCGAAACTGAAAAAGAGAGGAACAGTGAGAGCTACGGCTGGATAACAAAATGAATACAAATTGAAGTGCAGGAGAAGAAAAAAGAGAGAAGTAAGTGTGTAAGATGGAGAGGGGTTGTCACACAAGTGAGGCACAGCGACCCCAGGAAAATACAAGGGACTATTTACAGAGGAAGCAAAAAGAAACAAGGAAAATGAACTCTCTCCTTCACCGTAAAGAAGCCGCTCTCCATTACTGCAGGCCCGCCGGTGAGGAGAATAACAGCAAGGAACAACAAACAATTCAATTACTCCTCCTCCAGCTCGTCTCTCTGAGGGGCCCACCCCCTTTGATCGCAAATGTAGCAGCTTCTGTAAGTTGATGACGATCCTGGGACCAACGAGCATGATTCTCGCCACTGCGACTGTGTAACAAAAGGACTCCCAAGAAGAGAGAATTGAGTTACCTCTGCAATGAGCGACCTTATCACCACAGAAAACTCAGTCAACCAAAACACAAAAGCCACTTCATAAAAACACACCTGCAAGGAATGGAGGCACACAAAACTGGTTTTCCTTCTTTTTCATCTACGAATTACAACAAAATCAGTTTGTTGTTTTTTTCATAAAAGACTTGATCAATTGAACCCAAGCTTTATTATACATTTATTTTTGTCTTAATTGAGTATTTTTTGCTCAATTACTACTTTTCTGTGAAAATAGCATCAATAAATCATCAATTGTTTAATGTAAAGCCAACTCTTGATGGTTTTTCTCTTAATAATGGGAGGTTATTTTTTTTTAGTAACAGAAAGTTTGTTTTTATGGAAGGGGGGGGGGTGAGAAAGTTTATATTTGTTCATTTCAACAACAGAGGAAAAGCAAAGACAAAACAAAATATTATTTCTCTAAATCTTTGGAATATGTTTTTTAACTTTGTAGTTTTGAAAGACATTTTGCTTCAAATTGACTGAGAATGAAGTCATCATAGATGATAGTAAAACTCCATGCTTGAAAGTATTTTAGGGCCCTTTTAAATGTATAAATAGAAAAGCTCAGGTCTAACTAAAGTCAATTGAGTTATTTCAGGAGCAGGCGTAAAGTGTGATGCATTAGCCCAAACACTTAGACTAAACTCTTTGCATTTGACATTAAAGACTCACTTCAAGAAAAATAGTGTATTTAGTATTTCTAACATGTTCTTGTCACATTTTTTTGTCATCCAGCCTCCATATATAAAGAAAATTAAGCTTCAAATTAGATTTCTGAGTATTTTTGTGGGGAAATTGTTGTGAATCAGGAGCAGATGCACATGCCAACAAATAGATCCAAGTACGTTTTTGTTTTCCTTGTCCAAGCTGGCATTTGGCTCAAAACTGTACAGCTGGATATCTCTAATAATGCTAGCCATTTTTGTTGCACCGCTGATGTTAGGCTGGGGTTGTGAGGGACTGTGAGCTACCGGGAGAGCATGTAAACAATGGGATAATAGGAAATGGAGGCAGGCTTACTCCTTGTCAACTGTTCTGCCCACAACTCAGAGGTGAATTACCACTCTGCAGAAACTATTACCAAGACAACGACACAGGTTTGTTTCTTTTGTCTAAAAATGACAGAATCCAAATTAAAAAACCACTGGGAACGCTTTTAAAATAGATCCAAAGATGATTGAAGTGGGAGTTTAAAGTTCATTTGCAATCTGAATAACAAGTTTTATTCACTTTGTAAAATCTGAAAACGTAGGAGCTGTCTCTAAGATTTGCTCTAATTTTCATTTTGTAGCAAGCAGCAAGACCTTGGGTTTCCTGTGGTTTTGTTTTTTAGATTATTGTTGTAGATACACCCTGATCTATGTGAGATAGTTCCAGTAAAGCACAAAAACTTGAGTTACTCTTGTACATATTAAAGTACTAAGGGGTAACAACTTAATGGTGCACTGTAGGGTTAAAAAAAAAAAACTTGTTCAAAGAAGAATAACAGAGCTACAAATCAACTTCCTCATACGCAAAACTAGAAAATTGTGTAATTCTTTAACATCCATTTCAAAAAGATTTTAAAATGCGCTTACTCCATAGAGAAAAAAATACATCTCGTTTTCACAATGCTGTATCAGAGGATGTGATCTTCAATGAGCAGGAGCTCAAGTCTGAAAATGGCTGCGTTCGCTCCAACTGCAGAGAACAAAAGTTTCACTTTATATAAAAAAGTAATAAAGTTGTAGAAATGTATTAATCCTAAATGGGTTGACTCTACAGGGGGGCAGATATTTACGAGTTCAACTTTTTTTATTTTTTAAAACTTACAGACGAGTAAAATCTGAACAGATGGTTACAGTTATTTTAGTAAATCTTAAAAAAAAACTTTGATACAAGAAGACATTTCTGAAGTCCATTAAAAATCATCATCAAGAAGATAATAAAAAAAAAAACGCACAATTTATAATCAGTATACTATATTCAGATTATATACTGTATTACTACAGTATAGTTTTCTGCTGCATAAAGCTGAATATAATAATGTTAAATGTGATAAAAGTATTAGAAATTGGGTAGATTTGTGGGCACAAATAACATGTTAATGTAGCAACCATTGTGATAAAAATACAGCAAAAATAACAGCAGCATCTGATGCAGGATACACCAGAAACACACCAAGCAGTCTTTTAAAAATGATCCTGGCTTTAAACTGTCACCATGCTAAGGCTGGTTCTTATTCAGAAGGAAGATAGACATTTGTTTCACACACATGGATGCATCAGTGTTAGTCCTGTGAAGACCTCACATACAGTAGTCATCCCGTAAATCCAGTAGACCCAGCACCAGAGGAACAGTAGTTGACAGTGAGACAGAAGAAGGAATGAAAACCCCAAAGTTTCAAACAAGGAAGGAAAAAAGGTTGTAATTTTAAGTGAATACTGAGGAAAAGAAGACTCAATGGTGTTAAAATTAAGAATGATCAAAAAGATCAATAAGGCTGAAATTTAGTTAGCAGGATTTTTTGGGAGCAAGCTACAAAATAATAAATATTAATAATAGTACATTTTATTTATATAGCACCTTTCAAGATGAAAGATCACAAAGTGCTTCACAGTAAATCACAGAAAGTAAAAACAGAATCAAGAAAATGCAATAGTAAAAAGATGTGTTTTTAAGAGCTTTTTAAAAGAAAGCACTGAGTCTGCTGATCTGAGGCTGAGAGGGAGGGAGTTCCAGAGGGATGGAGCCACTGCTGCAAATGCTCTGTCACCTTTGGTTTTTAAACGGGTTCAAAAAACTCCATGTCTGGAGCTGTGGGATAAGTTGACAAGATTCATTTGTGTGGAAGACCAGACATCTTCCTTCTTGCAGAAAACAAACCTGCAAATCATTGCAGGCTATGCTAATTTAAATCACTTTTTCCTGTTGTTACGTTCTTGACCATGGAGTTACAGACGTGAAAAAATTAGGACACCCAAAAAAAGACAATCAGCCCTGTCTTAAAAATAATTTTCATATATCAATGCCCAATCTTATTTTGAAAAAAGTATCAAAAAGGAAGTAATTTAATAAAAAAATTAACTGAAACATTACTTTTATTCTGCTCATAGAAAAATATCTGAACAAAAATTAATATTTTAATGGAGGTCTAAGCTTTAACCTCCTGCCTTTTATTGACTATTTTTGCTCCTTTGGCAGAAATCCCATCACTGAGACACTTTTTTGTGGCATCTACCAGCCCCTAAAATGTGTCTTAAGTGTGAAGTGTCTGAACTTAAACATATGCAAAAATTACATTATTTTGAAATGACATTTTCATAGAAAGTTTTAAATAGTCTAAAACATTTTTTTATGTCAGGTTAAATCACTTAGATCACTCAGTGATGTTCAAATTGATATTAAATGTGTATGTATCCAAATATGTGGTAAAATATACAAGCTTTCATATGGTGTCCTAATTTTTTTCACATGACTGTATAGTACATGCAGTCCAAATTTAATTGCCTTTAGATTCAAAACAGTTGAAGAGTGTGGTACTATTTTTATAAACTGCAGTTCAGTGTTCAATCAATTTATTCTAAGGGTCACGTTCAAAAATAACCTGCGATAGGTGAAATTCGCTGAGTAGGATTATAGATGTTTTATGGCTGTAAAACTCTTCACTACACACTTTATCCCCTTTAATCAGACTCACGAGAATATTTTCACACTTTTCTCTTTTGTTTAAACTCTCGTAAAAAAAAAAGTCCTTTGTTACAGAACGAAAAGAAAGATCTGCTCACAATTGAAGATTTAGCTAGATTTGGAGAATTGAACAAATTCTGAACGGAGGAAATATAGTGACAAGATCAACAGTCAATCAGAATACAGGATACAGTGCGTAGTAAAAGAAAATGGCAAAATTAAAAAAGAAATTGTGAAACAGTGAGACAAGGAAAAGTGAACAGCAATATAGCAAGGGACCACTCTAATATAAATGAAGTCTTGAATTCTTCTCCAAAGCTAGTGTTTGGTTTGGGTTTGCAATGCTCCTGCTGTTTGATTACAGTGCAGACAGAAAACTTTTTGCAAAAACAGTTAAAAATGAATTGCTTGTGCAGGGTAATGAATATTTAATAGTCTACACTCACATTCATTTCTTCATTCTTCATGTTTTTGTTATCACTGAACACATTTATGACCATTAGAATGCACATTTTCCAACAGACACAATGAAATTCAAAACAATCTAGAAGAGGACAGAAAATGAACGTTGTTTATCTATTTTCTTGTCAAATTCCAATCTGTCAACAACTTTAGAACTGAGGCTTCATGTGCAAAAGAAAAAAACTATTGATAGGGTAGGACATTGTGGTAAGGCTTTTACAGAGAAACTATGTTTGTGGTGTATTTAAACAGACCAGACACTCAGTGTTTACCCAAATGTGCAATAAAGTCCATGCAAACATATACGCACAAAGAGGATTCCACTGTTGAAGCTCGGGGACTTTGGGGATGGCAGATAAAGACATCACTGGAATACAAGTTTTTGACAAACACAAACATGTTCCCACCCTTGTATCTCCCTAAGCCTCACACGCGAAAACAGTCTGAGGTATTAATCAGAGAGCGACACTGCTCGTGCTGGCCAGGCCAGCAGTTTGCTTGGCCATTGTGTGTATATCTAATCAAGGATGAGAGGAAGTGGTGACAGAGCGAATGTACCAATTAAGCAGGCTGATTGGGCTCTATTCCACTGTGGCAAAAACAATCTCCCCCACAACAGATTGCAATCTGACAGCACCAGATGTAATTCATTAATTACACTGATAAAAGCGCCTCAACTTCATAAACCTCCATTCTGCCATCTACATTTGTTAGTTTGCTGCTTTTATTGTTGGCTGTGGACTTCTTTTGAAGTTTGCGTTCTCAACTGTATCAAAACAATCAAGAGGTTTAAATTTATGTAAGAAATTCCAGTGTTTTAAGTTTGTTTCTTCCCATTGACTAAACTTTAGAATTAATGCCGCCAAAGCAGGAGGAAGGTCCCAGGGGTGTCTCAATCCAGGCCTCGAGTGCTGGTGTCCTTCATGTTTTCTAACCAACCTGCCACTGAAGCCCCTTATTGGCTAAACACACCTGATCCGGGTAATCAACAGCAGATAAGGCAGGGTTTCTGGAAAACAGTAGGAGGCCGGCCCTCAAGGCCTGGATTTGGACACCCCTGTAACCTGTAGCTCTGCAGCCACATGGGGCTCTTTTACCTCAACACAGTACATCTATGGCTGAAGGAAAATTAAATAATAGTTGTTTTTTTTCAAGTAAGTTATTAAATTAGCATATATTTAAGTTAGATTGGTCCAGTCTATAAATGTATGGGTGAGGTGCACCTAGAAGATTGACTATGTATTGGTTTTTACATCCCTGCTGACCTCAAGAGTCCTTGTTCGCTCAACTCTTTCTCCAGAATGCAGAGATTTTAGTAGTGGAAAACAAGCCCAAATGGCTCTTTTACTGTTAAAGGTAGCAGACCCCTGTGTTAGAATACCTTTCTATTTACAATAAAGTTCCTCAAAAAATATATCTGGACTTGAAAGAACTTATGAGTAAATAAACTCAATAAAGTAGCAAATAAAATGCAGAGAGTTCTGTTGTGAGAGGTTTTACCATATGTGTTGACTTTTGATGATTGCTGAGTTTAAAGTTTAAAGATTAAAGGGAAGCAAAATTTATGTTTTATGTAGATGCAACAGAATATGTAAGTTCCGACCTCACCTTGTCAGAAAGGCTTTTGAGGGCATCTCTCAGTCCTAGGGAGGAGTGCTCTTGGGCAGCCTGGAGGAGCTGGTCAGCTAAGCTTGTGATGAGAGGCTGGAGGAGACTCGTGATGCTGAGCACCTCCTGAGCTTTGGCTGTGTGCTCTGGGGAGTAGTAAATACACTGGCAGGCAGTGCTGAAGCTGTAAGAAGAAACACATTCAGATGATGAAGACTAAATTAGAGCTGCAAAACTATGAGATGCAAAAAAGAAGACATTCAAGGGACTTTCTGGCAATATTTTTCAAATAAAGTGCACATATTCTGAATGATCTAACTATTTGCTATCCAGTCCTGTCCGATTTTTCATTTGTAAGTTTCAGTTTAAATTAAAGTCCTAACCCAATCATCTTTTGATTCATTGTAAAGGTGTTTCCAGTGGTCTTTGAATTAAATTATGCGTTTTTTAGCCAAAATAACTGAAAAAAACCTGTGTTGTTTTCTAGGACATAGTTTCTGCAGAGTGACAGCAGGTCATTAGAAATTTACCTCTGAGTTGTGAGCGGGACTTTTATTGGGAAGTAAGCCCACCCCTGTTTCCACTATCCCTTATACTCTTTCCCACTAGCTTACAGCCCCTCACAAACCCGACCTAAGATTACTGGTGCAACAAAAATGGTGAGCAATATTGGAGCTATCCAGCAGAACAGTTTTGAACCATGGATCTATTCGTCTACAAGTTGGTGTATCAGAATGGAGCGAAGCAGGGATCTCGTGGCCCACCGATTGCAGCTTCAGGTCACAACTACGAGCTTTTTCCAACAGCATTTATTTGTCTGATTCTCAACGGCTTGAATCAAACAATACTCAGAAAAGCAAATTGAATCTACATTTTTTTTAATATACAGTCCTCCATCATCAGAAAAATGCAACAACAGCGTGTTAAAAACACCAAAACCCTATTTTCATTGGAGTGGGCTTTAAACTTTGAAAGGGTTACACAGTTGATCCTTTGGAGTAAAAAAGTAGTTTATGTTTTGTAATATGCGTTATTGTTATAGTTCCAATGTATATAAAGTAAATGAACCAATCAAAAGCATTCTAAATTATAATTTCTACAAATATCCATATACACACATACAGTACATTCATCCAATGCCCCTTTTGTTTCATTTTTAGAACTACTAACTTAGAATAATATGCAGGACTTCTCGGCCATATTGCAGCATTTCTGTATCCATAAACTGTAAAAAATCATGCATTTGCACCACATCTATTTTTAGTATTCAGAGATAAATATGAATGCATTCAGGACTTTTTTTTTTTTTTAGACATTTTCCAAGATTGGTAGCTTCCTTACAAGGTATGTCAAAAGAAGAGATGAAAGTGGCCAAAATGTAATCTGAAGTATGAGGACTTTGCTTGCACTGGGATTGCAAGCTCACCTGAAAGAAGTCCTTTCTAAAATTCTGAACAAAAATGGGTTTCTCAAACTTGTAACTCTCAAACCAGTTAGAGAGCTATAAGTTTCTATTTTTAACCACAGTAGTTGACCAAGACTGTTTTCTTACTTCAACTTTCCCCTGGCCAACGGTTCAAAGCTACAAAATTATGAAAATACACCTTTTAAAAATATTCTTATTGAGTATAACACTTATATGCCTTCAGTTTAAATCTCTCTTCAATTAATATATTATGTAGAAACATACTTTTTTTGGTCTAATAAGTCTAAAAGATGGTTAATCATTTTTCAGATAACCAGGTCGATATTACAAATATTCTGATTATAAAAATGGAACAAATTGCAAGTCAACACTTACAATGACGTTAATTACATTGAAGGTACATTTTGATTGATTATTTAAGGTAATTATATAATAAGGTTATGTGACTAATTTAACCAAAACAAAGTTCATCTTTGAATGTAAAAGTAAAAAACAAATGGTAAAAAATGTCTCAATTGACATCAGAATTCTTGAACTATAATCATATTTACAAAAAGCAATCAAGCTGGGCACTCTTATCTGGCAGGAGCAGAAAAAAGTAGCTGGTCTTTACTCATCTGGAAATTTAAATGAGGTTCTCTACTGCCTACAGCTCAAATAATGAAGAAATGTTAATTTTGTTGTTTTTAACCAGCGTGGTGCAAATTTTTAAAGGTTTGCCACTTTAAAGATGTCAGTATGAACTCCTTCCGGGTACTCAGCCTGAACTTTTAAAATTGAACCTGCAGTCCGATGTCAACCCATTTTCTCTTGGTGAATAATTAATCTATTTTACATTTCTAGGCAGCTATTTAACCAGACACAAAAGCCATCCTTTGTCAGTTTCTTTATTCAGGGAAAATCACCCCAATCAAACATTCCCTTCAGTTGAAATTCTAGTGACTCTCACTGAGTCTCAGTTTCCTTCCTGCCATAAGATGTGGTGCCAACAGATGCAGTTGTTTCTAAGCCTTCCAGCTAGTTTAGAGGAAGATCTGCAATTTAGGCCAGACCCCAAAGCCACATCCTATGGCATAATTGGCACAAGAAATGAGGGCACATACAGAAAGCTAGCAATATTAATAAATGTGGCTGCACTAATGTTTTGCAGCATAGAATGTCTTTCAGTTGCCCTCTGTGTAACAGCAACACATGATCTGTCAGCTTGGATGAAATTCTGCAGGGCTTCAGATGATAGCCATATATGTTAGCAGCTAACCATATCTTCTGTTGGCCAATAGTTAAATTTTGGCCTTGTCATTATAGCTAATGAGCCCTCTGGAGGACGACCACCCACAAGCCTAATGCTTATCAAAGGGATCACCAAAGGGGAAATGAGACGCGATGCAAACTGTATGAAATTTATGGAGCATCACCATTTCAACAGGCCAACTTTTTCCTCTGCCTTACGTTCAAATGGTTTGTTTTCCAACATAAAGTTGAAGAAAAACATTGAATTGAAGTTAAATACCAGCTGATTATTTTTTTCAGCTGTACACCCTTTGACAATATAAAGACGTGTTGAAGTTTTGATGTGATAGTAACTTTAACAAAGATACCAGTTGAAGTAAGGCAGTTGCTCCAGAACAGAAAGTACAACTCCAAACCCATTAGGGAGCATATGCCAGCTATAATGAATGTTGGGAATTGCCACCTGATGCTGGGGGATAGAATTGACCTCCTCTACAGGTCTTTGGCAAGCAGCATTAATTGTCTCATCAGCATTGTTGTCAGTCAAAACAGGTCCAAGAGTTGGCATGCAAAGATACAACTGCATAAACTAAGTATATACACAAGACTGGCCAAAGACACAGGACTATCATTCAAGGCTTTAGAAGTCTTTTCAATCCAGTGTCTCTATCAAGTCTTGTGGGCAAAGGAAAGATTAAAACCTTTGGGGGCAAATGGGCTTTTAAGCTTACGGGGTTCTTTTATCAAACATATTTAAAGACCTACTCTGATGAAAATTGTGTTTTTGGTGTTTTAACAAGTCCTTGTGAACTTTTTCTCATGGTGGAGGACAAATATAAACCAAATTAAGTTTAAAACTGCATTTCTGAGTATTTCTTTACTCAAACCATGTTGAATCAGGAGCAGACCAAATAATCATGTTGGAAAAAGCGTGCATTTGTAACGTAGAATATTGCTGGCATGTTACAAGCTTCCTGCTCTGCTCCATTCCAATGCATCCACTTGCAGACAAATACATCTTCATTTTCCTCATCCGAGCTGGCATCTGGCTCAAAACTGGATGGCTGGACTGCTACAATATTGCTCTCTACTTTTGTTGCACTGCAGATTTTATGTTGGGGTTGGAGGGGCTGTTAGCTAGCAAGAGTATGTAAACAGAGGGGTTACGGGACGTGGGGGCGGGTTTACTCAGCATCAATCGTCTTAAAGGCAAATTATAGTTAAACTAATGCAATGGCTAATATATAATATAAATGCAAGAAATTAGGCACTGCTGGAAGAAATGAAACAATCTGCTGCCCTTGAAGGTAGTCTGACACATTTTACACACGCATTGTTTTCCGTGACATGGTTGCTAAAGCGGGACGCTGTGGTAATTGCAGCAAACACTTAACAGCTGATCAGCCTGGTTCTGTGCTGATGACGGACAATAATGCCCTTGCAAGAAGAATGAAAAAGCCAAGTGGAGCTGCACCACAGTGAGACAGCCAGGCTTAGAGAGAAAAAAATGGGCAGGAGGGATGAGGGAGAAGAATACAGGCCCGCATAATTGTATAATAATCTGTACATCTTCTATTATGCTCTAGTAAGCATGCCGTGGGCTTTTGAGGACCTCTGGGCATGTGCCCCAGTTCCCTTTAGGACGATAGACCCAGGCCAGGTTGTGGTTTAATTTTTTACTGTAGCCTTGAGCCAAAAAGATCTTCATGTGATCAAATGGAAGTGATAATAGTGAAACCTTTAAATGCAGCATGAGTGGATTGCAAGTTTATCCTCCGAACTCTTTGAAGTAATAAACCTTAAACTGTATCAGTGTGTGCTAGACCACCAAAATAATCCTACTTTTTGACCATCCATCCATCCATCCATCCATCCATCCATCCATCCATCCATCCATCCATCCATCCAGTTTCATAACCTGCTGAATTTCTTTTTGGGTCAAAAAGTTGCTGGAGCCTGTCCTGGCTACTTTTGGGCAAAGGCAGGGTATACCATGGACGGGTCTCCAGTCTGTCGAAGGGGTCACCTTTTCACTATTGTTTTACAAATGAAATACTAATGCCAACTTCCAGGTCTTTCTGCCGCATAATATAAATAATCTTATTTCTAAAAAATAACATATAGGCTATGTATTTTTTACAGTTTGTCAGAAAGTTTTGAATGATGGAGCAGCTTGTGTCTGCCTTTACAGCAATTATGAATCATAAAATGTATGTAGCCATCAAGTATCTCATAAAATTGTTTTGCCCTTATATATGTTATTTGTTAATTTAAAGTAAATATGTCCAGATACAAGTGCAATGTGAAAATATGACACACAAGTATGCCAATAAAGCACAACAGTGGCCTTCAAGATCTAGACCTTGATATCCCTGCATTGCACTTTTTTCTAATAGGACACTTTTTTTTTTTTTGGTTTAATCTTCAGATTTTTAGATTTTGTGCATTGGTTTTGGTTTACTTTGTGCTTTGAACAAAGATGTAATAAAACTAGACCTTTACCGACTAGGCTAATATTTAATTGGCAAACATCTATTTTGCAGAAGCACTATCTGAATCTCATGTAATAAACACCTTTAAAGTATTTTTTAGACTTCTACAGTTTGAAAAGTTTGAATTCATCTTTAAAGTATCATGGTTCAAAGAGTCAGCTCTTTTTTTAGACATTTGGTTAAAAAGTGATATCTAACTGTAACAGCAGACCTTTAATTTAGGTGTCATGTTAGTAAGGTCTTTGTTACCTTTCTTATTTAAAACTGATGTTGGTGAACCATTGAAACTGAAGCAGCAAAATGCAATATTAATGTGTCTTCCTGAGGCAGACAGGAGAGTTTATGAAGAGGGCAGAGTTGCCTTATGCATGAGCTCATCTGTTCTGAACAAACTTCAGGAAAGGGCAGAGTACATCAGAAAATATTAAATGAATATAATCACTAACTTTTTGAGACAATTTGGAGAAAAAAATTGTCTTTACACTTACTTCTCTATGAATTTGTAATTTTAGCATCTATTAGTTTTACTTGTTGACACTACAAATCCTCTGCAAAGAAAAAAAAAGCCATGAAAAAAGTAGTGTATTCTAACATGTAATTGACTGCACAGTATCTTCAAGATTGATGCTAGTGTATAGGCTGCGCATCCAGTGTCAAAATTTGTAAGTATTGTAGTTTTTGTTGTATAGCTCACTTTTTTTTTTTTTTGGCTTAGCCGGGGGCGCGACTTATACTAATGTGCGACTTATATGTGATTTTGAAAAAAAAATAGACGCATGGATTTGTTATTGTCCTACTTAGAACCCCTAGAGGGCACTCTAGGTGTGTATTGTATTGTTTGCTACTGACAGCAATGCAGAACAAGAAGTGCCGGTCTTGGTGGAGTCCTTCAAAAGCGACACAGAATTCAAAGGATTTAGTCATTTAAAGTAATATAAAGAGTTTATTTGACTTGTTAGCATGTTCTTTTTGTTATGGTTATCTGAATAATTATTATAATTATAAATATGTTGCACTAATATACCAGCTTTTTTATTTTTAATGAAGCGTACTTTGTTAAATACATTTCTCCAAAAAGTGCGACTTATATAAAATGTTTTCTTCTTTTCTGCTTTTTTTTTTTTTTTTTTTTTTGCTGCTGTGATTGATATTCCAGAGCAACTTATAATTTGAGACATTTAGTCATTATTTTCACTTGAAGTGTTCTGAAAGACAAAGAAAAAACGTTTTCACCTGATTGCAACAGAAGCAGTGCTGGGAAACATTGCTGCTCACCTTACCTTTTTTTTCTTTTCTTTTCAGGAATGCATTTCTGCACTGATTTCTTCACATGAATGTATGTGAATGTAAATGCTATAAAGAAGGAGAAAATGTCAGACTAACCTTAAATCAAGCCACGAACAGGATCCACAGTCTGATACTTCTACACATGAACTTTAAGTGATTTAGAAAATCCATCTGAGGAATAACTCTACCATCGGCACTCTACCATTTACTTTATGTGCTCCAGAAGTTAAAGTCTGGAGTCAATTGAGGTTGCAAATAGCAGGACTACATTTACACTGCGTCCAAAGAGAGAGCATTTCTCTCTGGTGACTCTTAAAGAAAAATCACATCAATGCATAAATGTAGGAAGAGTGATGCTACCAAAGAAATGTATGTGATTCCAGTTATTAAAATGCCCGAGCGGTGCCGCCGCTTCCCCAGCACACCTGACATACTTTGCAGCAACGCTTTTGGATTATTCATTAGATTATCACCACTTCTTTCTTGGAAGCTCAAGTTTGACGGATAAACAATGTCAACAAAAGGATCAAGACAAAGGAGAAACATTTCAACACTTAAGCTCGTGTGAAGAAAGAAAATCTATGCAGCCTTTTCTTCTTTGTTGCTTTTTGCAAAAGTTGAGAAGAAAAGGATAATGGAATCCTCATATGTGTGCAGCATAATAAACCATGTTAATGTTATTGAAAGAAAAACTAGAAGGATTGAATGTCTCAAGCATGTGCCTAATTTCCTTTATACTTTGCAGCAAGAACCCTGGATGAGAGAATTTCATCTCCTTTTTTGTTCTGAGTAAATGTTATTTCTTACGTCTTAACTTTGCTTTAAATAATTTAGGGTTTTGACTCATCCACAGCTTTTTTAGCAGGGTTTGCCAAAACATTTCAATCAGGCTTAGATATGCACTTTAATAAGGACATTCCAAAAATGTTTTTTTTTTCTTTTCTACATTCTCATCATTTTTGAATTAGAAGCATTAATGTGCTTCAGATCACGATATTCATGAAGTTTTGTCCAATTTTATAACTTCCCAAAAGATAGATTAAAAAATACAGATGCCTCTTTGTCTTGTTTTTTTTCTGTTATTGTTTTTTCTGAGCATGAACTTGTTCACTTTTGTGGGTGTGGTCTGTTGATTGACGGATGACTATTTAAACTTTTACAACAGCTTTACAACAGATATTCTCCAACACATATTCTGGGGCCCATTGTCTTTTTTCAATGTTATTTTTTAAGTTTCACTCCACTCATCTTTTGATTTTTTGCTAAAGCGTTCCCAGTGGTCTTTTAATTATGATTTTGCTATTTTTAGCCAAAATTCAAAAACATAGTTAAAACTTAGTTAACAAGACATAGTTTCTTTAGAGCAGTAGTAGTTCATTTGAAATTCACCTCTGAGTTGTAGGCTTGTGGCTCGCTGTTGTAAGTCCTATGTCAAACTTACAAGCTTTTTCTAACAGCATTTTTGTCTGCTCCTTATTCACATGCCATCCCCAAGCGTGGACATCACATTTTGGGTTATATTACCACAGTACACAGTAGTAATTTTGGAGTCCTGTGAAATATTAGTGCTAGTCTTAAGAGGTTAAAGAGGAAAAACTGGGTAATAACTGACTTCATATAGTACACAATTTTCTTTTTTTGGATAAGATGATAAACTAAAGTTTTTTGGAAATGTATGAACTGTAAGAGGTGTCTCTGCATTGAGCTCCTTTAGTACTTTTTTTTTCACCTTGGCATTGAGTCAACGAGGGCCTGAGTGTTTTAGACCATAAAACAGATACACTTCTACTATCAAAGAGATCTGCAGATTTGGCAAACGCAAATTTAAACAAAGACAAGAGTAAAATGTGAGGGCCTGGGTCAAACAAAAACACACGTGTCCCATTGATGGCTTAAAACAGAAAAAGGCTCATTTTAAAAAGAAAAAGCTGTTGCTTTAGAGTTAATTAAATGATCATATAAAGTCCTAGAGACAGTTGTAGTCGTAGCTCATATACCAGACCACCATAAGGAAAAAGTAACATTACTTAATTTGCCTTAAATACACATTGAACAACATCATCTCAACCCAGATTTTTTAAATGCCAATCCCCATCAGCTGCAGAAAACTCTCCTGGGCACTGTTTTCACACCAGCTCTCAGAAAAGCAGCCAAAGCTTTCCGTAACGATCAGACAAACGCAAACCCTGATCTGTGACCAAAGAAGCCTCAAGGCTACTGCCAGCATCTTTCTCCTTCATCCAGAGAACCTGGAGCAGGTTGACTCCAGAACTGACAAGCTGCTGTCCATCAAAATGACCACATGGTCTCCAGTCGCCACTAACAGTCTTGTCCCCTCACTCACATCAAGTAGTCCTGGGAGGACGTTGTTTTGTAGGAAAACATGCTGCCAGTCACACTAAATTTGAACATCAGCCTCAGGAGACTCTGTTGATGTTGCGAGGTACATTTTCAACCTCCATGGCTGCCCTGGAAATACGTCTTTTGAAAGTTCTGCTAACCAGGGAACCTTCTGAAGAGACACTTGTTGCTTCCTCTGTTTTACAGCAGACAAGATTTAAAGACTCCACTTCACATAAGTACCAGCTACTGCAAGTACAATCGATTTTACCAAAAGCCATCTTTCTTAAGGTATTATGGCCTCCTCCTTTGTAATAACACTAAAGCAGAGAACAAGAGGGAAGAATACAGCAATGTTCTGGCGCCCAACAACCTTTTCCCCTGTAATGTACCATGTTAAATTGACATTAACATAAGCTGAATGACTACAGCATCTCAGCAAATCTCTTGACGACCCAATTAAAAAGATATAAAAATGAAGTAACTTCAATTGAATTTTTAGAGCGTACACTAATAAAAAACAAAAAAAACACTGGTACAGTGGGTGGATGTAGAGGTTCTTGAGGAATATTAAGAAGCAGCCATTGATTAAAAAAATCTTTCCCTGCCCATCCCAGGAGACAAAACACACTGCACAGCCTGCCTAATGCTAAGTATGGTCAACGCTGATTTTTATTGGCTTTGAAAGAACCCCCTGCCCTCTGTTCTAGTGTCCATGGAACATAGACAAATAGGTTTTTTATTGGGCTCCTGGTAACACCTTTATGCTCAGTTTTCCTTTTTATTCTCCAGCGCTCAATCCTTTCTATCCTCTTTGATTTATTAATATCACACTGCCAAGTCTCACATTTGGCCGATTATTCCTAGTTTAATCAGATGTGATCACAAAAGGCTGTGTCTGAAAGGCGACAGGTGAGAAATGCAATGAGCACTTGCGCGCAAATCTTTGCTCTGATAGGCTTGACTTATGGTGCAATTACAGGACTTCAACCTGGACTGATCTAAGGTATAACCTCACGGGGTCCTAAAGTCTAATCAGTTTCGTCTCTCCTTTTTTTGACAGAAATGGGTCTGGTGTTGTGAGCAAAAGAAGAAATAAAGCCACAGAAGAAATGCCCTTCTCCTCACCTTTTAAGCACGCCGTGGTGCAGAGACTATAAACATCTGTCTGAGAAAAATCCCGGGTTTGAGTTTTCCACAAGGCATCATTAAACTTCAACTTGTTTTGTAAACATATACATCATTAAAATGGCAAACCTCCAACTCTGGGTGAAATCAGAAATCCGAACCGTTGCGGTTTCTGACTAACAATCGACTACACTTCAGGTCAAACTCAACTGTGCAAGTCAGTAGTCAGTTATCCAGGCGGAAAATTGGAAAATCTAAGCCACGGTGATTCATTAGCTAAGTCAAATGTGAAACAAAACGCTCCTTCTCCCCGGAGAGGTTCCTTCTAAAGCCTAATCTCTTACTTAAAGTGAAATGATTTAATTACAGAGGATTTCTCAAAAATATGCTAGTCTTATACCTTATTTGCACAGACAAAACTGACCAACTTCTGCAAATGCACCTGTTCATTTCAGCATAAAAAAAAGGGGTTAAGCCCCATGGTACTTTCCTATCTTTTTTTTTTTTTGTCCACATTTGCCCATGTCCCCCCTCTTCTTTGTCTTGCCTCCACCGTTTTCTTGAGCTGCAGCTTCTGTAACTAATTAGATCTGGCATGGTCTGTAATGACTTTGCTCTCCATGGAGTGCAGATGGAGGGTAGAAGGGAGACCTTTCAATTTTTTGGGTTGACTTAACTGACCACAAACAGAACTCCAGTGACATTGAGCTCTACCCTACATTCAAAGGGGAAAGATATCAGCATTTTCAGAGTGCTGCTAATCTCAGCCTTCAGAAAGTCACTGCAAATAACACAAAGGCAAAGCCTGTCAAATGAAAAGAACTTGCTGGTAAAACTTGGAAACACTTCAGAGCAATCATAATAGAGTAGTTGCTCTAACGCTGAGAGCTCACAGATGTGCACTTTAATCGTCAGGTTTTATTTTTTCAACCAATGTGATTATTGCTCATTAACTCAATTCTGAAAATTCTTCTACAAACATCTGACTGCGACACTGAACTCAGACAGGAAGCTCTGAAGTTTCTGTCAGATCTGAGCCTCCTCAGTAACAAGTATAAATGTAAGCTGAGAAACATGGTCTCTGGGGAGGAGAGCAGGTGCAGATGAACTTTTGAGTTAGCAGTCGTGCTTCAATCAACCAGGGGGGGGTTGCAGGCAGTGGAGCTCCCTATTTTTTTAAACGAGTCAAAGTTAAAGCCTTGATGTACGGAGAAACTGGGCATGTGACATACGTTCAAGAACGCACTAAATTCACTTAGCCCATGGTGTTCACATTGGAGAAGTAGGGAGGGGCTTCCTTTTTTTTCCAGTATTCACTGGTGTATATCCGCCACTACAGAGAAGTAGTGTAGAAGAGTAGAAGCGGTGCAAATCTTGTCAATTTCGCTCCAGGCTTTTTCTTTCACAGCTCTACTGTTTTTTGATGTGTGAAAGACTTGGTATCGGCTAATTCTGGCCAGGCACAAACCACAATGATTAATTTCTCCTTCATGATCAATTTATAAACAGTTGGCAATTCTGGTAATTGAAAGGCCATCCATACATCCAGATTGGTCAAAGTTCAACTGGTTTAACTTTCAACGCGTGTGCTTTTTGTACGTAGAGCCAAAAGAAGGTTGTAGAAACATGCGTAGCAATGTGTGAATGCAAGAGTTTTTAACACGGAAGCCCAAAACATGCATAAATGTGCGTTTACATACTCTTTTCATCAGAAGTGGTCGTTGAACGTTGTAGACGGCAGTGTGAACGTAGCTTAAGCGTTCGTTACAAGCAGTCTACAACCTTGATATTTTGTGTGGGTCACCTGCGTGCTCATTTTTCACCCACATATCCCTGGAAGTACAGTTGTGACTTAACTAATAGACTAATAGATTTAAATAAGGCTTAACTAATAGACAAGAGTAAAGCATTTCTATAATTTTTAATTATGACTCATTTTTAGTAATCACGGTTTTATCTTTGCATGTACTCTAGGGAGCATTGTTTGTGTAATGGGACCATTTGTACCTTTTCTTGTCTGCTTCATATCTGCTCAGCAAACGCTGCAGACCACCACTCTTGAAACCCTGGAAGTGCGCTGCGGGAGCACCGACAGTGACAATGTCATAGAATGCATCTGTAAAGAAAGAAAACGATTTTATTTAAGTTCCTTAAATGTAAAAATAATCACAAGGCTTCTCAAGAGCTGGGTGCTGGAGTCAAAGCTTGAGGAATGAAAAAAAAAAGTTAATGACACCTGCAGGACAAGCTTTAAAAAAATAAACACGTTGTCAGCAAAGTCAATATAAAGTATAAATAGGTATGTAGAAAGTTTTAGTCCCGTGTTGCAACAGAAGGGCGGTCAATGTCACAGTGATTCACAGCTATTTGCATATCAGCCTCAAAAGTAAATAAAACTTTGAAAAACAGCAAAGCAGGCACAGAGGTGCTTAGATAAAAGCCCTGACTGGAATAAGCAATGGAGGAAACCTGACAATTAAAACACCAAACAAGAGTGCAGGAAAGTGTACGTGTGTATCCGAGTGTGGTGTTAAGGCAGGTCAGTAAATGACGGCCTCTAAAAAGCATCAAACCTCAGCTATGATTGTTGAAAATCTTTTGTGAAAAAAAAGTATGACTCAAAACTTCCAAGTCTTGCCACAAAGGAAGTAAATAACAGCAAAAAAAAAAAAAAAAACCACAACAGGGTAAAATTAGTGTAATACTACTGTAGCATCCAGTGCTTCTATCATTGTTTATCTCTGTGGTTGGCCGTAAGGCTGCTGACAGCCACATGCTAGATCCTGGAGTTTTCAGATATCAAGGTCCCCCTAATTGTCTATCCCACAGCAGAAGCACACAGAAAAACGATGACAGGTTGTAGAAAATTAGGTTCAGCGACCACAGCAAGCTTCATACACCTGCTCCTCCTGTAACACGAACAGCCAACTTAGCTAAAAAAAAAAGCTAAGGAGAAAAAAGATCTGACTCAAATGTTTAAAATAAAAATACACATTATTTAACTTTAATGCACATTTAATCAATTTTTTCTCATGGACAATACCTCGAGTATAGATTTACT
Organism: Adrianichthys oophorus; assembly: GCA_036245035.1. Classification (NCBI taxonomy): domain Eukaryota; kingdom Metazoa; phylum Chordata; class Actinopteri; order Beloniformes; family Adrianichthyidae; genus Adrianichthys; species Adrianichthys oophorus. The sequence goes on along the minus strand of BSAI01000119.1, from coordinate 8,674,055 downwards.
AAACTAGGCTTTTTTTTAGGTAAAAATGTTTAAATGTTATCACTTTTTCTGCTGGAGAAGTGGACAAAATGCAAAAGTATTTGTTAATATTAGAGGTACAGCAATTCATTTTAAAAATGATTCCTCTCATGCCATAATTTGTGGTTGACGATCGGATTTATAGTTGACATTGGTTGTTTTGGAACAATTTGAATAGGTTCTCTGACCCAGAATTGATTCAGGACATCTTTAGCTAAAAGTTCAACCAGTGTGACTCAGAGATAAAAATCTGCTTACTGAACAATGAAGCTGAAGTTTTCCACATTCCTGGTATTTCTTGCCAGATAATCAAGTGTAAATTAAAAATGTGTACAAACAAGGAAACAAGAATGAATGTCCAATTCATTCACATTTTAGTTTATAAAATTCACCCACTATTGTTTTTTCACATGAAAACAATACAAACAGAACATTATTAGAACATGATAACACACTGAATGGTCACGTCTTTGCAAAATTCTGAATTTTTCCGCACGTTGTCACAATGGACTGTAATGAAACTTGATCATTTTTTTCTGCCAGCACATCTGTGTTGTCCTCTTTGACGGTACTTGGTAATTTTTGCATTATAGTCAAATAAACCTGCTGTACCTCAATCCAAATGACAGTTTTCTAAATCTATTATAATCAACTTATTTCATTTTGAACTGATTTTATAGTGGTCTAGATTTGAATAACAGCTTGCTTCAGACAGATCCATCTGTTTGGATCATAGAAATAGAAATTGACTCTTTATTGAAGTCGATTAATTGTTACACTCTTAGTTAAAATCATGCCATTAATGTCTAAAAACTAAGGAATGTTTAAATTCATTACTATGATTGTTATAGTTTACAGCAGACAAATATAACAGAAATGGTTTTTTTTTGCAATTTTTTAATTCTTAACTTTAAAAAAACTTATATGTTGGTGAAATTTTGCTTAAGCAACTCTTTATTCTACCTTTTAACGCATTTCTTATGATTAAAATCAGTATCATAAGCACCAAAAATATTTCTAACACTAGTTTGATACTACATACATTCATTTTTCTGTGTAAAGGAGGATGTCCTAAATTAGGACTTAATGTGAAATGGTCCTTGTTTGAGGAACTGAAACATTTGTTTCTTCCAGGACGGCTTTCAATCCAGGACCAGAAGATTTTTTAATGGAGGGTGGGAAGATGGTGGGGAAGGCACAACAAAACTGCAAACTGCAGAAATTTGCCCTCAAGCCTTTCTGTTAGAAAGGGAGAAAACCAGAAATCCAATCTCTTGCTGCAGGGAGCCACAAGATTCCAGCAAGTTTCTAGGCCTTTCTATAAGCTTTTGATGTTTCTATAACCTGACACGAGGCTTGACAGAAAAACTCTCCCATCTGCAAAAATCTCTTCCCCTGTCATGCATATGTTCATTTTCAGACGGTTTTTGGAGTTGGGTGGAGTAGACTCTAGTCAAAATGCCCATCTTACTACAGGTTTTATTTTTTTTGCTGCTTAGAATTCTCCGGGTGGCATCAAAGATTTTCGTCCAGCGTGTGCATGTGAATAACCTGGCTGTGGGATACATTAGGAGTAACAGTATGGGCGCTGATCTTTTTGAAGGCAAGTTGACACACGGTAAAGCCTTATTTTGGTGCAGACTAAAACTGTGCTGCGTTTGCAGAGAGTTTTCTTTTTATGTGCTTTCCTGCGTAAAAATTTTGGAGCAATATTGAAGCTCAGACCAGGAAAACAAAAACGTACATGGATCTAGTTGTTTACAAGTGGAGCAGAGCAGGGAAGAGTCCCTCCCACAACACAGAGGCAAATTTCTGATAATCTACTGCCGCTCTGCAGAAACTATGTCCTAGAAAAGGACACAGGTTTTTTAATTTTTTGCTTAAAATTGCATATTTATAATTAAAAGACCACTGGGAACACTTTTAGACCAGATCAAAAGATTATTGTGCCACATATTTTAGATTAACCTCTGTACTGTGTATCACGAATTTTTAAACTGTTAATAAATTACATAATTTCACTTTAAAAAGCAATCCAATTTCTGATGTCCTAAGGTGGTTGAACTTTTTTTTTCCTGCCATTTCACACTCCTTGTCATGACTGATTTTTCTAAAGTAAATATTTTTTTGACTTTGGTTTAACATGCAAAACTGGTTCAGGGTATTTGTGTGAGCAGACACACACCATCACTGTTTTGAAATGAGCTAAGAGGTGAGTTGGGCCCTCAGAGGTTAATTATCAGAGTGCCAATCCATCAATTGACAACCTTCTCCAAGGTTTGTTTTTGTGTGATCCTCTTAATTTTTCCTGTCTGACAGAGAGCAGCAGAGTTGTGTGATTGAATGATGACTTGATTGGACTTATTTTAACTGCCATTATGATGTCTTCATTGAAAGAATGACAGATCATCTCACTGTTTGTCTGCTTTTTGTTACATTCCCATCAATCATCTGGTGTTTAGTTGAAATGGAGCCCTCCTACAGATTGCGAGGCAGCAGTTGGATGCCTTAATACACTGAGACAGTTCCAGGCCAATAAAAACCCTGCTGCAGAGCAGTGCTGGTGGAGACAGTGCAATATTGTACAATGGAAAAACACAAAGGGCTTAATTAGTGTTTTATTTGCCTTTTCAGGTCAACTTGATTCTCACCTTTCAATCTGGGTGATGACCCAGAAACTGCCTGTCTGAAGCCTCTAAGTATTTTTGACAGATGTGGAAGTCAGGTTCAGAGAGAAAAGGAATGAGCGGATCACAAAACACACAGGCGGAAGTGGACAAGAAAAAACACAAATAGTTGCTTGCTTGCAAATCAAATAGCCCTTGAGCAAGGGCTCACTTTGAAGCCTCCATCTACATTCGTGAAACATTACCTGTTTTCTTGAGGCATGAAACCCTCATCCTCTGAGTGTGCAAGTTTATTGGGATGAACTCCAAGGACTTCTGAGCTTTGCAGCAACTGGGCTTGAACGAACAACCTAAACAGCAAAGATATGGAGGGACGCTGTCAGAAAACATTGTACAATGTCAACAAAGAAAGGCACAAACACCAGAAACTGATCACAACTTAACCTCTTTAATATCACACATTTTTTTTGTCTTTATTTTTTCATTTATGGGCAGGTCAGTACTACGTGGACTCATTCCCTTAGTTTTCTAAGAATATCAAAACCTACATCATCAGACTTGAATGTCAATCCTAATTAATTTATACTTTTATTGTCTTTTACAATTTTATGAATTTAACTATTGTCTTATTCCTGTTAATTGTTTTTTTAAATTTTACTTTAAGGTGACCTTGGGTGCCCAGAAAGGCAACATAGAAATAAAATGTATTAATATTACGGTATTATTATTATTACCGTATTATTATTATTATTATTCAAAACCGAGCAAGGAGTAAAGTGAAAATCCATGCCAGCACAGAAAACAAATAACACTGACTGAAAAACAATGAAGTATCTGTAATCTAATGTTTTGGCAATAACTCAATGTAAATAAATTGTTTGGCAAAGTCTATCACTTTGGTGCCCTGCTTTCATTTACATTATAGTAAAGTAAAAAAACAAAAAACATCAAAGACATGATAATCTAGTGATTACACCCTTTGTTTTCCAAAGTTTATAAATAAAGTTTTAAAATGTGCTGGCTTCAGTGACTCAGAACCTTGTGCAGTTTCCACAGAACCCTGTGAACATGCATAGAAGCCAACTATATTAAACTTTTTACACGCCTGTACAGACAACTTTAACAGTGACTGTAGATCTCAGTAAATTCACTCAAGCTTTTGACAGACTGAAAGATTTGAGACCAGCCTGGTTAATATCCAGTTGGACAATAGTCACATTAGCTGTGACCAAAGTAGCTCGTTTGGAAAATAGCATTACCGTAAAAAATAAAGCAAAAATGTCAATATCAGCAGAGGAAATTCTGGCTATAAAAATGGATAAAGAACCCCTTCATGGAAAAGACTGCTTTTAAGGTTGATAAAGCGGAAGAACACTTAAAATGTGCATGATTGTTTCCAGCTGCCCTGTAAATTCTTAAAAGTTAACAGTAGTGAGAAAAGATAAAAAATCAAAAACTTGAGAAACAGAGTTTGGCACCAAAACAGAACACTGCATTATCTAAGTTGTGTTTTAATGTTTTTTCTATTTCCTTTTATAACCATTGCTCTGAGAAAATCACTAACATGTTTATCCATTTTTTACAACTGCTCCTGTTCCTGCTGACAATGACAGAGTTCCTAAACAGAATAATCTAGAAGCTCTCCGATAGCAGTGCTGTGTTGTAGTTGCCATGGTTATCAGCATGATCATTTTACTGTAGTGAGCTGTAATGACTACTCATTGGATTTCTCTTGTTAGTAAAGATTAAGCTCCTTTTGATTAAGGACTTTAATCATCTTTCTGCCTGCAAAGGATGTGGTTTATCATAATATCCACAATCTTATCTTTTTTTTCCGTAGGGTCTTATTCACTGATATTAAAAGCACACCATCACATTCCATTAAAACACAGGAAGTTAACTTTTTTGTAGGAATTGCTACGTTCATGTTTCTATTTCTGATATCTATTGATGATGACAGCTCCAAACCAGAACTTTCTCACCAAACCCACCAAAGCTGAGTGCAGTGCCGAAACAAACAGTCTGAATGGCCTTAATTATGTGGCCATTAGGAATACTTAATCTATGTGTTGTTGGTGAAAAACAGTCTGTCCTTGACATATTGTCCAATAATGTATGTTGAAAGCAGCATAATGACTAAAAAGACTCTTCCCAGATCATCGATGAGCCATAACTCTCTATGATTAAAGCTAAATTAAGCTGTTTGAAGTCTTTCTGCTCCCATTCATTAATTAACAGCATCTACAAATTAGAGCTGCTGTACCAGACAGGCTTTCTGTTAGCACTGAATGTAATTTAATTCATTTTTCTTCAGTATATTAGGCAAAGAATTTATTCTAGGGTAAAAACAACCCAAAAAAGCTGTTTGTTAGCAGGAATTCTTATATTTATTAGTCATACATAATAAATAATGGTTTTAATGCAGTCTACATTTACTTTAGCAGACAAATATTATACACATAAACCAGATTAATTCACATAAGAGTTTTTCTCTTTTTTATACAAATTTTCCCACACTTCTGGCCTGCTTTTATTAACAGAGATTGAATGTCTTTTTAGATCATCTTGTGAGATATAGTGGATCTGAGTAGGTTTGAGGTAATATCAAAATAATCCACAATAGATGTGTTAAAGAAATGCTGAAATCTAAAGTGTTTGTGAAATTAGCCTAAAATCACTCAAGTCCTCACACATTGCTTTTTATGAGCTATTTCAATTGCAGTTGCTTTCTTCTACTAACAATAAAAATAAAAATTCTTTAGAAACTTGAGGCAGGTTTCTAATTCACTTGAAATGTTTGTCTGAGCTCTGTAGTTTGTGCAAAACTCTTTTAGTGTAAATCCAAGTAAAAAATGTCTTCAATGTGCTTTTAGGTTTTGTAATTTCGTGTACAGTTACAGTTAGTTGCTGCCCATTATTGACACAGCTTTTCCTTTTTTCTGTCATTCGTTTACAGCTTTTGCCCTGAGATACTTCTTTCTTTTTGTACTTTATTTTGCAGAGAAGGCGACAAGACACTTAGGTGCCAAAGGACAGGTTAAAAAAAGTATTCAGAAAACGAGAAAATGAACAGTCTTTTAAAAAAAAAAAAAAAAAGTTCGTCACTGAGCTTAGTCAGATCTGTCCAGGTTTGTTCAAAGAGGTTTCATCATCATGCCGTCATGGCGCTGAGAACACAGCTGGCTTTTTTAACCAATCTGCAGGTCGAACGTGTCAAACACAGAGGAAGCTTGGCTGCATGCTGTGGGAGTACTGGAATCAGCCTCACAGGAGTTTAAATTGCCCAAGTGAGTCATCTCCAATAACACTTTCTCAACCAACATTCCCTTACTAGTCACAACATTTGTTGAGCCATTTCAGCTGCCCTTTGATATAAATGTCTCAACCAATTACACGACAGCAGTTCAGTGCATTTGGGCTTGTAGTTCTGCTCAGAATGACCTTCCCAAGCTCAAACTGACCTTTAACACATCAGACATGTAAAGTCCCAGATGAACCGCTCTGACTATTTACGAAAGTGCTGGACTTTTTTTTTTTCTTCTTACAGAATATGCTCTGAGAAAGAGGAAATCTATTGAGCAATGGCTCTTCAAAGCACCTTGCAGATGCAGGTCAGAGAAGTACTGCTAAAACGAGTTCAAAATGACAGAAAAAGGAAACATCAAAGTCAAAAAAATAAATTGTTACAAAACTACAGAAGATCATTTCTGAAAGCACACATGGCACATCAAAACATGAAGAGAAGCAGCAGAAGATCATCCAGGAAGGTCTCTTCTGTTAGCCAGAAAGTGGTATTAAACATCTAAAAATGTGGCTTGGTAACATGAGTCTGGTACTTTTAAATGGTGGGATCACATTTTGGTGTTACCAGCATGATAACAAATACATCGCCAACTTGGGTATTGTGAACAGCTGTTATTTTTGAACATAACAGTCCTTTTTATCAATCTGAAACCCCTAAACAAATCCTGCTGATAATATTTACAAACTATTGCAATTATTTTAAGGGTCACCAATACAAATCTTCAACTTTTGGTCTTAAATTTGGGTTAAATAAAGTGTGCAAACCATGGAAGTGTGGTCAAGCAATAAAACAAAATAATGTTTTTATTTATTCTGGGGGTGCATCAAAACTTTGCGCCATTATCTCATTAAAACCAAATAAAATAGAATCAGGAATTCCAAACTCAGTCTTGACCTTCATGTAATGTGCACACCAATTTTTTGTGCAACTTAAATGCAAAAATGCGAAAATAATCCCCTGAAAGGATTGCAAACCAAAAAGCCTGGAGCAAACCTGCAAAACCAATAATATTATTTAAAAATGTAAGGGAACATCGCAAAGGCTAAAGTCTGTAGAGGTATTTTTAATCTTTATGTTATCATCCCCTTTTATTATTTAATCTAAGTTACATAATTGAAATCAGACCATATTTTATACACTTTTTAAACTTAAAAACATGGCCATACAAAACGAAATTCAAAACGAGTCATTTTAAGGCCTGATGAATGATGCACAGTCTACATCAGGGATAGGGAACTCCAGGCCTCGAGGCCCGCATTCCTGCATGGTTTCCAACATACCATGCTCTGCCATGTTGCAATTGGCTGGACACACCTGAACAGGTAATCAGTCATGCGAAGGGCTTGGATATCTGGAAGTCATGCAGACACTGTGGCCCTCGAGGCCCGTAGTTGCCTATCCCAGGTCTACATTATTGTCAGTCTATTTGCTTTGATTATTATGTTTTCATTTCTTTTCTCTGTGAAGTATTTCCTTTCTTTCTCAACCTTGTTCAATATCTTGCCCTCTTTTCTCTCCATTCTCAGCTTTTTAAAATCCAATTTGTTTTCAACAATTATGCTGCAGCAGCTTCCTCACTCAGCTTATTCAACAATGCATGCTATTCTGTTATTGTACTGCAAGAACTAGATAAAAGGAAAAAAAAAGATAGGCTGGGGCTCAAGCCTGCATTGTAGCATCTGGGCCATTCTTAGAGACATTTTAGGAGCCATAAAGACCAATGCTACATTCCCCTGTGCACAGCACACACTACCTTAGAGCTCAGTCATGCAGCAACCATCTCTTCCTCTCACTAGCTGGGCAAAGACTTAAAAACAGAATTTATTGGTTTATTTTTACTATGAAAATGAGAAGAAAAAATGTTAAATCACCAAACATAAAGTTCTTCTGAATCTATTTCTAGTTAGAATGAGTAAAATGTGGGGAAGAAAAGCAACATAGTCTTAGTGAGGGGTCAAATAATGAATTTTATGATGCTAAATGAAGTATTATTTTGTAGTAATTTAAGACTTTTGTTGGAGGTTGAATTAAAAGGGATTTAACAAAAGACTTTCAAATGTGACTTTGTGTCTTTCGGAGCTTATGGACATATTTACTCTGTACTCAAAGATTAACATAAATAGTTCTTTGGCAGAACAAATATCTGCTTTATCACAAATCAGGTGCTGAGCTTTTTTTTAATTTGCAAATAGCATGTTAACTTATAAAGAAAGTGTCTATTTACATGTAATTTTTGAAGTACAATCTGCCAAAGCTGAACTTTTTTCTTGGCCGCACAGACCCAGAGTAAAGATTTAAGGTTAGGATTATGGTTAGGGTTTAACCACCAAATGGTACCTGAGCGTGGCTGTTTCTGCAGCTCACCAATGCAGAGAACACGTTTCACACACCTAAGTGTGTGACAGCTAATGGGACTTCAACTTTAAGTTTATTTTAAACACGTGCTGCCAACAACAAAATCCAGCCTTGGACAAACTGAAGAAATATGTGCGGGCAATGCAGTAATGGGTCTCTTGGCTGAATGTATTACATGTGGCCAACATGAATTTGCATCACTTTTTGCGCTGGTAACATGTAAATACGTGCAAAAAACACCAGGCAACCTATACAATAGGATTAGATTAAACTTTATTGATCCCACAAAGGAGAAATGACCGTGTTACCATAACTCTATTTAAAAAAAAAAGCATAAGGCTAACAAATAACACTTAAAATACACTTAAAAAATCAATAACAATAATAATTATTGTCCAGTGTCTATGAGGAGTCTAACAGCTGACAGGATGAAAGACTTGCGATAGTGCTCTTTCCTGCGTTGAGGTGTTAAAGTCTTTTTCGGTATTTTTCAATTTAAAGCAACATATATTTACTTGAACACAGACCAGGGGCACAAAAGATGCAATCACAAAAGATGAAACCTTTTGAAACATTTGACAACAACTTTGTACTACTTTAACTAGCTCAGTGGTCATGCCGTCGAGTGTCCTCCCTGAGACTGGAAGGTCGTGAGTTCAAATCCAGGCCGAGTCATACCAAAGAACAAGAGCTTAAGGGTGTATTCAGACTGGTAACGTCATTTGGTCCGAACTGAGTCCTGAAACATGCGTTTAGTCTTTAATCAGACTACCTTTCAACTGGATTTTCCTGTTCCGGGCCAAAGTTTGTAAACAAAACAACTCGACTAAAGATCTCTTCAGTTATTGCCCAGGAATAACGAGGTTGGGGCAAAGCAACCAGAGAAAGAATAATGGAAGTCCTGTGCTTTGCAGTGTTTGTTGGGATATTTCACTTATTCAGACTTCACATCTCACAGACCAATTTTGAACATTTGTATCAACGTCAGATACAACACTTTTTACTCTGTATTCTGGTACTGCGGAGGCATACTGCAAGGCCGTTACTGAGGAGGTGACGGCTAAGAAAGCACGGTGATAAGTGTTTATAGATTGCAAGGAAAACATAAAAGCAATGTGCATCACGTTAAAAGTTGTTTCCTACTCTGTTTACATCCCGTAATGCCCGACTACGGTGGCTGTGTTGGTCCAGTTCTGCTCCGAGCACAGAGCCTATTCAGACTGAGGAAACTCAGAGTGAATTGAGTTCAATCTGATTGGAAATGAACCAAGACCACCTTGAAAGATAGATCTGAGAGTGGTTCCTGGTCCCGGACCCAGGGGTGAAGGTAGACTTTTCTTTATGTTGATAGTATAACAAATTACGCCAAGATAAATCTTTTTATAAGCAGTAAATGCAGATTAGGGCTGTAATGATAATACACTATCCAGATTATCCAACCAGATTGATCTGTTCCAGGCAAGATTTTTATAGAATCAAATTGACTTATACCATTATAAAATTGTTTTAAAATGAAATAAATCATGGACCTTTTCAATGAGATATAATATAGAAGCTAAGCAATAACTGTTCAGATCTTTGTTAAACAATCAGTTATGTTTTTTTCCACCAACCATCACAAGTGCATGGTGAAGTACAAATACATCTAACAAACTGCCTTTGTATGGATTAAAGAACTGTGTGTACATGAATGCATGTTTGAGGAATGTGCAATTCAAAGGTGGACATTTTCATACCAGTAATCTTGTCCAATTCAGCCAAAGTCTCCTGGTAAGAGCTGATTATTCCTCCATACCGTGTAATCACCTCCTTCCTCAAGTTGTCCCAGTGAGGAGAGAGTTCGCCAAGCTCTGTCAGATCCTGCACCCTAAAGATAAGCATAGAGGCCATGCAGTTTTAATGGATTATATGTAATCACAGTAAATTCAAGCTAGCACGATATGACCCAGTTTGTAAAAGGACAGCCGTGAGAAACCGTGTTGTATAACATTCACGCCTTCCAACTCCTTTCATTATCTTAATTTTCCAATTTTAGTCCACAAAATGAACAACAATTGAAGTAAAACACAGACCCATGCTTGCTTTGCATTGAATCAGACATAATGTGTCTTCATATCTTCTGTGCAGGGCCTCCAAAACGCATTCCCAATTCTCAGGTTGTAGTTCCCACCCACCCACTTACACCATTATAAATTTATTTCCACCTTCTTCTGTTACACAGAGCTTTTGACACACATTTCCACTCAGGGTTGATCTGTCTTTCAGCTAAAAGTGCCTGCGGGTAGGACCAAAATTGCCTCCTACATGGAAACAAAGCTGGTTTCATTGTATCAATGATTGCACATAAAATTGGTAGAAATTACTCAGTCCTTCAGCGTCAAACAAAGAGGCACATTTCAGGTTGAGATGTAAAAAATTCAAAAACTCCATTTGCCAGAGCAGTGACACATGCACTGTTGACATGATAAAGACATCAGTAGTAATAACACCTCAGGCATGTGTAAAAACAAACAAACAAAAAAAAAAAAAAACAGAAAGGCCCAAACAAACCTCATTACCGCCTATTCAGTGCAGAGGATTAATTTAAAGGATGTAAGCAAGCTCTGGAGGTGTTTCAGTTTTTACAACACTGGAAAACAGACAGGTGTGTGTGTTTGCTGTCACAACACCGCCGTATTTTAAATGCATGAAATTATGTATTTAAGTACACATTATTTTCATTTATTAAAAAACAATAAAAAATAACACTTGCACTTAACAGTTCACTGGACAAACCTGCAATTGGATGCCACAGTTCCCTGAAATTCAAACAGAGCATTAGAATAAAGGGAAATTGGGTTTATTGTGTATTAATGCTATTAAAGCACAACAGGAGAGACTGTTGCATCCAAAGGAAGATCCGACCATTAGAACATCACAGAATAATACTGAAATCACAACATTGCTATATAAATGCAACATAAATGCAGCACATCCAACCCCCCCCCCCAGTCGTCTTTTGTTCAATTTTCTGAAGCCCATTACAGCTGCAGCTTTGCTTTTCTGACCGTCCTCATTCTGAAGCTCAGTTTGGACTTTCTCGTGTCATTTTCATCATGTCTATTCCCCTAATGCATGGAGATACTACCAAATTAAACAAATGACTAACCAACACGTGTAATGTGACACAAATAATGTACTCTGTGATTTCTAAAGCAAATCTTGCATGTAAAATGACAAAAAGTTAATAATTTTCTTTACTTTAATTAAATCAATTCAATTTGAATATGTTACAAAGCATCTAACCTCAATTATAGTTTAATCATAAAAAACTAGCAATCCTTTGTAAAAAAAAAAAAAAAAAAGTATACATATAAGTGCTAAATAAACAAACATTTTTTGAGTAAAAAAATTGATGCTAATTAACATTATAAAGCTGTGTTAACATGGCAGATTTTTTTTATTTGAGCCAGTTAGATGAGTGAAACCTTTCGAACCATTTCAATCATGTTTATTGTCTACAGTGCCTCCACTTGAAGCTTGAAGTAGCACCTAATACTACAAAAGACCTCTCTGAACAATCAAAGGACAATGTTCTCAGATTGTGCGATTTGAATAAGTTGCTACCTGGCACAAGGGATTTGCCATGGTCCTAACCACACGACACCCTTAGCTTTCATTTTTTATCCTCAGACTGTTTTTTGAAGACAGGCACACTTGAGGGCCAAACCCTCCACTGTCCTCTTACATTCCGGGTTTTATCCAGAGGATTTAATCTTTAATCAAATTAGCAATGTTTTGCATAAGCGTTCCATTCTCTGATAAAGTCTTCCAAAATAGCGGCTGTCCTTAATTATTCATGATAGACTATTATTTGGGAAAGATAACACTCTCCCTGTCAGGACCTACCGAGTTTAAAATTGACAGATAACAAGAACAAATAAATTAACATGGCGGAATATCATTAAAAGAGTTGGGATTAAACAAACTCTCGAAGACAATCTGAAATATGGTTTATCCCTAAGACAGTTGTTAAAAGAAGGTGGTGATAAAGTAAAAGCCACACTATAGCAGTAATCACTCACATGACTCTTTGCACTCAAAGATCATCAATACTCGTACTAAAAGAAAGCAAAACAAAAAAAAGAAGAACACAGATCAAGCCCCCCCATACACACACACACGAGAAGGAACAGAGTGTGCTGGACAAAAATCACGTTTTCAGTAAGTATAAGTTTTAAGGCAATAATGTAAGGACAGTTTAAATCACCATACAATAATTCAGACTTCAATTTGATAATAATGAAGAGCAAGTTAGAAAACTAATCGAGAAAAACACGACTTGACCCAGGAGGGATTTTAAAAGAACTACAGGAGCACAGGCTCATTCTCTGCAGGGGCTAAGATCATAATGAACATCCAGATGTGCTTGCAATGTCAACCATGGTGCAGACTGAGGGGCAGAAAGTCCAAGCGCTCGGAGGACAAGACATCATTTAGGAGGAAAGTGTAGATAGCAACAGACTGGAAATGGAGTGATGAAAACCAGAGTGTGTTTGCACTGGCCATGGGTGGTTTGAGGATATGGGAAACCCAACAGAGAAGCGGCAGTTTGTAAACATTCACTTTGCTCTGCTGCAGGCAGGCGGAGTGGACTGTTAACCTTATCCAAGCCGGAGACGGGAACCAACCAGCTGTTTATAGGCTCAGAGGAATAAAAAAAAAAATAGACCTTTAAATTCTGTGAACTTTACACGGGTAGCTAGAGAAACACCCCAGCATGGCCTTCAGATGTACCAGTTTGCCGCTTCGCCTCCCATTGAACAGGGTAGCGTCTTTTACCACAGGGAGTGACAGCAGAAGCACAGCAGGGGTATGTTGGAATCCTGTCAAAGAAACGCTGGCAACGTTTTCCTGCCCACAGTCAAATTACGAAGCTGGCTTTTGGCTCCAAAAAGCATCTGTTTTATGAGTGACACCTCACAGAAACAATGAAAGCACAAATGAAACGGATAGAGAGGGACTTTAAGGCATCTTGGAACCATCCCCAAAGAAATGTGTTAGTGCTACCATAATGCCTTTATCAGCTGTTTTGATGTGGAATTCCACAGGGATCTGTCATAGCAACAGTGTAATTATGTGCTATAGTTCCATTAAATCATGAAGAAGAAAAAAAATCCAGATTAAATGATAAACCCAGATTTTTTTTTATAAAAGACAAAAAAATACAAAGCTAGGGATCAGGTCTCAAATACAGTCTTTTCATATGCAGAATTCTCTTGTTTATCGCGGGGGTTACGTTCTAAATATAACCTGCAATAGGTGAAATCGGCTAGGTGGGATAATAGATGTTTTGAGGCCATAAACCCGTAATGACACACTTTAGACACTTTTGTTAGACAGACAAACATTGTTACGCTTTTTCTCTCTTGTTGAAACTCTCATAGTGTAAACCTTCGTAGAAAAATAAACCCAATTTAGTAAAATGAAAACAAAAATCTGCTCGCAATTAAAGATTTATTTCAATTTGGCAAGATGAATGCATTCTTTACAGGAGACATGGAATAGAGGAGATTGATTGACAAGATCAACAGCCAATCAGGATGCAGAACAAAGTACTTCTGTAAAAAAACAGGCAAAATTGCGCTTGAAAAAAAAAACAGTGAAACTGGGAGACAGCAAAAGATGAACTGGAAGGGACCACTGTAGTCTTTTGTAATCTACAGTTTTACAGCCTTTCTTAAATGTGCAAAAGCTGCTGGATTAACGACTGTCAACACAACTCAGAGATTAATCTATGCATTAATTCCTGCAAACGACATTACTGTAGTTTAATTGCTGAGCTCAGAACAAGCTCAGTGACATCTTCATTGTATTCCAAAAGCTGATGCCACAAATCCTGACCACAAGCAGCAAGAACCATCACATTCCTACATTTCTGAAACCTTGACACCATCTGCCTGTCAATCAACCGAATAGACTTAAGCATTGCTGCGCAGACCCTGGAGACATGTGAGATGAGTCTAGGTCCCAAAAGTTGGAAGTAAACATGGTGAAGTGGTGTTTAATTTTCATGAAGTACAAGCCAAAAATAACCCGCCAGATTGTGCAGGCCTAGGCTTTATCAATATAGAAGCTCATTTCCATCATTCATTTTCCAATCCGCTTTATCCCTTTCGGGGTCACGGGGTTGCCGGAGCCTAACCCGGCTACTCATGGGCGAAGGCAGGGTACACCCCTGGACTGATCGCCAGTCTGTCGCAGGGGCCACAATCACACATCCACACACATTCACACCTAGGGACAATTTAGAGTAACCAATTAACCTATGAAGCATGTTTTTGGACGGTGGGAGGAAACCGGAGTACCCGGAGAAAACCCACACATGCACGGGGAGAACATGCAAACTCCACACAGAAAGGTCCCCCAGCCAGGACTTGAACCGGGAACCGTCTGGCTGTGAGGCAGGAGCGCTAACCACTGCGCCACTGTGCAGCCCCAATACAGAAGCTCAAAATTTAAATTTTTTCCTTTTAATTTTATACGTACAACGTTGTTGTTGTTGGTTTTGGTTACATTTTACTTTGATAGTTTAATGTCCAAGCATTTTTATATTGCAGGTAGGAAAAATAGAAAAATATGTCCCAGATAACTCTTTCAAAGTAAAGTGCAGAGTTGAGTTAAGCTGTAGACCAATGCTTGGACACCACTTTAAAAGCTGTCAGTGGTATGGTTGTGGTCTGAGCAGATGCAGAAATTTACTATAGTACAGAAAAAGAGAGGAAAACATAAAACTAAACACAGAAGTAGACAAAAATAGAGAGTTAAAGGTGCAATCATTCAATTTAATTTGACTGAAGAATATGTGTACTATTTAAGATGAAAAGAATGGTAAACTGGTTTAAGGTAGGCATGCCAGTTAAACATGATCATTTGCTTTTGGGATCAATTAAACTCACAGCCTCCTTTAAAGAAACCTTTAAAGATTTGTTTAAAAAGAAGGATCAGGAAGGACAAGAGTTAAAAATCAAATTCTGTGAATCAAAAACGACATACGTGTCAATTAGGACAAAAAATAGAACATGCTTTTCCTAATTAATGATAAGCAAGACAGCTGTTACTGAATGAGTTTTTAATCGGCTGCACACCCACACTCTCCTCCAATTATTTCATTATTTTTGCACACATGGAGACAGACACGCTTGCAGGAGGATGCGCAGCATTATCAGCGCCTAAATAAAAATAATCTACTAGTGTGCTCACACACTTCGATGAGTACACCTGTCTCTGTATCAAAGCTCGTAATAAAAGCCAGAAATATTCAAGATTATCAAGGAGTGGTGAGCAAACCACCAGCTGCTGCTGCTCTCAGAACTTCACAGCACCAACTGAATCATTCAAAACCTTGAGCTTTGCTGTGAACAGAATGAAGTCTAAATGGAGAGGCTCTGCGGAAGGAGACCACGTTTCAAGAGGATTACAGGAGAGGTGCTTCACAGAATGAGCTATATATGCAACGTGCATGCTTATTAATAAGCACACATTATATGATGGTCATGGTTTGAAGCTTGGTGCACATTTATGAGCTGAATTATACAGATAAGACAGTTCATAAATATTTCATAATTCTTTTCTATATTTAGGTGTGACTCAAAAGATCTGTTTCAGAGCGGAACACTTTGTGTTGAAGCTGACTGTTGCAGGTACCGCTTTGTTAGAGGAGATGGTGGAGGCAAGTGCACTGCCCATCTGTTTAAAGGTGAAGTGATGACAAGCCTGGTCTGAGTAAAGACTGAAGTATTAGCTTTTGACCAATTTTGTGTGTGCATTTCGGAGTGTGATAGTAAAGATTGTGTGTTTCAGAAGATACAATCCTTGCAAATAAATAAAAACCTCAACTTACTGCCATCAATTGGACTCTGATCGCATCGTGTGCTCAGTTTTGAGACGCAAAGGTGTTTTGGGATCCATGCAGTACTTCTGCCCCCTACTTTATTTTCTTGAATGGTTCGCTTGATCTGGGCAAGCTTCAGAGCTAGCGTGAACTCTGATGTGGACTAAACAAGGGAACAAACTAATCCGCTTCTGTTGGTTCAGCTGAAAGTGAATCCCGGTGTTGTTCAACAACAGTGTTGTGGTTAACAGCTTCAATAAATATGTAAAGAAAAATCATGTATCATTAAAAAATTCTACATATTTTGCCTACAATTGCATATTCTTTCTAAAACATTTATACATATGATTTTTTTTAATTTAAGAATTGTAAAAATACTAACAGTTATTTAGGGGTTGTCTCTGATGGCAGCGTTATATCATAAAATACAGTGAGATCTCAGTGAGGAACAATCTATTTTTTCCAATGAAAAAAAGAGTAGTTTTCAGTAAAGCAACAATAAAGAAAAAAAGCTACAACTTGTTACAATCACAACATTTGAAATGTAGAGACAGGAAAATGCAACGTCACATAGTGCCCAAAAAACGACCGTATTTTGTCCAATACAAATATATATATATATAGATAGATAGATATATATATCTATATATATATAGATAGATATATGTATATAATCTAATTTGTCATTCTAGGCCTATGTTTTCATATTTTAAAAAGTCAGAAACTGTTTGCAAAAAGAGGCAAAATCCTAATTTTAATAATTCAGTTGAATTACACAATAATTTTCTTTTTATTTTACAATGTTTTCAACGAGAACAAAAGTCTATATTTAAGATAAGGAGCCTTTCACTTCTGATTTTGGTTAATTAACTAGAGTCTTTAATTAGCTGCACAAACTAACAATTAAGTCCTGATTCATTTGATTAAAATGATTTTTGGAACAAACCCCACGGTGTTTAAAATGGGCAGATAATGAGTCTTAAAAGACTGCATAAATAAATTAAAATAATTGAACATCAGTGGCTTACCTGCTCATGTCCTCCTGGATGTACAGGGACAACAACTGCTTGGGGATACTGAATGACAAAGTGCACTCCTCCATTTGTTCCCGCACAGTCATCCTCTTGCTGTCTGTAGTTTGGAATGTGTACACCTTGCATACTGGATTTCTGAATACTGTGAAGACGGACAAACAGGAGGAAGAAAGCAGAAATGCATTACAATCTTGCAAATGAATTGTTTCTTAGGTTTTGCAAAGCATAAAGACTAATGTCTACATCAACAAAAAAAACCCAGTCAGCCACCTCAAGAGAGCCTGAGAAAAGGAGGGAGTCTTTAAAAGTCACAGAGGCTAAGAAGGATGACTGCAATTCTATAATCAATAACAGTGTCTGGCATAGATAAGGGATTTCTCATTTTTGAAGCAAAGCAGCAGACTAGACTCTAAACTAAAATACATAAAAATTGTCCTAGTAGTTTTTGCGATATTCTTCTATTCATTTCCATTTTAATTGCCTATTTATTAAACAACAGATAGATAGAGTTGGAGGATTTGCTGAGAAACTTTTGGTTGTTAGCCTAACCTCAGCTCACACCCTTTGGTACAGATTTGTATTCAGCACCACCTCCTTCATTTTTGCAGAGTTATAACAGCAATTGAAGGTCTGGAAACAATAAAAAACAGCCCTAATGCTCTTATCTGCATGCCTGCAGCAGCAGAAGTAAAGAGCTGAGGGTCTGAAAAAGTGTTTACGAGTCCTTTCACTATGCAGAACTTCAGTCACACAGAAGTCGCTCAATACGTTGAGGCAAACGCACCCGAGGTGAGACATCAGAAGTGTTCCCTCAGAATGCTCAAATAAATATGACTTTGCTGTAATTTATGAGTAGGAAATATACCTTTGCTCAGGTTGATAATACAAAGAATGATCCCCAAAACAACTAACGTGGCTATATTTACTTTCAATATGTTTGCTTTTTGAAAATTTTTTTTATGGTGCAATCCCCAAAAAGTTGGATTTGTTGATTTTTTTCTTTAAAAATTAAAACTCCATGGTAAAGAGAGGTCTCCTACTCTAGAAGTACTTCTAAAAAACACCAGAGCTGGACTGTGACAATGATATCTTTGTGGATCTGTGTTTTTTGACAGCAGTTTTTGTGAAGAACTGGAATTACATTTTTATCAGATTTATTTTGCTGTAGATGTCAAATCCATTAAGCTTGCCTGTCATTCCAAATGTTTTCTTTGACTTTATTTATTTATTTATTTATTGACATGCTCAGGGGTTTCCTTAAATGCAGTAAGATCAGATATCCCACTTTAGGTTCGTTGCAAACATAAAATGAGGAGACTCACACTAAGCTGTTATTTGACTGCGGTAAAATTACTAAACAGCCAAGGTCTTGCAAGTGAACCCTGGTGCAATTTAGGGACAGCGTTAAGACAAACATTGAGTCCCAGTGTGTGAGGAAACTGCTCTGCTGCGTTCACACAACACGAGCGGAAAATTCACATTCTTCGCCTCTTGTTTCCATGAGAGGCGAATTGGCTTCTCCTAAAATGTTTTCACAAACCAGATGCTCCCTCTGCATGTGGGAGGAAGTACATGAAGGTATTGACGGCATATCTCATTTACAATGCATGAAGACAGAGGAGGAAAAAAAATAAAACTTAAAATAAAATGACAAACCTTGAAACTGGTGTGACTGAGGGACAATTCAAAACAGAAAAAGACCAAAAACCATAACATAACTGACAAAAACCAAATCGAAGTTCACAAGCTTCACAGAAAGTTCTACACAAAAGGTTTATTACATTTGTTGTTCATAACTTGTGCAAATTGAAAAACCTTTTTTAGCAAATAAACAATAAAAGTCTTAGAAGCTATAACTGAATTAAATAGACTGAAGTAAGGCATATTTCCACTAATCATTGATTTTTGT
The DNA here is from genome assembly GCA_036245035.1 of Adrianichthys oophorus. Taxonomy (NCBI): domain Eukaryota; kingdom Metazoa; phylum Chordata; class Actinopteri; order Beloniformes; family Adrianichthyidae; genus Adrianichthys; species Adrianichthys oophorus. The sequence goes on along the minus strand of BSAI01000119.1, from coordinate 8,654,935 downwards.
AAACATATCCTAAGAATGACTGTAGAAAGGCTCATGATTTGATCTAAATGAGATTTGTTGTCAGCACGGGGATTATAGAAAGTGATTAAGATAACAAAAATAAAAAGCAAGCAAAGAAATGTGGAGAGAAAGGGAAGAAGGCAGTCCTTAAAGGAGAAAAGCAAAACACTTGCTGACAGTTGCCTCCCCCGCAGAAGCGGATTAACCCCTGAAGCCCCTCCTCCCTCCACCTCCCTGCAGCCGCGCTAATCTGACCGCTCCTAAAACGCCGTGTTTCCCTTTCTGACACCTCTTAAGAAAATGAGTAACTGAGTTGCACCATGCGTGGGCTTTTTCCCCCTCTCGATCCTCTGCGTGCTCATTTCAAGAGGTAATAAAAGCTGAAGACTAAATTACATTACTCAATCTGGGGGGCATCTGCAGGGAGGGTATTGTTCTGACAGGCTGCAGATGTGCACCTGCAAATATGGCTGCAGTGATAATCACAGCAAAAACTGTAAATGGCAGTGACATTGTGACAAGAGGCGCAGATGAGACTGCTGGGGAGATGGCAAGAATCTGCATGAAGGAGAAAATGAATGGACGGAAATAGAAACTTTTTTGGGGGGGGGATGTCTTCTAAACAAGGGCTGAAGTTTCACCACAGCAGGATGCTCACACACCATTGCCTTTTCTGTCAGGGTTTCTTTCATTTACTCTCCACAGCTCCCAAATGCATCAGCAGTGGACCTTCCTCTCTGTGTTGCCAATCGATTAGTATCATGCAGCTTGCAATGCATCTTCTGCTCACTTTCAGCGAAAAATTTCTAAGAGCTTGCTGAATTAACCCCCCTGTAAGACACCTCTCACTGTTATTAAATCAAAACAAGAAAAAAAAATACATTTTTTTTAAATCAAATGGGGTACTTCGGGGATCCTTCAAATCCTCTTAATGGAAAGGTTATTAAAGGGCAGTTTAAAGTTAATTAGATGGAAAACCTCGAAGGGCCCTAATGTTAAGAGACATCAGGATGTTCCTGTTATAAATGAATGCCTCACAAATGAAGTGGGCAAATAGCAGCAATGGAAGCTTAACTTTAAGGCCTTCACTTGGTAAAGTGTTACAACTACAAAAACAGCTCTTTGAGGGGAAAACAACTGACAAATGAAAACACAGAAAAGTGCATTTAATCATATTATGGTGACATTGTTTAGGCGTCATACCTGGGCCAGTCAGTAGGCTTTCTTCTTGGTCGATGCAACAATGGTGCACAGGCTCACAAACTAAGGGACACTAAGAATAAAAAGAAAAAAGATAGATTAATTTGCAGATTATAAAAAAATAACTCCTTAAAGAGGATTTAGGTTACTAGCGGAAACACATTGCATCATGGACTTTAAACTCCCACTCCAGTCATCTTTGGATCTGTTGTAAAATTGTTCTTAGTGTTTTTTTATTTATGATTATAAATACATTTAGTCAAAATAAAATAAAAAATGTGTGTGAAATTTTTACAGAGCAGCAATAGTTTATTAGAAAGTTAAGGGTGGGACTGCTGCAAGACAGCAAGCCCACCCCAATTTCCCATCACCCGTCTGTTTACTCACTCTCCAGCTAGCTCACAGCCCCTCACACCCCCAACTTAACATTAGCGGTGTAACAAAAATGGTGAACAGTATTATTACAAAATCAGTTTGTCTGTAGAGGAAAAATACACTTTTTCAACCACTTTGTTTTTTTTAAGCAAAAAGTTTGTTTGGCTTTTTTAACTTTTTATGCACTAAATTATTCCAGAGTCAAATGTGAGTCCATCTGTCTGAGAGCTGAAGCTCGTGCAAAAACTGGGTCATGCCATATGACAATGTTCCCAAGCACAGCAACAAATCTACATCCAAATGGCTGAAAAAGAAAAAAATAACTGTGTTGCATTCATACCTCAGCCCATCGGAAATGAGAAAAATGTTGTGGCAGCAAAAATCTAAAGTGATGTTTAGGAGAGTAGAAGAAAATTCCTTAGTTATGCTGTGAAGGATTTAAAACTTTACGTTTAATTTAACAATAATCTTTTGCAAGTGAGAATCTACAAACTGCCAAAAATTTAGAGATAATTGCTGGCACTGTCACCTCACAGCTAGTGTTCAAAGGTGAACTGAAGTCATTCTGTGAGGAATGTATTCTCTTTGTGCATGCCGCGCTCTCTCGGCATCTATTGTGTTGTCTGACTGTGTGCTCCTTGATGTCCTGACAGCCTATAAGGGGTAAGGATGGGCACAAGACAGGATTAGAACATCACTAAAATTGGATGGATACATATTTGTCCAATTAGTTTGTTACATTTCTAGTCTACTGTGCTCATTTCCTGAAGCACATGCTAAAATAATGAATTAGCCTACTTATTGAGGCATAAGCGTATGCTTTTTTTTCCCTTAAAGCAATGCTGATAACACAAACTTCCTGTTCCGCTCTTTTCTAATATATCCACTTGTAGACAAATAGAACCATGCACGTCTTCATTTTCCTCGTTTGAGCTAGTATCTGGCTCAAAACTGTATGGCTGGATAGCTCCATTGTTGCTCACCATTTATGTTGCACTGGTTATGCTAAGGCCATGTCACACTGCCACTGTGTACAATTTGCGCATTGTCCACGTATGTAATTTCGGTCTTTTATGATACATGCGTAATATACATATTCCATAAGTGTGTCTTGCGTTCAGAATTCGTTGATGTGCGCAGATGTCCTTCAAGGGTCTCGACTGATGGGTCTTTACGGGAATTTGTTTTTGAGTTGTTGGGTCGGTTGAGAATTACACAGTCCATGCATATTTTACATAGTTTATGCGGAAATATTATGCAACTCTTACGCAATTTACATGATTTTTGCATGATGCATATGCAAGTTTTGTGGCTTTCCACGACCATTCCACCTATGTCCACGTTTGTCTAACAGACATGCATCACCAATGTATAACTTTTACATCGCATATGTGGCACACATATCACGTTGAAATTAAGTAACTACCACATATTGTTAATAAAGTGCTTATAAACAGCACGATAATCATCCATGGTTTGTGCACGACACCCTTATTGTGTCACAAGTATATAAATGGGCCAATCCAGAAGTTTAAATCAAATCAAACTTTATTTATAAAAAGCACTTCTCATACTTAGCGTAACTCGAAGCGCTTTACATTTAAAAACAATACAAAAGCAAAAACACAATAAAAACCCAACACACCCTTTACCCTCTCCCCTCCCAACCAATAACGCATAAAACCCATGACCCCAAACACAATGAGGAGGCTACTAATAAAATAATTTCAAAAAGAAACTTAATGCTTGGCTCTGTTGTGAGGAAACGGTATTTGGGAATCTATTCATGCCAGGAGCAGTTCGGTCACAGGAACGCTGCCACAGTGCCCATCCAGACCAGGACAGCAACGAAGTCCACTCCACAGCTGTGAGGCTGCAATGTAGAACTCCAGTTTTCAGAGTCACATGTATAAGTTAAAAAGTATAGGCCCTAAAATTGACGCTTGGGGAACCCCACAACTTATTTGATGGATTCATCAAATATACCCAGTGGGGGTCACGCCCCGTCTCGCGGATCTTCCTAGCTGCAATTTCCACCGGGCTGCCCCGACTGGCGCCTAGCAGCTGACTGTTTAGTTGAAATTAAGCATCGCAACGGCCTGCAGCGGGTGCTGACCATGGTGCTGATGCAATGTGATTTCTGCCCAGTGTCAGTGTATCAAAGTGAAGAAATTCAGTGAAGCGCAGGTTTACGTGTTCTTTGCATGTTTTTCTAAAATATTTTTTCTGGTGTTTTAACATGACAAATTTTCTTGTAAAAGACCACAATTTTCTCACTTTAAGTACGACCAAATGTCATTGCGCAAATTGTATGTAGCGGCAATCTGACACAGCTTTTAGGTTGAGGCTGTGAGGGGCTCTAAGTTAGCAAGAGCTTTTAAACAAAGGGATGATGGGAAAGGGTGTGCACTTACACCTCTCTAACAGTTCCCCAGTTTTGTGTAAACAATACAACTTTTTAAAATTTTGACCAAAAAAAACATCAAACATCATAATTACAAGACCACTGGGAACAATTTTACAGTAGTTCAAAAAATGATCAAAATCTAACAAGATCAGAAAATGAAATTAGGTTTTTACTCAAAGGTTGAGTTTTGTTGTCAGCGATTCCAGTTTACAATAATTTTAAAACATTCGGATCTCAAGGCCTGAACCACAGATAATAGCATTCACTGATCAGAACATGCAGAACATCTGGCATTTAAAAATATTCAGAAAGAAAGGTCCCTGATAATGAAAAATATCAACAGCACCAAGCTCAACAGCTGTGAATGGCATCTGTATTTGATTGCATGAGGCTGATCTGTCTCTGATGCCCAACATATATAAAAGGACCAGATCAAAGGGGACTGGAAGCTCTTTTTGTTTCTGTTTTTTCTTCTGTTTTTCAAGGGGGAAAGCTTAGTGTGATGTTCATGAGCAGCCGCCACCCGAGCAGACAGTGAGGGATCAAACAAGTGACTGGGTCCACCATCAGTCACACAAACACGTGTAAAGTATGCAATATTCTGAAGCACGCAATTTCGATGACGTATGTAGCTTTCACAAGAACTTTGTCTTTACTGAAGCTTCCCTGATGTTTGTCATATCCCGTCCTTCTTTCCTCCCTTTATCCCCGGCCACAGGAGCAGCACGCAGAGGGGGAAATGTGCATCCGTGCACACGCGCACATGCACACAAACAAGCCGACGCATTCATCAAGAAGACAAAGGCAGATTGTCAGTGACACTCTGAGGCCATGCGAGGAACCTCTGTACCAGCAACAGGGGTACACAAAACTGAAAGCTAGTCAGCCACGCATCAGCCCCTAGTCAGTTATATAAGACAGTGATTCACAAACATGCAGAAACACAACAAGGTCTTAATTTTTTTTTTTTTTATTTGCATGTCAAACACAGAAATTGTTTTTCTGCTATTTAACACCTTTAAGGTTTGACCACAAAGTTTGTATATTTTTTTTCTTTAGTAACATCAGTTTGCAGACAATATAACAAAAGAGCAGAACAACTTCATTTCCACATGACACATTCAGCTTCAGTAACAATGCCCTCTTTTTCTTTTCTGATTGTGTTTTGTGCTAAATCCAGCTGGCATTGATTGAAATTATAAAAGTGAAGCAACTTTAACAGAAATATGTTGTCAAATGTCTGACAATAAGAAATCAACCCTATTATTTTATAAGTTGACACGTGCTGATATGTTGGCAGCTAATTAGCCTATATCTACCCCAAATACGCAGAAACGTCCTATAATTCTCATCAGGGTTTACAGGAGTTCATTTAATCTTATTGGAAGGGAGGCAGCTCTACTCTAATCCAAGTCATCTGGTGCCTGCTTTGCCTAGTAACAATGCCATTTTACCCTGTGCGAGGGCGTGTTTGTAGCGATGTGGTCCACCTCGACACCCTCCATCTCCCCCATCTTCAGACGACTCACCACCACGGTTCCTGCTGTGCACACACCATCAGATGACCTGAAGTGAGACAAAAGGAAACTAAGAAAATATCCTCAATGCACATCATTTAGGCTTTTAGGGAGTGATCTCTCCCCCATCAGAGACGCTGTAACAGGCTTTGGATGCAGTCTTGGTGCGCACAAACGCGTGGACAGGTGAGCTTTCTTAACTTAATAAGCTTACAGCCTGGAACAGTTTTTAACACACAAAGCTGCTCAAATTAAAAAGTGGTAGAAGAGACCAGAAGCAAACACATTGATGGCGTCTTTGAATGATGGAATCTGCTCACAGAATTAAGCTGATCTTGCAATAGAAAGTTAACCAGACAAGAAGAGGAAAGAATATTTCATCACACTTAGCAAACTGTGGTTTAATAACCTAGTCCGTGTTTCCCCAAAAGGGAAAAAAATTTTAACTAAATCCTTTAAATATGACAGTCTGACCAGTCACTTATCCAATCATGGAGCCATCATCAAGGAGCTGATAGAAAATCCATGCTATTGGCAGGAAAGACGGATGCTTTAAAATTAAGAATAATGTTCCCTCGACAGGGACAAGTGATTACATTAAAATACCCTTCCTTAGTGTGCTCAGTTTCATTCCAGCTGGAAAAATATTAGATGTTGTGTGCCAACGGTCACAGCGGTGGTGGTGGTGGTGGTGTTTGGGTAGGGAGGGGGGCGACACACCAGAGCCTGGGGACAATGTAAGGTTGGTGATGGAAGCAGAAAAAAGGATGCTTTTAAAACCAATCCATCATGATGAGCGACACAGGGAAGAAAGATTTAAACACTCTCAAGAGAGAAGAGGAAAGAGAAATAATGTGAATGAGTGCAGCAAAGGAGGACGAGGCACGCAAGGAGGAAGAAGAAAAAGGAATGGTGTCCCCGCAGTGGGACATCGGAGGCTTCGGTTAGTGCTTAATGTCTTACAGCAATCTCCAAGCAGCCAAAATAACATTGGCTGCTTTATAAATCTAATCACTGTCCCTTGCCAGACACCTGTCTGGGTGTTTACTCCTCTGCTCCTATTCTTGTTTCTTCTCATTCCTCATCATGCCCAATTCATCCTTCCTTTTTTGAAATGATGGGAAGAAGCACTGATAGAAAAAGTCACTCTGACTTTGAAAAATAAACTATGTAGTGACAGAAAACTAAGACATAATGCAGGAAATTGAGATTAACATGCATCACATTCACCCACAGACCTTAAAAGACAAACCATAGCTCTTTATACTTCACTGTGTTACACTAATGGAAGTCTCTTTTCAAAGAAACCTAGAAGTCATAATTAATTTAACCTTGTTAGGCCCACAGAATATTCACATTTTTTAATAAAGATGTTTTTTGAATCCTTTGATAAAATCCACTCAAAATTTTGCCATTTCGTTATTTTTACAAGCTATAGACAGGATCAATCATGATATGTTGGACAATTAAGTACCTTTTTTTGCTCACAACATTGTTAGTTTAAGATGCAAAAATGGTGATATGAGTGTTCAGGGAAAAAAAAAAATCACTTCATTTGCCCATTGTCTCAAAAATGATCCATACATTTTAAACATGGTGTAACTGTATGAAATATAATTATAAAAAAAAAATGTTTACATTCTTTCAATACAGCAAGTAGTAATTTACCAAACGGAACTGAACAATAGATGAGTTATTCTCACCGTAAAGATTTGAAAATTAAAATTTTTTTCTCGCCAAAAGTGGTTTTGAGATTTAATGGAAGCAGGCATTTTGAAGCAAGCAGGAAAAGCCCTACTACTGCCCCTAGTGGAAAGATGATGAACCACAGGGTTGAAAACATGCAGTTTATTCAATGTGTTATTAATGAAAATTTGAATCATGCTAACGAGAAATGTGACTTTCAAATATGATACGTGTAGTTATAGAGGGTTAAAATAGGTCAATTAGGTGTTTGAAGAACATACATGTTCTTGACTATAAGTAAATATTTCTGGAATCGAGAGTTTTTCTGTAACTGTGATGAAGGTGTAAGAAACTCTGTAAGAAAAAAGAAAAAGCCCCGAAACCAAGAGAAACTTCCCGACAGAGGGCTCGATCAGCTCGATCTTTTAAAAATAAATTATGTCGGAACCTTAAAATAAACTTTAAAAGATTTGATATTAGCTAGAGTTGAGAAAGAGGACCCCCTTTTGCACTTCTCTCCATATTCTCTTCTGTCTGTTGCTCCTTCCATCTGTGCAAGCTGGCACGGAGACAAATCTGCATAATGCTGAAAATCCATTTTTCCCTTTTTATCTAATTGGCCCAGGATTTCTTTTATGACAACATTTAGTCAAACGACTTTGTTTGAGTGACAAAAATAAAATACTTTAAATGTCTGCAGATAAATTGGCTTGGTTCAAAAATAATTACTTTTACAGGGAAGTGCTAAACATTAAACCGGCATTTCTTTTCAGTGTCTTGTTGTTTAGAAATACATTTGGAACATGCAGTGTTAAGTGTTTCAAATACACTGTTGTACTAAGGAGCTTTTGATTTATAAGTCTAATGCAGGGAATTTTAAGTAAATATCTGCTGAATTTTGTCTCAGCTGCCAATGCAGTAAAACTGCAGAGATAATTGCAGAGATATGACAACAATGGATATTATATTTTAATGCAGAATATATTGCATAAGACTTACCCATGATGAACATAACTGCATCAATAAAGAAGCATTTATGCAGTTTATTTACTGCAACAATAACAAAAATAATATGATAAATTTGAAGATAAAGATATTCATGTTGCCCCTGCGACAGACTGGCGACCAGTACAGGGGTGTCCCCTGCCTTCGCCCATGAGTAGCCCGGTTAGGCTCCGGCAACCCCGTGACCCCGAAAGAGATAAAGCGGATTGGAAAATGAATGAATGAATGAATGATATGCATTTTAAACAACTCTGCAACATCAACAAACATTTTTATACATGTTTTGAAACAAACAATTACATTTGTTGCTTTTTTTTTTGTTTTTTACTTTTGTTGATTTACAGTATTATGCCAGTTTACCTCTCGGGGTTGTAAACTTTTAGAAAGGAGATTGACTTTTGTCATTCTGGCTATAAAATTGGGTTATCATTGTAATCTACTTTACTGTTATTTTTATAGTGAGTGACTGTGAAATACTCAAGCTAAGGCTTAGAACATTATTTCTAAAGCTTTTTTGTGTGTTTTTGTAGTTGGGTTGTTGAGCCAACTTTTTGGACAAAGTTACGTATTGCCTTGACACCTTAAAAGGATGAGAAAAGAAAAAAAAATTATCTAGGGGCGTCCAAGTCAAATTATGATGACATTTTAAAAAGAAGTAGGAAGGGTGAAAAAGAGGTCTTTTTTTAAACTATAAATTAAATATAAACTCCTGCAATTATCAGTTTTTTTTAATCTTCTGTTGCACGTCTAAATTAAAAGATCTCTGGCTGCATGTTCCCCATGCACAAACTAGAGTGGTTGTACATTGTCAGGATTCAAAGCAGACTGCAGGAGAACTGCAGCCTTGACACGTAGCAGCAGAAGTGTATAGATTCTGTACATGTTCCAAGTGCAGCACATACAGTCCTGTTTAATTTTTACTGAGAACAAATGTTAAGAAGAAGTGATCGTGTTGTTCCTGATTTTTTTTGTTTTTTTCCAGTGAGACGTAGAGTCTCAAAGACCCAACTCTAACCCCTTGAGACTGTTCACATGACGCCGTCATGTGACTCAGCAGTAACAGCAAATTTTACAACTGGGGAAGTGGATCTGTAAGTACGCTTATGAGGCTGACAATGGTTTACCATCATGTAATTTCTCATTTTGACTTGATTAGATAATGAGCAATTTTTTTCCCCAAAAAACATACCTGATTTCTGAAATTTGCTTTTAGTAGGCATATAATTGAACATAAACATAAGAAAAAATGAGAAATGTAATCGAAATGTTCAAGAAGAGGCTCTGATCTGCTCTGTTTTATTAAAAACAAAGTTACATTTTGTTATGTCCTCAAAGCTCTTTCTACAGCCAACGCTTCAAACAAACATCCCATTTCAAGCTGTTTTCCATACCAGCATCATCAGCATGATCTTCATGCAACTTAATCAAAACAAAAACAAATAAACAACCTGCTTTAAAATGTTTGACTGAATCCAGTATCTGTTAGTACATATCAGCCCATTATTTACCCAATTTGTAAGCCTAATGCAGCCTATCCAGCTCCGTCTGAAACCTTTCTTCTCTTCACAAAGACTTATTCCAGCATTCTTGAACGACAAGAACTGTCTTCACGCTACATTTACCTTTATGTTGGCATTTTACACCGTGAGAAATCATTTGAGATAAGCAGTTCACAGAAGAAGTAAGGTAGAAAATAAATATGTACAATGTATGGCTTTGCGGCTGGGGATAATTTTATGAATGGCTTTTTAGAAAAAAAACATTCAAGGACTTTCGAAACAGCCAGTTTTAGGAAGGTCGAGTGTGGAAATACTGTCTTGTCTCACATATGCGTACACATAGCAGACAGATGACTTTGGCCAATACTTGGGGTGAGTAAATTTTTAATTGGAAAATTTTGAAGAAGCAGGTTTTCAGAGAGGGGAGCTTTAGTCAGTGTTTTCCAAGTTTGGATTATTTTAATGCAAGAATGCAATTGAATTCTTGGACAAAACTCAACAAAACTGAAATTAAACCAAAGAAACAACTGTCGTTCAGCTTTCGGCATATCCCTTCAGTGGTCACCACAGCAAATCAGCTTTCACTGATCTGATTTGATTTGGCAGAGTTTCATGCCGGATGCCCTTCCCAACACATTCCTGTATTTTACCCAGGCTGGGGATTGGCACATGCAGGGAGACCCAGACCAGGGACTGCTTGTGGCTACAAATGTACACAGTAGCGCTAAAGGGTGTTGTCAAAGGACTTACACTGGATTCAGCTGGGAAATAACCCTTGGTCTCCCATGTGCCAATACTTATGGGGCCATCCAGCTGCTAGACCAAAGATACAACTGAGCTCCAAATTTTTGACTTAAAGTTTTTTAGTTTGTTTGCAGCTGTGTCAGCTGATTGTGTGATAACTTTGTGTTGCAAAACAAGCCTAACCTTCGAAAAAGTGTGGCCACCTCAAGATCTTAGAATTGCCTGTTGCGTCCTGTTTCAATAGACCAGATTTTCTTCAAAGTTTCTTTTTGCTTTTGGTCTCATTCTTTACTTGGTTTGAATGCTTTCCTATTATAGGTCTATAACATTATTAATTAATTATAGGTAGTTATGAGTGGCGGCAAATGATGGTGCTTTTTTCATTTCGGGAAAACCTTTTTCTCTGTTGTAAAAACAGAGTCAATGGTCAACAGAGGCTACAGTTATTCAGGCAGTCAAAAAAAAAAAAAGGGTCGACTAAAAACTTTCCTAATCCTTAAAACAAGCACAAAAATGTGTGTGAAGGACAGGAATTCCCTGCAATCATATTTTTCACGTTTTTACCAGAAAAATACCATTGGAAGTATTTAAAAAGTTACAGTCTCCTTGCTTTTGTTTCTTAAGTCACTGTTGTGCTGTAATTAGCCATTACATTTGTGTGTCCCTCTTAAACATAAGGTAAGATTTTTCACCAAAAAAGAAGCTGTAATGTTATTAGAGAATAAGGACTCTGGGTTTTTGTTCCCCATCATCTACACGCTAATTGTCTGCAGAAAAGACAATGAAGCATTTAGTAGCTTCTGTCTGCAAATATGGGCTCAATTTGTGTTTTAGAAAACAATGTTAGAGGTTCTGTGGCACAAAAAAGTTTCATTTTAGAGGTGTAAGATTTAGCCATCGATTCAAAACACTCTTTATTAATCATGTACAACCTCGAGCAATTTCACACTTGTGCATTGACAAGATGATGTCTTTAGATGTGAAAAATGCATCCATCCACTAACCTTCGTCCGTTTGCCGGCGTTAAGTCAGTAAAAAAAATCTAAGTGCTGATCAATGAGAATTAGATGAATGTGAGTGAAATGGCCTGTCTGACAGGTTTCAAATGGAGTTACTACCCTGACCTGTGGACCCATCAATGTGGGCTGAGGCATCACAGCTATTTTTAAATAAACTTTTTAAAAAACTGCAACATAATGTTTAAAAATTACAAGCTCCCAAGATTGCCTTTAAAAATGCTCTTTCTTTCCGTTGTAAAACTTTTAATCTATTTTGAGGAGATCTTTTGGGGTTTTGGACCTTTGTTGCTTTGTTGTTTGCATTTTTCATTTAGGCTGACTGCATCACACCTCTTTTGTTACTTTGGGAAACCCTGTTCCTGTGTGTTATTCAGTGCTTTGCTCGTCCTGCTATAATAGCCTACTTTATTTCATAAAGCAGTTTCATGAAACAGTTTAGGCTTTTTGTTTCATGTTCCTGTTTCTCTGGGCAGTCTTTGCTCATGTTAAGTTTGAATGTTTTCACTGTCATTCCTACAGAGGCCTTCTGACTTGTTATAAACATTTGCATAAAAAAAGAACATAAACGCACCTAAAATTTTAATGGTTTTGTGCTTATAGAAATACAGAACAAGAAAAGTGGTGTTCCCTAGATGTCAACTTGGAGCAAAAACATGTTGATGAAAAACCCAGTGCAACAAATCCTGCTGTCATTTCTAAATGCTCCAAAACAATTACAACAGATGTGTAGTGTGTGTTTTAATGCGACTGCCTTTAGACATATTTCTAAAGTCATAAGTTTAACTGTCACTGTGTGTATCGTTTTTTTTCTGCATATCTCAAACTAGTTTAATTTATTTTAATTTTGTTCACTAAAGTTTGCTGTCATTCACTTGTGGCTTGCCACAGTTTCTCCGTCGAGCTTGGGTCTGGGCATTGATGGAATCCCTTCAATGCCTTCATTCTTTTCCTTTTAGCCATCTTGCTGTACATTTGAGGGTTCCTTGGGTCATTGTTCTGCTACACAAACCTATTTCAGCCAAGGTGAAGCTGTTTGATTGGTGGAATCCTTCACATACAGTGATTCTCACTAATGGATGTACTTCTCAATTTGATCAAACACAAGTCTTCCTATATGCTCTGGTGCACACTGCAAATGAAAGACATGTTCTTTTGGGAAAGTACAGGTTTTCTACCCGTGCCATTCTTTCCAATGTGAAACTATTTTGGTTGGTGTAAACTAGTTAATCAGATAACCTCCATTTGACCCAGAACAGGGATGTCCAAACTTTCCAAAGAGGGCCAGATCTGGTGAGGTGAAAATGAGTGAGGCCCAACTATTCAGCCTGCATTCTTTTAAACCTTATAGTAACATTCAATGTATTGTGAATTATTTAATGATTAGTATTTTTGCAGTGGAATACTTTTCATTTTTCAACAAAAATAAATCTAAATACATTTTCTTTAAACCAAAATTACTGTGAGTTTCATATTTGAAGACCAGAAATAAAATGAAGTCCGTCTGGGGGAAAAAAATGCCAACAATAAATCTTGATTTACATGAAATGTTAGATTTATTTGATGTTCCCTGTAAACTTCTAAATGTAAATACACATTTATCACAGATAACGCTGTGTCTTCAAGTTGAATCATAGCAATTGGACTTCAATTATTCTTTTTTGAAATATTTCACCACTTCCAAGTGGCTTCATCAGTGTAGGTGGTGCTGGGTTCAGCTCCACATTTGTATCCGCTAAATGTGGGACACCCCCATTCCTGCATGTTGATGGCTCATTAGAGGGAACCAAAGAAGAGAAACTAGAATGAAAGCCTCATCCCCATCACAGGGTCGCTGGGTGTGGTCCCGCTGGAGATTTGGTCTTCTTTAGAGCTAATGACAGGGCAGCATACAGCAAACAGGAGATAAATTGAGCCTGAGGCCTCCCCCTCTGTTCAGGTAAGGGTTGTCAACATATACATCCAGTTGCTATGATTCAACGTCAAGACAACATCACATGGATGAATGAGAGCCTTCATCTTCTTAAAACTGTGGTTTTGATCAGAGAAACAAACCTTTTTACTTTGTTTACAGTCGACATTTTTAGACTTGTGCTAAAAAGGGTCCTGCGACAGTGTTGCTACATTTTTACGTCTTTTGGACACACAACAGAATCTGTACACTTCGTTTTTAGATGCATGGGCCGCATATTGCTGTTTTCATGACAGGAACCTGCGGGCTGGAAAAAAATGTAAATGTGGGCTGCATTTGGCCCACAAGCCAAACTTTGCTTGACCTACAATATTTGAGGTTTAGTAAAAGTGTATTATCTAATATAAGACATATCCAGATTTGAATCATAACTTCATCACTCTTATAGAAATCCATCTTTAATATCCGTTTGCATTTTTATTTTGACTAAGTGCACCATTTGTGAGCAAACACATTCAATTTAGCCTTGGCTGTCCAAAGCAGACCTTTCAAGTAGTTTTCTGTGTTCAAAAAATAAGCTCAAACAAAATGCACTTTAAATGTTTTTGTATTTTCTCCTCGACACTGTTTTCACTCACTTGAGAAAGTTTAGACAAACTCTTTAAGAAGAAGACCAACCTTGTCAATTAATTAGGTGCATTTGATAAGCAGCACATGTTTTGCATTTAGAATCTCTTCAGAATCACTGGGGAAAATGGTGAATTCTGTATTCCTTTTTAAAAACGTTTATTAAACTTCAGACTTTTGTTTTCTTTGGATTTTGTTTCCACTGTTGAAAACAACAAGACTCTTGTTTTGTTTTAGCAATAGCATTTTCAGATTTGCACCTTTTAGCTTAGTGAATTAATCATGCAATTTATTTAATTAAAAAATCGAATTCTTGTTGAATTGGTAATACATTTAAGTAAAATCTGCAAAACTCCCTAGGGTCTAAAGTATCCTCAAAACTACAGCTCAGTAGGGTGTACCTCGTCTGAAGTGATACACCAGCCCGCCTCCCAATCCATCCATCCATCCATCCATCCATCCAATGTATTTCATTTTAATAAATATAAATTCATCTGGAAAACTAAACTGGAGTTTCTGGAAGACACAGTAGCAACAAACCAGTTTTTTGGCAGAAAGGAAGTTTTTCTCTCTGTAGCTTCAGTGCAAAAGATAGAAAATTCTGTGGCATTGCAAAACTATCTATTCCAATGGCAAAAACATAAATTTGAGATTAGATGAATGCAGACCAGGAAGCATGAATGTGGACTGAAAGAGCTTTGATGACTTTAATTATATGATATTGTTTCAAGACGGCAGAAAAGACAAAAAGCTTAAGTTTCTCACAACAGCCAGGGAGCACAGAACAACAATATGAACTCTCCAGATTGCTAAAAAGCATGACCTTGATGTTGCACATTTGATCATTTCTTTTCAGACCCACTGTTACCTTTAAGACATGTTTATTTCATTTTTTTTATTTTAGTCAGTATTGCTTTAGATGAGAGCAGGAGTATTAGCTCCTTAAAGGATAGTGAAAGAGGTGTCATCTCAGATCAAAGTGCTTGACTTTCATTCCAGATGATAATACATATCAAAAGAAAAAGGCTGGGAGATCACTATGAGAGAAGAAAAAGAGAACAAATATAAAGATCAAACAGATAAATATGAATAAAGCTTACATCAGGGGTTATAAACCTTTTTCACCTCAGCAACACAGTTTTTCACTGCACATTTGGCGAGGGCCCATTTATTGGCATTTCACTTTTGTTTGTGTTCAACACTGAACTAAAATACACTTGCAGGTTAGAGAGCTAAAACTGTGTCAAATAATGGCATGATGAATTACCCAGTGTTTGGAAATCTGCACATTACTGTGAACAAGCCAAAAGCTTTTGGAGCAAACTGTGCTGCTGTCCATCCATCCATTCATACATCCATAACCACTTGCTCCTGTGGAGGGTCACAGATGCTGGAGTCTACCCAGCTCTCTGACAAGCAAAGACACTGTGCTGCTACAATAACACATTTAGAGATTCCATCCATCCATTCTTCAAACCCACTTAATCCCTCACAGGGATGCTGGACCCTATCCCAGCCTGTGTTGGGCAAAGGCAAAGACAATTTAGTGTCACCAATTAACCTATGATGCATGTTTTAGGACTATGGGTGGAAGCTCGAGTGCCTGGAGAAAACCCACATATGCAGGTGCATAACATAAAAAATCCACATAGAAATGTCCCACCTGGAATTTGAACCAGGCCTTCTCACTGTAAGGCAAGGGTGCTAACTACACCACCACTTTGCAGCATTAATGGATTCTATTTAGTGAAAACTTCTAACAAGACAAACAAACCTTTGGAAACAATGGAAATCATCTTTAAAATATTGAAGAATGAAGTGATTAAAATATTGTGGTTATTCAATATTTTGGAGATTACTTTCTAAAATCATCCGTGATAAGTAAAATCTGCAAAGTTGAATTGTAAATGTTTTAGGGCTGCAAAATCTCTCACAGACCTAAACATATTTACACTTTTGTCTCTTGTTTAAACTCTTACAGTTCAAACTTTGATAGAAAAATTATTTTAGTATTAAAGAATGAAAACAAACATTTGATCGCAATCGAAGACTTATCTAGGTTTGGAGATCTTTGCCCATCTGCACAGGAGACACGGCACTGAGGAGATTGACTGACAATGTCTACAGCCAATCAGAATGCAGAACCCAGTGTGCTTTTGAAAGACTGAAAAAGACCGGGGCTGCACGGTGGCGCAGTGGTTAGCGCTCTTGCCTCACAGCAAGAAGGTTCCCGGTTTAAGTCCTGGTGTCATCAATGGGGACCTTTCTGTGTGGAGTTTGCATGTTCTCCCTTTGCATGCGTGGGTTTTCTCCGGGTACTCCGGCTTTTGGTTTGTTTTCAAGAGAACCCTTTTGAGGATTCTTACAGTGTGGGGACAGGCGGACCATTCAGTAGACCAACGAGAAACGTGCATTTCAAGAAAAATGAAAAACCTAAAGTTAGAAACAGAAAAAAAAGCAACTTCAAAAACAATGATTTAGTGATTTAGTCCCCTCTCAAAAGTGCAATATGAAAGCAAAAAGAAGACTTTTTTTAACTACCTCTTCAGGGGTAATCAGGCATTGATCCCTCTAAGCACATAATAATGGCTTCTCAGTTAAACCAAGAAAACCTAATGATAATCAAAGCAGTTAACACATTTTCTATTTTAAATAGCTCCTTAAAGTCCAACATATAAAAGGGATTAAAGCCAAAATGAAAATAAAGTACAGACGGTTTAATTATGCGTTTATTTCTTATGAGGAAGAGCAGCAAACTCAGATATTCTTAAATATGTGATTAGCTAATATAATATAAACGTCTTAAATTTGGGGACTTTATCATCAACCATGAATGAATAAAAGCTTTTCATTTTGCGCAAGCACGGCGTGACCAGTAATTTTGTGAAATTTGAAATTAAATCTCATCACAGTGAATTTGGGTCTGACAACACAGAGGATTTATGTCAGCTTATATATTTTAACATCCCGATTCATCCAACCTCCTTATAGGCTTCTTTTCAGTGCTTGTTTTATATGTGCAGCTAAGCATGTAATGTGATATATACAAAAAGAGAAGTCTGTGGATTCTAATTAGTCATAATCATGTCTTTAGCTTCTAACATGAAAAATGTACCCACTTCCATCAATTCTGGGTCACAAAACTTTGTTGAAGACGAGCCAAACTATAATTGGGCCAATTCCACAAATAGCTCCTTTTTGGGACTTCAAAACTCAATGGTAACTCCAAATAGTGCAGCTGGGAGAAACCTGAGGTGAAAAAGTTCAGGATCACGCCCAGCAGATCATCTTGTGATGTTTATCATATTGAGTTTGCCTCTTTCATCTTCCATCAAGTTTGACCATTACCAGACGACAAGAGCATCAGACACTGGTAATGGTAATGGTAAATATACACTGGTAAATATATATAGCTCACATGATGGCATTGTTTTCTGCAAGCCAGGCTCCAACACATTTTTCACAGAAAAAAAAACAAAAAAAAAAGAAAAAAAAACTTCACTTTGTCCACATGGATTCATGCAGATTGCTGTTTTTGTGAAGAATTTTCTTCAGGAAAAAAAAAGTGCTGGAATTGAAAATCATCCCCCCCCCCCCCCCACCCCATCCCCCCCAGATTGAATAAAAGACTTACTATTTAAAATTTTAACTGCAATCGGGGTGTAGAAAACAAGCATAGAAATAGTCACTACTTCAGCATGTCCTCTAGTAATTTAGTTAATTAAGGTGCAAAACAAACAGGGCAATAAACCCTGCAAGATATAACATATTGGACTATTTAGAGGCAATTATAGCCAACATGTGGACACTGAATTGTTATATTGAGGGTTGAATTAAGCAGAAAAGCACAAAAGTCATGTTATGAATTACCTTGAGAACATCCTTGGAGATAAGGCAAAAGGAGAGCATGCACATTATCTTTTTTTCAGTGCCCCAAGCAGAATAGATAATGATTATGTAATCTAACGGCAAACATCTAGAATTACAAACAAAAACTTGTGTAACATCAGCTATCTATCCTCCTCTTGTCTTTCCTTTGGGACAAAGCTTTGATTCAACAAACCTCCTAACATTCCTTCAATTTTTCTTTTTCAGCATATTATATGCAACATGACAAGAAAATGATTAATGGATGACCTGATGTTATTTAGCTTTGCGCCAAACTGAAAGGCACCTCTAATGTCCTTTCTTTTGCTTCCAAGGAGACAGACTTTTTCATAATCCTTTTCACTTGTTTTTTGTCCAGTCTGACCAACTTTATATGATTTAACTTGGTTCTTTTCCCAAGTATTCTTCTTATTTTTACCTACAACATTGGTTCAGTTCTCTAGTCTGTTGACTTTCTCTTCTTGAATCACTCACAGGTCAGCGTTGAAAGGTAGAAAAAGCAAAACACAGCACAACAAGAACCTCCTGTAAAAATGGTCAGGCTAAAGGAGAGGGCTGTAAATTGATGCCAGATCTTTTGGTCAATGCTGCTGATGCTTTGAACAAAAAATACAGAAAATTTGTTGTAACAGACTTTTTGCACAACACAGAAACTCTCAGTAGAACTGTGTAACCCTCGAATGAACAAAAAAAAACAACACATAAGCTCTAAACTTACATCCAGGGGAATATTTTATGCTCATCTTCTAAATTTTTCAAAAGGATAATTAGTTTTTTAGCCACAGTGAAGTTGTTTTGTTAAATTTACTCTTTTGTGTCATTCTATATGGGAGATGTCTGGGAGGGCATTTTTTTTTGTCCGCATCACATTTTCTACTTCTTCTCAAGTAGATTTATCATGAAAAAAAATAGTTCTTTTACTCAGTTACATGGATTTGAATAGTTACTTATTTTAGGCATAGAAAATGAGCCATTTATTCCAAGGACATACTTTAAAAATCAGGTTCAATATTGGCAAATATTTGTATTAAAAGGCAGATTCAGTGTTGGACTGTGTAAGGAATTCCTTGTCTTAAAAACTTAAAAAAAATGTTTGATGTGGAGGGATTTTCAAATCTCAGAGACACAACCACCTTGTTTGTAGTGTTTGTGAAGCAGCAGTTATGTGCAGTGGTTAAATGACATTTTCAAAACTAAAAATTCTCTACTAACTTGAAAAAAGGTCAGACTTGATGTTTCATCTGCAATATAAAAAAATCAAAGGCTCGCTCTTTGCAAATCAGTTAACCCTTTCACATCGGAGCGTAACTCTTCAACCATTTATGCAGAGTTCCAGTAGAATCTGAAGCAGAGAAAAGGAACTTTTGCTGAAGTGCAACACTTGTACAGTAGTGAAGTGCTTAAGCAATTAGCGTAAGTCAGCTGTTTCTGTTGAGGAGAAAAGTGGCTTTGCGCTTTATAGTAATAATGTGTTATATATTTTTATATCAGTGCAAAACCTACATGAAAAGCTGCTGTTCCCACATCAGTATCAGCTGATTAGCAATGATTGCGTAAACGGTCAAAGATTTATGGAATATTAAACAGCGTGTGTTATTTAGGTGTTGCCGGCAATTTTCTCGTTAAAGGGTAAAGACTTTGCAAAAAGACTAAACAAGACATTCTTTTTTATTTGGTTATTACATGTTTTATTTTAATATCTGTAATAAGTTTTAGACCAAGTCCACATAAGTTTAAAATATTATTGAGGAGTACTTTTGGTACCAGATTATTTTTACGTTTACTGTACTTTTTGTCTTAATACTACTTTTGATTGAGTACCGTTCTTGGACAGTCTGTCCCGTTCCAATGATATCAAAGAAAAGCTACTGTCCGAAAAAAATGTTTTAAACTTCAACTCAAGAGTTCATGCGTCTTTTAGTGCCTGGATGTCTAAGATTATGCTGAAAACCAACCAGACTAACTTTTACAGGCTCAAAAGTGCAAAATGAAGAAGATATACAGTATTTGCATTTTTTATTTCCAAACAACTCCGCTTCTTACAGTCCTGAAGTGTAGCTATGTGCATTGAGATTTTGCAGAAATAGCTGCTTCTTGTGCAGCAGCTGCCTATAGACGTGCACCTCTGCAGCAGGAGCACGTGCCTCTCATGTGCTCCTGCTCACAAGTAAACGATTTTCTTTTCCAATAAACACTTTTTTTAAATAGATATTTCTGCACATGTGCTTCGAACAGTTTTCTCCATGTGCAGACTGCAGATAAAATATTTTTCTGCCTTTTTCTCACATCTTGCGGCCCTTAAGTATCCTTTTAAAATCCACCTTTAGAGCTTCACTTCACACATTACCGCTGTGCTGATAACATAAAAAAGACACATTTAAAGACATTTACATGGTCGACTGTTAATCTGCTAATTTAATTTACATTACTTTGAACATTCTTCTGGCTAAAACTGATAATCTCATGGTTATGCGCAGAAATAAATTTGACTGAGTGGTACTTTCACAAGGAAGTGGAATTACCCCACAGATTAGTGTAATTAGCTTGAGCATGTGGGAAGCAAGAAAATATATGAACGTTAATTTTTGAATAGGGGTACAAAAAACTTTAACTTACCTTTCAAGCTGTTCTGTTTCATAAAATTTAATTGTAAGGCTGTTCTGTCGCACAACTGCGTTACTGCAGAAAACGGTTTGCATTATTCTTGCAAAATAATAAGAACCCAGTCTGAAAAAGAAAACATGTAGCTTTGCTCTTGGCCACACTCACTGCTACTCTGTGGCTGAACTGGATCAAATAGTTGATCTCTACTCATTCAGATCACACTCAGATAAAATCAGTCACACAAGATATTGTGGAGGGGAGAGTAGACTGTCTGTCCTCAAGTATGGAAATTGGAGCAGAGCCATAGCTCAAACTGTGGGACAGTAAAACAATATCATGTGAGGAACCTAAACTGTTCGTGGTGGAACAGTTAAGAAGGGCTTGGTCCAGTGAGAATGAATGAATAAGCCATGAAGCCAAGCAGCAGAAGCACTGGCTTGTGATAATGAAGGCTTGTCATGGCAAAAATCTCTTATACTCCCAGACACACACAGACACAAGCATATAAATTCATATCAAATCAAATCTCACACTGAGCTGTGGAACCAGGTCATAGAGTGCCTCTACTGCTGAGTTTTTGCGATAACAACACATGTAAAGCTAGAAAATACAGTGTTTGACCAAGAAAAAGACAGAACAGAATAAAAACAGAGTTGGAGAAAAAGACCAAATATGTTTTTTTTTTTTTTTTTTGCAGAAAATGTACTCTGAGACTTTATAGGACATAAAGTTCTTAAGTGTTGATTCTAATGCTACACTCACATCAGGCTTGGAACATGTGTTTGAGCAACCACTTCCAATGACAAGTCTATGTATATGGGCATTTTGAGGTTTAAAACTCTTGCATTCAAACATGGCTACTCAAAAAAGAAAAAAGTATCTTTAAAAAAAATTAGGATTAGTTGTCTTCTAAATCTGACTGCAGTATCGTCATAGACAAAAAACGCCCAGCCCTACTTTTCAATGCAAATAGTCGCTTGAATGCACGTTGCAGAGGGTGGTGTGAATGTACGCACACCTGAAACAACACAGAGGATAAGGAACTGAAAGTGATTTAAACTGATATAAAGAGTTCAGTTGACTTGTTAGCATGCTCTTTATGCTACGGTTATTAGAATAATTGTTCATGTGTTGCACTAATACAATAAATTCCACACATTTCATGCAGCTAAATTAGCATCAATGAAGCACGCATAGATTCTGTCTGCTATTTTTATCAATTATTTTGATTTGCCTTTCAAGATGAAGGCAATTTCCAATCTCGTTCCGTATTTTGTTCAACAAATTTCTCCCAAAAGTGCGACTTATATATGATTTTGTTGTCATTATTGTGCTTTTTTTTTGCTGCTGTGAGTGTAATGATAGAGTCTGCAAATGAAACACAAAAGAGGAAGATTAAAGTGGGATTTCACTGCACACACTCACATTTTTAAGTGAAAAAAGGCAAAGAAAAAATGATTTACAGGGTATGGTTTTTCAATCAGTTATTTGCTATGCAATCACCTGTGCAAAATTCCCTTTTGCAAACATATTCATCAAATGAGATGGGAGACGGTGGAAATCAACAAAATCAATGGAATTTGCTCTCTTTGTCTTAATACTGCACTGATCGGTGACAGCAGGGAGAAAGGCAATAAGGCCAAACTGCAGCTGGGTCTCTCCTCAGACTTCACTTACACAGATATTATTATTTTCTCTTGCTGGGTGCCAGAATATATTGAGATTTGTTTTCAGAAGTGAAGTGGAAGAACTGGGAATTCAGGAGGGAAGAGTTTATACAGAAAGTAGTGTAAATAAAGTTTGGACTTAAACTCACAGAGGAATATTGAATAGAGATGTGTGAGTGAAGCCATTG
Organism: Adrianichthys oophorus; assembly: GCA_036245035.1. Classification (NCBI taxonomy): domain Eukaryota; kingdom Metazoa; phylum Chordata; class Actinopteri; order Beloniformes; family Adrianichthyidae; genus Adrianichthys; species Adrianichthys oophorus. The sequence goes on along the minus strand of BSAI01000119.1, from coordinate 8,632,600 downwards.
CAGCATGAATACCTTGCTGTTAAATAAGTCTTCTGGTTGACAATAACATTTTTGGAGAAAAAATAGGTCTGAAGAATCCAAAAGAGTGGCAAAAAAATATAGTTTTAGATCAGTCTTTTTGTGCATTATTAAATTACACTTCTATTTCATTTTGAAGCCAGTGGATCACAAAATACTGTTGCTTGGTGTAAAATTGACTAGCAGACTGTGTCTGTGTAGTAAAAAAATGTGATTATCATTTTTGTAGCCTTTGGTGACTGCAAAAGATACAATCACCCGACAGTGCTGTGAATTTGTCCCCAAACTGTCAGTGTTCCTCACAAAAGTGACCCAAATCAAACTGGTGTTGTCTCGCAGGAAACAAAAACAATCTATGACAAACATGCTAACAGGCCTTCCATGAAAGCAAGTGTGAGACCTGAGGGAGCAGCTGAAATGCAAAGAACACACAGAAATGTAGGGTTGAGCCCTGCAGCCCAGCAGACATCAACATAGGGTCAAAGAAGGAAGAATTAATGTTCAGTGTATTGCTGGCCAAACATCAATTTCCTCTCCACACACACTGAGCAGGTATGTAAATCGAGAGCTTATGAGAAGAAGTTAGGCAAAGCCATATTGGTTTGGAGAGTCACGAAAGAGAATCAATGCTGGCCTCCTGGAGATAAAGAAGTACAGCACTCCGTCTGCTGAGTGAAGCAGCTCAAATTAACTGACTTTCTGCAGGAAATGCCTGAGTGGGGATTAGGGCATTGTATTAAAATGAAGCATCTGTTTGGGCAGAAAGAATTGCATTTCTGCCCATGTCAGTGCTGCAGCTGCTGCGCTGCCTGGCCAGCAGAACTAATTTGGACTGTGAGTCACAGACTCTTCCATAGGTCAAAAAGCCCAGAGTGAATCATACAGTCATGTAAAGCTGCTCATCATTGAAATGTTTGGTCCCCGAATGAGCCACCAAACAAACAGCGTATCAAATCCAGACCATATCTTTGGTGCGTCGCTGTGTGTTATGCATGATTCTCTGTCAGTGTAATCCATTCAAGCTCAAGTGACATACAGGAGACAGCTTGTCAAATGACAGCTTGTCTCCAATAAATGTGTTTCCAGTATCTGTGCATGCAGATTTCTTCAAGAAGACCTCGAAGACAAAAATGTAGCTATAAAATCAAGAATAATTCAATGTTTCTGCTCACTCTTCAGTTCTAAAGTTTACTTTTCATGTGTTTCATTTAAATACTGTTGAATAATGGTCAAATCTTGAGAAAAAAACGGAGATTCTACACTTGATTTGTCTAAAAAGACTATTAAAACATAGCCTCTTGTAAATGGTTTACTGCCACAAGTCTTTTCGTTTCCACATTCAAGGATAATCATAACACAAATGGCACTTTGAATCTAACATTTTACTATTTCAACTTAAAGACCCACTCAGATTAAAATTGTATTTTTTGGTGTTTTGAAGATATTCTTGTGTTATTTTTCTCATGATGGGTTCTCATGATTGGACTGGTAGTGTTAGGTTGGGATTGTGAGGGACTATAAACTAACAAAACAGCTTGTAAACAAAGGAATGATGGGAAATGAGCACAGGCTTACTCCGCCCCAGCAGTCCTGCCCACACCTCAGAGGTGAATTTCTGATGAACTCCTACCACCCTGCACAAGGAAAAAAAAAAAAAAAAAAAAACTACACGGGTTTATTCATTTTAACTATAAAGGTCATAATCATAATAAAAAATACCACTGGGAACACTTTTACAATCAATCAATAGATAATTTTGGAGTGGAACTTTCAATGAATCTAATTTGCCATAGTTTAAATAAACATTTATTTATTCCTGGATATTTAAATTATCCTGAGGATTAAGACAAGAGTCTTCATGGATAGATGTGGCATAATCACATAAGATATTTGAATTATGTGCACTGTTTCTAGCTTTAAATAAATACAAAATTGTGCATGTTCCGCTCACTCTGGTATTTTAGCTTAGAGCACAATAATGCAAGTATGCTCAAATGTGAACTCTCCACTTTCATTCATTCTCAAACAATACATGCATGTCATGTAATTTGATGGATCTCTAATTGTGACTAAAAATAAAAAACATTAAATATCAAATCTACAAGGCAACATTTTTTCCAGTATTTCAATGAGGTGCTTAGAGAACAATGAGCAGTTTCCTTCTTGTTCCCCCTTCATTTCCTGCTGATACACCACTCTTGCTTTGCTTCCAGTTTGCCCCCTGTGACTATAGATTAAAACCTATTCTGGTTTCCCAAATGAAAAAAAAAAAAAAAAGACTTGAGAATATCCAACAATTTACTGAAACAAAGTCATAATGAGAATTGAAAAATATTTTTTATTCTACTCAGATAGAAAGAATTCAGATTTCTGTTCACAGCTTTCTAAAAGCATGTATCTGAGCAACCGCATTCATGTACAGTACAATACTTTACAAAGACAGGATAATAACAGCCCTTTCAGAGTGCAAAAGCAATCTAAAACTTTGAATTTTAGAAAGCCTTTATCCCTTATCACATGAAAATGTGTCACTGCTGCAAGTACTACAGGAGACTTTTATATTGTCTTCAGGAAAAAAAAATACAACTTATGGCAAAATGAGCTATGGTATTCTACCCCAGTGCAGTGTGACAATAGAGCAATGCTTGGACTGCTTTTATAAATACAGCCTGGGCTCTAGTGAGAATTAACTCAAAGAAACATACAAATACGCAGGTGTCATTGCTTTTATGACAGCTTACACAGCCAGCTTCTGAACACGGTCATGGTCAGTTATTTGGAGTCGCAAAAGATAAAAAATTAGAAAGACAAGCAAACAAACAAACCAGATTTTTAAAAATACAATGTGATACAGAAAGACATAAATATTTGTTTTCATGTTTTGTTTAAGCTAAAATGCTCCTAGACTATGAAGAATAGTTCATTTTTTGTTCTTTTGACATTCAAAAATTAGTTCAGAATGCTCAGAAACCAGTGTGACATTTGGACCTGATAAATTCAGAGTGTTTAATCCTTATACACTGTTAAGGGTCAATTTGACCCGTTCCGGTTTTTGTGTTGACCAAAATACTACATAATCGTTCCTTTTCTTCATGGAATTGTGTGACTTTTCCTGATTTGGGTCTTCAACTAGTGTGTAAAATCTGTACACTTTAGTAAAATGTCTGTGCAGAGTTTGTATACAAAAATGATGTTGCGAATCATCATCATCATCATCATCATCAGTATGGCATCTAGAAGTGGGTTGCCTGTGATGCAAAACTATGCATGGAATATGAAAGTGTGTATTCGAAAGCTACCTAGAGGTGGAATGAAAAAAATACTGTTTTGCCTCTTTTCTAAACATGTATCTACTCTAAAATAACGTTTTTGTTGGTTAAAACGGTTTGACTGTTTTGAGTGGATTTTTATGGTACGGGTCAAAATGACCCACATTACAATTAATATAATTTTTTACATAATACAAGGGTTAAAGACCAAAGTATCATTGTCACACTTAACAGAATACAAAACAACATTGTGATTGCCAATTGGGCGCAAGTGTACAAGATCACATCCCATGTCACCATGGTAACCTTTTCTGACCTTCATCTTTCAAATACAGCCAGGTGTTAAGGTTTATTACAAACACTTCAGAAAGGCACATTTTGCAAATCTGTCCATTAAATGACTCCCTGGATAAATCAGAAACATCATCCCCTGATTCAAATGCAGCAAATATCAGAAAATACAGTCTTTTAAAGGAACATTTGCACACAAAACTTTATATTAGGATGTGAATGCAAGGTCAGCTTTTCTTGTTCATATTTCAAATAAATCTTGTGTGAGACACAAAATTCCAGAAAATGTTATTACCTATTCAAGCCAGTGTTTCACAGGGTCTGTTATTACTATAAAAGCCATAATTTTTTGGTAAGAGAAACTAGTTGGACAAAGGTGTTCCTAATGCATCTTAAAATTGATGTATCAAAGCTACCTTAAACATCTCATTTGTAGCAAACAGCTTCAATCTAGTGCTAAAGTTGTTCCAGAAACCATGTTTAGTTCTTCGATCTACCAAAAAAAAAAAAAAAAATAAAAATAAAATAATAATTGAGCAGATCACAATATCACAATATCCCTGAAGCAAACTCAGCTGGAGCATTCCTGCTGTCGCCTCAACTTTGAAACATCAGTTTTTCCCGGTTTAAGGCCGTGTTTGAGGTGCTCTGCAAAGTCTTGTTCTTTGGAGTTTAAGGTCTAAATATAAATCCAACAGAACACCACAGGTATGCCACAGATAAGCTCTTACCTGAGATTTAAGGTCAGTTGTTCATCTTTAGTCCTCAGCAGATCTCCAACTGAAAATGTGGCACTACCCAGCAAGCTGCCCTGTAGGGAGATAGAGATGCAATGAAAACTGTGCTTTAGGGTACTGACAAAGTTAGAAATAAAGCTGTTAAAGGCTGTGACACCATTCTCCTTCGATGTGTATTGTGCAGTTTTTGAAATGAAGTCATGTATCAGCTGGATTATTAAAAAAAGAAATGGTTGGTTGACAAAAAACGTTAACCAGTAAAATTCAGAGCTGTCCTGAACATGCATTCTTCCTGATGTGACAGCGTCCACTTTCTTGCGTCTCTGACAACATGTGCTTCCTGCAGGCACAATATGAACAAGTGGCGTCAGCGCACGAGAACTAGGTCATGGGGAGAGAGGTATGGGACAAGGCCATCAATAAAGCAATGAGGTGATCTACATTTGTGGGAAACCAACACCCCCATTCTCTCAAGGGTGAGCCCAGAATCTTGCACATGAAAGCATTGCACCTGCAAGAAACACTGCTGATGGCCTCCAGTGCCTTAAGGGCTTGTAATCATGCCAAGGACACGGAGTGCAACAAACAATGGTGTAAAGCCGCATTGGTGGATTTCATCATAATACGACTTCAATTGATTCTGAGGAACATAGAAGTTCAGCTCTTTCATCTGCTGAAATGAGATGCTTTTCATCAGGCTCTCTAACCTGCTGCTAAAGATTCATCGAAAATCACAATATAGACAAAGAATAAAATGATTTCCCCTTTATAGTTTCTTTGTCACGTTTCACCACTGTCACAGTCTCTTCCTGCTACTGAAAATGAAAAAAGAACAATGTATTTATTCTGTCCACTGAATGCAAATGGGCTTCAGGTGTTTTGCAGGATCCCATAAAGGTTGTCTTTTATATAAAAAAGCACACAACTCATAACTTAGGATGCAAAATGTTTTGGCTGCACAGACAGACATGCTGTGTGAAGTTGTTTGATAAATTTTGTTATCCTATTCATTTGACTTTAAACATATCTCAGAACAGAAAATAATCGGCACAATAATGGGAAAGAAAATAGTTAAAAAGACTAAATGAAATAATTTGAAAACAAACAATTATTTTATGTACGATTAAATGACTTAATCAATAAATCAACTTATATTTCTATGATCCAACTAGATTGATCTGTCTGAGGCAAGCTGTTAATCAAATTGATGTATACCTTTATGAAATCATTTCAAAGTGAAGTGATAGAATTATAATCGAAATTGGAAAACACTATTTGGATTGAGACATGGTAGGTTTATTTTCTTAAAACATAAAAACGACCAAAATGATCAAACCATCATTACAGTCCAATATGTGGAAACACTTTGAATTTTACAAAGACTTGACCATACAGTGTAGTAGAATGTTCAAATGATGTTCTGTTTGGATTATTTTGATGTGGAAAAACAACGGTGGGCTGAACTTTATGAAACTGAAATATGAAGGGATTTGACATTAATTCTTGTTTGTTTTGTACACATATTTAATTTACACTTCATTATCTTGCAAGAAATACAAGGAACCTGGAAAACTTCACCTGCACTGTTCAGTACCAGGTATTTATCTCTGAGTCAAACTGGTTGAATTTTTGGCTAAAGATGTTCTGGATCTATTTTAGGTCAGAGAATCAGATTGTTAAAAATGAACTAATATTGACTATGAGTCGTTTTGTCTAACACAAATTATGAATTAAAACAAATCATTGTTAAAACAAATCCTCGTACCCTTAATGTTTTGTAAAAGGCTGTTCAAATATGTCTTGGCTTTTGTGCATCTCTTGGGGCTCCTCTATGACACAGCAGTCATATGAAAAGCGTCACATGAGCAACAAAGTTCCTGAAACAGAAAACACAGCTTTGACAGCCGGCCCTAAAGAAAGATCACCCTGCATGCCACTAGGAAACATTTCTTTTTAATCTGCCATCACAGATTCTCAGTAGAAATTTCAACAGTGTTTATTAAAATCATCAGCACAGCAGCAGCTGCAGTCCTCACAGGGGGAGAGCCACTGACTGGGAGTAGTAGTTCCCCTCATTTACCTCTCTTTTAGCCTCTTTAATTATTTCATCATATGGCTACACTTTCACATGTCGCCTCCTCCCTCTTCCAAATGCTGCACTGCCCCCCCACCGTTTTTAGATCTCGCCGCAGTCTCCTGTATCAGATTAAAAAAAGGGCAACCAGTACGTTGCCCTTTTTCGAAGAAATGTCCTCATCTGCCTTGGGTTTCTCTTGCTCACAAACGCCTTGAAGATATCGGCAAGACGCTGCGACGGAATGTTCTGTCCTGTATAAAACGATGAAAACCACAAAACAAAAACAAAAAAAGAAAGATGCAGACCACACCATATGGTGCATGCCTAGCAACAACCCTTCAACCTGTCCTCAAAAGGTTTAAAAAGCTAAAATTTTCTAAACCACACAAACCCTACATTAAGTTACAAGTTCTTGTAGCAGAGAGAAATGTCCTCATGAATTAAACAAGGGCTGAATGCCCAGCAGGCACCGCTTAATATGCACAATGTCAGATTCTTCAGAGCTGACGTATGACAGCCAGTTTGTCCTGATAACCCAGAGCAGAAGGCTCAGAGGCCATTACAGTCCGTGAAGGAGCATTATGCCTCTTTGTAGCCACTACTTTAAAGCAAGGACAGAAAGTCTGGTAAATGGTCTCAGAAATCCATTTCTTTGCATCTTTTTATGGACCCTCACGATGAAGGCTTCAAAAGTAATGAAGCTCTAGAGACCACGCTCGTGTGGGATCAAAGTAGCAATACCAGAGAAAATGAGGGAAGGATGGTGGTGAAAGGAGAAGGAGCAGGAAAAGAAGACAAATGATGCTCTTCTAGGATCACGAAGGATTCATTATGATGGTCTCCCTCTATTCCAATCTTATACTCACTTCCTCTTTTTTAATCACTCTGTCTTCACCACTCTTTTCTTGACTTCTTCAATAAGTCGTGCTGCTTGTGAGCCACAAAACAAACTTTTGATCTCATTACTTTTTCCTTGTTTCTCCAAAGTAAAAGTTTTGAATAATGTGTGCACAGAGGAGCTTTGAAAAACACACACAAAAGTATAATATATAAATGGTATATAATAATGAAGGAGCATGCAGAGTTGAAAGACATCAGTCAAAGTTCTGTGGACTATGGAGATCCGTGGTGCCTGCTCCTCTCTTGGCTAAGGTAAACGGTCTAACTATCTCTAGCCAGAGGTGACTGAGTGACACACACTGACACTCTCTCAATCATTCCCTTTCTTCTTATCTGTCACCTGAACGGGAGGATCTTGTGTATAATCAACATCTACGTCCCCAGATCTTTACCGCAGAGGTCAGTCATGTCTACATGATTGCACTTCCTGCTCCCCAAAAACATAGCTCTACAAATTGGCCTAATTAAGTCATCAAAGATGTCATGTTGTGCAGCCAGGAACAAATTATGCCCATAATGAGTAGAAAATTATAAATGGTGACACGAACACAAAATGTGCTTGTTGCACACACACAAACACACGAAGTCCACTTACAGTTACGTCTCAGGATCTGAGTGTCTGAAGCCAGCAAAAACAGCAGCAACTGAGTTGAGGAGAGACTGACAGAAAATAAAAGCGAGGTCCTTTCACATCCGCTCCCTCAGACTCCAGTTCACGGTTCTCCATAATCATGTCTAATTTGCTTTGTAAGGAGCAGCGTGCACACTGGCTGATTCGTGCATCGCAAGTGCACAAGTACACAGACGCACGCCCAGAAATGTACACACTGCAGCCCTTAGCTGTGGCTGAAAAGTGGTTGGGGTGAGCTGCTGCTGCTGCTGTTGTTGCTGTGGCTGGCGTGACGACAAGCGAGAAAGAGAGGAGGAAGAGGAGGGAGTCACAAGTGAGGAGGAAGGAAGCAGACAAATGTAGGGAGGTGGGGAGGGGTTGTGTGTGTGTGTGTGGGGGGGGGGGGGGGGGGGGGGTTGGCACCACACAGAAAAGGAACAGGCAGAAAGGAAGGAAGACAGACAATTAATGGATAGAGAATCAAGATAGCAGCAAAGAAAAGAGGAGTAAGGGAAAGAAACATGCAAAGATGTGTCTGCAGCCCATGACTCAGACAGCTGACAGGAAAAGAAACTCTTCGCATGGTCATTGAGTTAACAAGAAACTCGACCACACGCTGCAAAACTGCACATGTAGGCGTGTGTTTATACACAGATAAATACTTCTAAAGAGGCAATAGCACACTTGAGGATCACACAAGCTGCTTTGTAAGACACCTGCCCTTCAAATGCAATTGAAATGAGATATTCCCAGACACACGCAGCTGTTACAGGGTAAAGCAAGCAAACAGGCACAGAAACAAAATCTGAGAAGCACAGATACATGGCAAAGCTTCACAAAAACACCATGGGCACACAGCTAAGCTCTTACTACTCTTAAAGCGTGGATTAAACAGGGTTTCATATACTCATGCTGCCACATAGGGGTGAGTATTTCTGGCAGAACAAAAGATCTGTCTCATCCCGGCCCTTATCATCCTGTGCAGTCACATAACCCAGTAAAAAGAGAAAGACCTGCTTTAGCTCACATGCATGCTGTCACCAAGACATTTAACACGTGGAGGCTCACAGATCAAATCAACCAGCTCTTGGGTGACAGTAGTGACAAGTTAACATTTCTTAATAAAGGAGGTTACATTAGGAAGAAAGGACATGTGGCTTTATTAGGATGATTGATGACCTGGGTGCCAAGTGGCAGTCATGAGCTCAACGCCCCAAAAAAAAACTACCCAAGATCTCTCCCCACTGTGCAGGAAGATTCATGTAGTCTGTGATGTTACCAGTCCCACATGCAGTTTTTAAGTAGCTGCTCTTTTTTTTGAATATTCTGATGATTACAGATGAGTTTTGTCTCCGTCCTCCCCTGCCAACACCCTGAATTTGAGCTTACAGTAGGTATTAGTATCCGCCTTGAGAAGGACAGATGTTTTGAATGCACGAAGAATCCCAGATCAAAGCTCCTTCACAGTTTGAACCAAAAACACTGGTTTGAGGCAGATTTAATACTTTGAAGTGCAAGATTTTTTGACATATTTTGGAAAATCTAAGTTTCAAATTCCTGAAAAGAGCACAGAGACCAGAGGGGATTGGTCTCACATTCAACATGGAGAGCACAAACTGCTTAGTGCAGTTAGAGTGTGAGAGGCTTCTGGCTGTCAGATGAAAAGAACGAAGACAGCGCTCTTTTATTGCCACTTAAAGCACCATTTAAGCAGCCCTCCTAGCAAAACACATTTCCTGCTCCATGTTCAGTTCACGTCCTTCATTGACCCTATGCGAATCTCTCAGTACCGGGTGTGCTAGTCTGTGTAAACCTGGAAGAACAAATGTTGGTGGTAACTGAAGCAACAAGGGTTGTCAAATAACCAGTCACCCTAAACAAGAGTGAAGGCTGTACATTTCCCAGGTGAACTGATGCTCTTCATCTTGAATGTCTGTCCACGACATGCTCTTTAATTTCATTTCATGGTTCTTTACTCTGACATCAATCATATTTTGATAGAAGATAAATTATTCCAGATAAACCAACGATCAATGGCCTTCTACTATACAAATTAATATCATTGTTTTAGTGCAACCTAACCTATAAAGAAGCATCTGCAGAGCTGTCTTCATTGAGACACTTATGTTACCTAGTTCACACCAAGTTAAGAAACCCAAGCAGCCACTTCCAATGAAAAGTCTATATAAATGTGCATATAAGTGTGCTTTGGGCTTCTGCATACAAAACGTTCATGTCCACGACTCGCTATGCAAGTTTTTAAGTCAGCTTTTGGAGTCTACATACCAAATGTAACATTAAAAAACTAATTGAAAAGTTAAACCAGTTGAACTTTGAGCAATCAGAGACTTGGATTTGTTAGTGACATGTGGGTAGCATCCTTTTCAATTCATGGAAGAGCCAACTCTCGTGAAGGAGAAATTAATAATTGCAGTTTGTGTCTGTCCGGATTTATGTATCATTTATATCAAGTCTTTCATATATTGGAAGTGAGCTGTGAAAGAAAAAGCTTGGAGCAAGATTCACAAGATTTGCACTGCTTTGACAGTTTGCACCAAGCCTCTTTCAACTGAGAGGACATGCGCCAGTATTTGGTAGCAACAGATCTGTGGGAACACAATATGCTAAAAGTGCATTCAAAAACCCATGCTTAGCACATTCTTGAACCACCACACATGCCATGTGTAAATGTAGCTTTACAGCATCACCTGTTTTGAGCATTATCCTAATCCTAAACAACATCCAGGCCTTGACATCAAATTTCCACTTCTAGTCTGGTTTTATTCCCTAGGAGGCAATTGAAAAGGCTATTGTCTCACAATCAAACAGGTGTCTACTGTCTTTGTACAACATTTGCACATAAATGATCAACAGGAAAATTTAAATCTTATAAATATGTATCATAGAGGGTTATATGATGATTTGATGTGAGCTCTTGTGAAACACTGGGTAGAGGTAAATTTGTACATGCATGAAATTTCAACTGCAGCACTCCCACAACAAACAACGAAACTTAGATGACCAGCTAAAAGCACGCACAAGCAAAAGTGGATTCAGAAAAGAGCCATGAAAAAGAAGACAAACGCAAAGGGCAGAGCTGGGGCCTGTCAAGACAACTTTGAGAAATTTTGAGTGGCAGCAGATAAGACTAGAGGGATAATAGGCAGGCTGCAGACTGAAGGTAAGCTTAAAAATTCAAAACATTCTCATATGCACGGACCACTTTGACTATTCTGCACTGGGCTCATTCCTGCCTTGTTTTTGCTTTTGCAAAGACCTACTGTTCTGCAGAACTTATGTGACCTACATAGCATTGGAGGAAAGCATGCTAGGTTTCAGTTGTACATGAGAAAAGAACTACTATCTAGACAGTTTCTTCCCTGAGCAGGTGGGGTCATGTGCAACATAATCTCATATTCTGTTTTTAAATTATGAATCTACACCAACACTGACCCAACATGATCAAAACATGAACAATTTTGACAGTCAGAGGTTGTTTTTATGTAACTTGCCACACGTATGTGTGTATCTGTTGGGGAAAGTTGATAAGGCCTTTGTGTAACATTTAGTTTATCAATGCTGATTTGAACTTGGAAAGTATTTTTAATATACTTTATTTATGGTGTTTTGTTGTTTTTATTTCATTTTAATTTTCGCCGGACGCCTAAATCCTTTTTTTTAAATTAATATCATGCTGTTTTAAAACTTTTTTGAATAGGTTTCAACTTTTGAAAGTTGAAGAAGGGCCAAATGTGTCAAAAGCAACACTCAACCCTTAGTAATCATGAAACTGAAAGAAGAGCAGCGACTGCTTTTGAAGTTTGACTCTTTAGAAAAAAAAAAGTAATACATTTTCTACTATAGTTACATTTAAATCACCTTAACAACAAAACACGCATGACAATCACAAATCAAAGAACACAACCAAAAATGAACAAAAAACATAATAAATAAATATTTGGGTATGATTATAATGCTGAAACAGGAGGAGCAAGGACATTTTGCAGAATTTTGCTGAAATATAACTATCAATGTGATGCAAAGATTCTTATCTTCAGATTTATTCTTAATATTTGACGTATTTGCATTACCGTTTATGTAAGCTTAAAAAAAAGTTTACAACCAGTCAGAAAGCATACAGATATCTTACAGAAAAGTCCCAACATTTGACTTTTTTACATGTTTGTTGTTTTGTGTGGTTTTGCCCTAACTCTAATCACACATTAGCGACAAAATCCACTTTTTAAAATCGTTTTTTACTTGAACACCAAGAACAAAGGCTTTACTCTTGAATTTAAAAAATAAAAGACTCACTGAAAGAGAAACTGGCTTTCTCCAAGGAGGGAGGTCCTTTAACAGCTCTGTCACATGCAGTTACTGAGAAAGATCCACTGAGTCATGGACAATGAGCGCTGTGCAGTATCAGCCACATTCATATCCTTTACTGCACCAAATGGTGCGCGTTTCCCAAAGACCTGTGATTCTGTGGCCCAGCAGAGGCAAAGAATAGCCACCAAACAGCAGTCAAACTTGCACACAGACACATTTTTCAGCTTGTCAATGCTTGCCCAAACAAGAGTGCCTTTCTGTCTCTTTATTTTGGCCTCACAACTTACGCTTTCTGTTGCTGTGTTTGTGTACTTCATCACTGTTCTACCAGGTAGAAGCGGATCAAGACTTTTTGCTTGAAAGTGAGAGGGCTAGAAATGATTCAAAAACTGATAAAAATGTACCTAAGTACCATTAAATGGAAATCCAGATTGCCATCAAGTTGCAGCCAGCCTCTGGTACGGTTTCCCCACATCCTCTGCTTTGCTCCATACATTTTAATAGCAAAGCCCGTGCCAGACTCTGTGATAAAAATCAAGGCTTCCTTCACTCAGTCACTAAGCTTGATTTAATAGCAGGTCCAAAGATTGCACTGCTGCAAATTCTAATCCATCTGTGAAGCCACTTACATGTTTGTCTTTTTCCTTTTTCTAAGAGACATGACGGACACATACGACCATAAACTTAGCATATGCAAAGCTTGTGTTTCAGTTGCTGCTCACTGCTGTTATGTAGACCTAAGTGGAAGACTAGCAGTGGGGGTCCGCAGCATTGTTTGTGGTACCCCCCTCCTCTGACAAGGGCCATGAACGCAGCAAAAAAACCCCACATGATTCAGATAAAGTGGGTGATCTCTTTTTATCAGTCTAAATCAGTCAAGTCAACATCCTCCATGTGGTGTTCCACTGATCGTTGCATTATTGTAGCACTTCTTTAGTTGTCGGCCATCATCTGCTCAGTACCTGTAATTGTGTCATTGAACATTAGACTTGGTTTTTGTTCCCCAATTTCCTTTCTCGTGTATACCTGAGGACAAATATATAGGAAGATGCAGATTACACCTCTTTCCCTTTTATGTCACATCAAGGAGCTGCTAACTCACCTCAAGGCTACCGCATCATGGCTCTCATGCTTTCTTTCACACACACTTGCATGCACACAATAATGGTGCTATAATATGCTAGCTCATGCCTGAAGTGGATGATAGCTCTCTTCTTTAGAAAGCGGGGCTATAGGGGTTGTAAAAGTAAACAGCTCGGATCAAACCAACTCTTAGCTCCCTTTGAAGAGACAGAGACAATTACAGAGATCAGTGGTGCAGCCCAGAGGTGGTTAACAGCCAAGTCAGGCAGGAAGACAGACAATGATGCCCCAGAAGATCTAGAGCCTGATCCTCAGTGACTTCAGTCAAATCAAGCGCTCTGTGCATCCCCGCTGAACATACGTGCAGGAACACTGCAGAATATGAGCTCTGACCTCAGGCTACAAGACATGCTTGGCAATTATTGCTCAGTGAGAAGGACTCAAAAACAAACAGCATGCATTTCACTGAAACACACACACACAATAAAATCATAAGTTGGAGCAGATGGGAGTTTTGTGTGGGTGAACAGTTCTTGCAGGATTTTCTTAACAGAATGGCACTGATTTTATAATCCTCTCATATTCACTGACGATATGCATTGTTAGTATAAGAAGATAATAGGAGGCTCATGAGCGCTCCAGGCTTCTGTGGCTGTGAATGCCTCTGTGTTTGATATTTTAGCACCACACTGAAAGTTGAATGGCTTTTGTGGGGCTTCCTCATCACTGTTGTCTTCTCCTAAATGTCTGGTTTTTGTGTTTCACAAATGTGACAACGTTCCCTCACAAAGTTATTGTATTTCCACTTATTTGCACATAATTTCAAATTTTTTTCTTTTAATTAGTTTGTTTGGTTGCATTTCGAAATTTGTTTTTTTCTTTGGTCATTTATATTTTCTTTGTTGTGTTTTCTCATAGATACATTCTGATTTGTTGCCTTTAAAAAAACGTAATAAAAATAAAAGTAGATTTCTTTTTAATCCTCTTGCAGCATTTAGTCCAACATTTTGACTTGCACATCATACCAAGAAGACTTTGAAAATAGCTTTGCAGGCCCTTCATTTCCTTTGAAAAGATAAGGCCTAATTTTAGTTCACTTGCACCACCCCTCAAAAATATGATGCAGGAGAAGAGTGCAAGAGGGATAGCTATAATGATAGTTTGGTGTGACAGCATGCCAAAGTCATATAACTTGCTTAATCAACATGTTTGCCAGTTGAGGCAAAGCAAAGGCAACAAAAGAGACTCTTGCTGTAAACGCTCTGTTTATATGAAAGTAGAATGTGTCTTTGGTGGCTCTGTGACAGCACATCTGTAGTTACAGAAAGTTGCTTTCTTGTGATAAGACAGTGATAAGATCAAAAATGAATATTTTTGTATATCCAGGGGAAATGTAAGTTTGCAGAGGGTTAAAAGCGTCAGCAGATTTCCGATGATGTTATTCCATCTGCACAATCAGAACAATTTTCGCTTCACTTCAGTCGTCTGGGGTAAGCTACGTCAGAGCAACGCAAAATGTTATGTTATGCTATCCATCAAAAACATTGCAATCGGACTGAGTTGAGCAAGATGTGTTTACATATGCTCATTTAACGGGAGTGTGGTTTTTAATCGTACCAATCCCGCATGCCTGTACTGAAGAAACACGTAGACTCTTGGAGGTTAACTTGCATATCATGGAGGACTCCGGCTGGCAAGCTCATCAGTGGCTCAGTTAGCCATGGAAAATAGCTGCTTTTACACAAACACACATGGCCAACACGCATCAGCATTTTCCACCAATGTTCTCTCTCAAAGGAATCCATTACACTGCAGAAAACCACAGGAAACCAGGCAGTGGGGGATTTTCTCAAGCACTTTTCTCTTCCCTTCTCTCTCTCAATAAAGAGGGAAAAAAAACCACATAACTTTTACTAAGCTACTTTTCCTTAAAAAAAGAAAAAAAGCACTCAGCCAAGCCCCTAATTCACTTGTGACCCAGTAATTTATTTAGCTGATAATCTGCTTTTGCAGGTGGCATTAAAAATTACAGATGAAATGTGTAAACAGGTGAGAGAAGGGATTACAGCAGGTATGAGCAAGCTTGATTGGTGAGGAGGAAGTTTGATTACATTCTCAAACTGATAACGCATTATGAAATCGATGCAGACAGCCACCATCTTGAGAAGATTGGAGTGGGATTAAACAGCAAAAGGTCTAAAAGAGGTTACAACAAAACAGAGGTATCCTGGAAAGGTGCATTTCAGTATGAATTGGTTATTCTGTGCTATATGTATGCCAGCTGCATGAAAAATTACAAGTGCTATGAGTTGCATACTTACAGCATTGTATTACTTTCTAAAAGCCTTGAAAAAAATGTAGTGTGAAAGACAAAAAGTAGTATTATATGACATTTTTGTGATTAAAATCTTATCCAAGTTGGTGTCCATTATTTAAATACAAAACTGGAGGGAAAAGTTCAATTTTTATTTTGAATTTTTATATATATAATACTTGCTAGACAAGGAATGTGTAAAGCTACGTTCACACCACACTTTGCAACGTCTGTTAAAGCAGCTACTTCCAATGAAAAGTCTATGTAAATGCAAGTCCATGCGTGTTTTGGGCTTCTGCATTCAAAACTCGTGCACTCAGGCATAGCTACGCACATTTTAAAAATGGTTTTCAGGTTGTACGTACAAATCCAGCATCCATTGAACATGCACTGAAAGTCAAACCAGATGGAACTTTGACCAACCAATGACTTGGATTATGTAGGGAAATTAAAAACTGTGGTTTGACTGAAAATCAGACATTTGTGAGCATTGTGAAAACAATCCCCCTGACAATTATATAAATGCTCTGTGGTTCTCTACACCTGTCCAGGCTCTCTGGCAACAGGTATGTGCTGATCTATCAGTCTAGCTTAATGTTTCAATAACAGCTTCACTCTCACTTTGTGTGCTTGGTGACATGAGTGCAATCAACACAGAGGGAGGATTAGTATCTATAATCTTCATAACTCTATGTATAGCAAAAAAAAAAAAAACAAAACTACTTCTTTTTTATTAAACTGGAAAAAGAAGAAAAATATTAATGTAAGTCATTACAGGCTGTTTGATCATATCAGCTTGGAAAAAATGTCAGCCAAGAGTTAAAAAAACTAAAGAAAGAATTTAGGTTTTCTGGTCTCTCATAGCCAACTCAAGGACTTAGGGGCGGGGTCCTTGCGTGTCGCCGCGCCTTGACTAGCTGCTGTGGTTTCAGTGTGGGGGCCGGGGCCTCCTTGGTGCCTATGTGTGTGTCAGTTGGTCGGGGAGGTGTGGTTTGGCGCCTAGGTGGGGGGTGGTCTGGGGGAGGCGGGCCAGAGGGGAGGGGATGTTTATGGGGGAGGGGGTCCACCACCAGTACCGGACCTTGGAGGTGTGGTGGGCTGCGGTCTCCACTGAGGCTATCGCTGGGGCCCTCGACTGGTTGAGCTGCCTCGGTCCCGCCAGTTCCTGACAAAAGATCTTACTGGGGTGGGTCTTTGCCCCTGGGACTGGCTCCCTCTTGGCTCCTTTCTATTTGGGGGGTGAGCCTGGTCCAGCTATGTTCTCAACACCCTTCAAGGACCCCTACTTTTCTTGGTTGTCCCCTGCCCTCTTCTGGATCTCCTGCAGTTTCCTGGAGCTTGTGGGCAGGTCTTTCTTGGGGGGCCCTACCGGGGCTGGGGTGAGTGGGGTCCTCGGAACTCTTGGCTGGTGGTGGGCAGCTTGTGTGGGGTGGGTCGGGGGGGCTTTTGGGGAGTGGGGCTCGGCGCTGGGCCCCCTGGCACGATGGGAGAGCAGCTCCTCTGGCTGGGCTAGGGATTGCACTCTCTGTGCTCCTGTACCTCACTGCTCTCTGGTGTTGGGGGCCTGTGTCTCGGTTTTGCAGGCCCCAGTCTGGGTGCTTTGCCGGACTGCTGGGTGTGCGGATCTCCTACATCGGCCCTACATAACGGGTCTGGGGGCCCTGGTCATCGTTGCTGCCTCGGCGGAGGTCTTGGTGTGGAGATGGCCGGGAACTCCCCCTCTTTTTTTTTTTTTTTTAACCATGCAATCACATACCTCAGCTTAAAATAAACATTTGCCTGAACACAGGTGTCAGTGCACCTTTGCACAATTAGTTTATGTGACAGAATGAAATGCTTTACATGTGTTGGTTTGTATGCATAAGTGTGTGTGTAAACTGTAATTGTATTGTGTCCATGTTGACAAGTTTGTTCGTGAAGACTACTTGGAGCCAACATGTATGTTTGTAACATCTGAGTGTGTGGACAGGCCCCGCCCATTTTAAACAAACATTCATACCTGACTGTAATGATTATTTATTTCGAGCATCTTGTTTCCTGTTGTTTTATGATTCTAACCCCCCTCTCCTGTAATCATCCTCCAATTACTTTAACCCATCTTTTTTCCCCTATCCCCTTTTGTGCCATTACCCCCTATCTAAAATCCCTCTCTCTTCTTCCCCCTTCTTCTTTTCCCTCCGGTCCTTCAAAAAAGGGACACAAACATAATCAATATATATAAAGTTTAGCTTAAATTTCAAAAGGGGTTTATACAAATATACACCTTGTGTGTCCGGTGATTTATAACCTCCAATTGTAACAGTAAAATCTGTCTAACACGAGGTTCTCAGCTCATATCTGTTTGCTCAGCTGTTGGACAGGACAAGTAAAAAAAAAAAAAAGAACTGCTGTTTGTGCCTGGTTGGAATAATTTGACGCCAAGTCTTTCACATATTAAAATAGAGCTGTGAAAGAAAAAGCCAATTCGGTTTCATTATATTCTTTGGTTGTTGTGTCCTTGTGATAAGAAGGTATATCAAATCTTGCTCTCTTTGTGTATGGGTTGGTATTTTGTGCCAGTGTAGGCTTTCCTACAGTTGCTCCAGCTTCATCTACAGGCCAAAATCCTATAGGTCATGCAAGGTTGCATAATCCAAAATTGGGTTAAGTTTCATTGGCTGTCCCAGTTTCAGATGTGTGATCAGTTCAGAATGTTCCTGTTCTCCCATGACTCTGAAGAACAAGTTGGGGTGGAATGAATGAATAAATTAATACAGTTACTGTTGTTGACATTTTCCTGTTCTGTGATTTGTACCTTTGCAAAAGTTGAAGATATTCCATCCCACTGAGATGCCAGAAATACAGAATTTACATCTCAATTGTGTTTTGTGAAGTTTCATGAATGGTTCTCTTGCCTCATGACAGCTGCTCCAGCAGACCCCTATAATTCTGAGATGGACTGGGCAGGTGTAAAACCTTTTTTTGTTTTTCTGTCTTTCTGTCTCCCTGACAGCTTTCTAGCGTTTATCTACTGTGTGTCTTGAGACAGTTTCAAAGAACAGGCATGACAGTCACATATAATGGCTCCATCCTTAATCAGCTGTGAATGCACTTAACCACTGCTTCATTGGGTTAGTTTGTCTCAGATCATCAGTTCATATGTGTGGAATCATGTTCCAACTTTTTCCCTATGTGTTTCAGGGCCTCACAAAGTTCCTCAATTGTGCCACTGCTCCTTCTGTGCACCCAGAAGATCTCCATTAGGACCTGACCTTCATTGCTTTTCTCTTTCCATTTTTTCTGGCTTTCTTGTGTTTTATGTTTTTGCTTACTTTGTAAGTAAAATCCAGTTCTGTCTACTTGAAATCAAAGTCAAACATTTTTTCCAATAAAAAAGTGATATTTCAAATGGTAAAATGGGGTATACTTATAAAGTACTTTTCTACCTTCCTTGAAGGTCCAAAGCACTTCACAGTCACAGTCCCATTCACACACACACACACACTGATGGTGGCTCTGCTGCCGAACACTGGCGCCAACCTTCCATCAGAGGCAATGTGGGGTTCAGTGTCTTGCCCAAGGACACTTCGACACATGGGCAGGCAAGGCGGTAATCGAACCTGCAATCCTTCGATCAGAGGCCGACTTTCCACTGCACCGCGACCGCCTCTTACTAACCAAACAGTACACTTTGCTCACAAAATGCAGGACTCCTTGTGGTTCCTAGAATTTCTAAAAGCACAATTGAAGGTAGGACCTTTAGCCACTGTCTTAAGTAATAAGCTCCCAGTTCATGTAAGAGAGGCAGACACAGTTTCTACATTCAAAGTTGGGCTTAAAACATTCCTCTTTGGACAGGCCTATTGCCAGGCAAGCTAGTCATCAGAGAATATTTAATTTACTGCTGCCCTACCTCACCTACTGTAATGAAGTTTGGGGTTATATTTATAATTTTCATTACATCCATTATACATCCTTCTCAGCTGAGCTAGGCAAAGGGCAGATGGTTTGATAAACCGGGCCATGGCGGCCCATTCCCTGTACTTAGCGGGATTACGCGGGCTTAGAATAATAATATATATGCTGAAACTGCAGATGTTCTATTATTATTATTACCATCAGCTATTTGCGCCATATTACATGCAACTTACCATTAACATGTTTGAATTAAATTTCAATAGCAATTAGTTGCTAGCAGGCTACTAGAAGTTAGTAGCTGGGGAAAGTATTGTGGACTGGGGTTTTGTCCTCTATTACTTCTCCTCTATTCTTTATCATTTACCCATTATCATTTACTCTCTGTTTGGTCCCCTTAAGGTAGTGGGAAACAGAGAAAACATCTGAATTGCACCGCACCAAACAAAGGCATGTGGAACCAAATAAAATACAGCATTGGCAAATGACAATGAATGTAATGAAAATTGCAGGTGATAATATAGACACTATTCAAACATGCTATTTAAACATGTAGTTGTAGAGTTAGATATGCTAATTCTTCTTTATCAGTTCTAAGCACGTGGCCTGACTGTCCATGAGGTTTCTTATTCCCTTTTTTATTCTTTTTTTACATGAGTTTTTCCTCACTGAGAAGAAGGGTCTAAGGGCAAGGATGCCAATTTAACTTAGTCTAGTTTAGTAACCAACTATTGTTTATATTTTTATGACTGACTTTATGTTATTTGCTTTTGAACTGAATTTATATTAATGGCTACCTTTATACATGTTTTTCATAAAGTTTTTGATACAAAATTGATGCTATTCTAAAAGTATCGCCTGGGGATGCATACAAAAAAACAATCGGCAGGATTTATTTTTTTTTTAAATAAAGATCGCTTATTTGAAGTGACTAAAAGAAATGTGACTTTTACAATTATTATCCTAAAACTTGCATGACAAAACATCAAAAAAACATCTCTTAAAGGTGTAAAATTCCACCAAGTCCTTCCAATTGTTTGTGGGTAAGGAGTATAACTACATAAAAAGGCAAAACACATCTGGTTTGCACATTTTCATAAAAAATTATCTTCTTTATTTTGATTCAGGTGACTGCGTTTAATTAGCTCGCACCACCACAACAAATGTTTTCACGAATGACTGCTCACACCCCAACATCAAAACCGAGAGCACACTTAATTTTACACAATTGTAAATATTCATTGGTGCAGTCAGCCACTTTATTGTAGTGCATGTCAGCATAGCGGGAAAACAAAGTTATTAAGTGGTGCCTTTCTGAGGACCAAATGATATTAGTCCATAAAAAAAACACAATTTACTTTACAAGAAGGAAACTTTTTACAAAGCTTTACATTTTAAGGTTTTACAGTGTGAAACTGTAAGTCAGAGTAAAAATGTTAGTGTGTGTTTACATTTTCACCTCCAAAAACACTTTCACCTCCTTCAAATAACTTGTTTGGCTCTGTACCTTTTTGCTCTGAAAAAAAAAAAAAATTCAAACAAGAAACTGCAATGATCAGTGCTTTTAAATTTAGGCAGTCATGCTCAGTCTGTCCAAAGCCTAATGTTAAAGGAGGGATTTAATTCATTATTATGCCAAAGTGATCTGTCTTATTCAAGGCAAATCCCATTCTAGTGTTGGAGCTTTGCCATCGAGTAGATCATATGAATCCATAACATTAGGAGCTGCCATGTTTCTTTAGTGATGAGGCTGATTTGAAGACTGTCTACAAGCAAGATGGATATTACCACTACTGTGCCAAGTGAAAGGATCACCAAATATCTTCAAGTAGAAAGGTGAATCGTGTTCTAACCCGAACCCCATGATTCATTTTCCAACTTTTTCTTAGTATAAAGACACAATATTTCCTCAACACTGACGAACAGGAGCAAAAGCTCTAAAGTGAGAAGGAATTTAAAAGAAATGATAGAGGAAGCATTGATTTTTGATGGTTATTGTGCTGTGAGGTGGCTCCTTTTGTTCAGGCTAACATCAAGTCACAAAGGTGAAACTGCAGAATGTTATAAACCAACTGTGCTGCAAGTTCTTGTAGACAGAGGGCCTTCAACTTTGCACAAAGGAGAAGAATAATTAATGGTGAACAACCAATCGGTTAACAAAAGTTGATGCCCATTTTCTCCTTTCTATAAAAGCAATATTTAGCAGAGTGTGAAAATGAAATTGCAAATAGTACTGTTTGTTTTTGACCACGGTGTGCTAAAATCATATTACTGTCAGAAAAAAAAATAGGATGATAGAAGAAGAGAGAAAGGGGAGGTGGGGTAACACAAGAGCCATCAGGCAAGAAGCAGTCTTATCTAAGAACTGCTACTCTTGTAGGTTATCAGTCATAAGCTCCTCAACCGGTCAACACCAGGACCGTTCTTACAGACTGTTTCTCGAAAAACTGTGTTTTGTGTTCCTGTTCCTTCTGTCTTTCTGTCACTGTCTGCTCAGTTTCCCCTTGTGCATCAATTTCCTTCATCTTCTCTTTTCTTGTGGTAAACTTTTCCCCAGCATATTCCCACCCCACTCACAACCGTCCAACTAAACCAGGCAGCCATGCCAGAAATGTATTAGCTCACTGTCTTATACACATCATGATTATTGACAGGCAGGATTGAATGAGAGCGGGATTCTCCATAGTTCAGCAGTTCATGATTGGAGTGACAATTCAACACCTCGGTGGCTGTTTGAACCGCATTCTGAGATGTGGATAACATCAGCCAGTCAGAATAGCCTCAAATAAGGTGCAGAATAACTACATTTTTTTCAAGGATTTTCTGCACTGAAATCTGATGTGAAGTGATTGGTAGGTGCCAAGTTATTTTAGGCAAATGAATGTACATAAACATAATTGTATACATTTCTTATAAATGAACAAGGAAAACAGTCTAAGGTTGTCGAGTTAGCAAGTCTTTGTTCATATATGAAAATATCTACAACTCAGAGGCAGATTTCTAGTGAACTCTTGCCACTGCAGAAACTATGTCCTCAAACTACAGTTTTTTTTTTGACTCAAATAGGTCTTTTGTTTTTTCACTCTATAGTATACAGTGCAGAAACCAAGTTTTTTTCTCCTTTGTACTTTGTAAGTTAGAACAATCTTCCTGAAAACTGCAGCAGTGCATTCAATGAGAAAGGAAAGGGCAGCAAAAACCAAAACCACAAAGGGGAATAAATAACCCTTCCAGCAGGTAACCCATTCTTGCCCCTCCACTAAATAGCCATAATAAAGATTTGTACAGATATTAAGCTGCATGTCTATAGCTAGTGCATCTCTGAACTCCATGCAGCGATAAGTGGAAATCATTCTGATGCACCCAGCATGCAAGTGGAATCTTCTATGTGACGTGGAGATAATGACTGATGAGATTCAGCAGGAACTTTCGTTTAATCTTAATCCTTCACTACAATCTACTCAGACCAGTTGCTAAATTTTAAGATAAGCAACACTGACATTACTGAAAATTTTCTAGAATTTCTGAGATCAAACACAACTCAATGTTCATACTTGAATGTTCATCCTGCCTAAAGATGAAGACACCACAAATGAGAGCATCTGTGGAGAGTGTGTTGAGATTCTCTTATTTGCAAACAAAATTTTTGAATTTTGTGAGCAAAACTTGATCTTGGTGTTGACTTCATTACCCTTGGGAGTCACTCAAAGTGCAGCTTTGAATCAGCTTCGATTAGGAAACCTGGTGTTGAAGTAAAACTGACCTGTCAACATTTGACAGCTGGGCTTGAGGGCGGGATCACTCACACCTCGGAAACATCTAACCAGGCTGAACTCCTTTTTACACCTCCGTTCTCTCAGCTATCAGTCTCACAGCCCTGCCGGAGCTCTCAAATATTTATGAGTGTGCAGCCAGTGTCTCCTTAGAACATCTAAATGTGAAGCCATGAAAAAGAGGGGAAACCGCACTGCTTTGAAATTCTTTTGTCCTCCACTTATGTTTAAGCTGTCATCTATCCTCACTCTATTCATTTCCTCATCCACCTCTTCAGATACGACCCATTTTCAGTTCAAACTGTTGGTATTAGGCAGATATAATGCAAGATGGAAAAAGTATATTTTCCTTACTTGCACAGCTTCATGCAATATTTTGATTTCCAGAGAACAAAATCAGCGGATGTCATGTCAAATATGACCAAAGGGTTAAAAGTGGCATGTAAGAGGGGATTTGTCAAACACACACTCTCAGACACAACAAATAGCTCTCTTGTTTACGCTTACTAGAAAAATTAAATGGCTAAGTGATTTCTGATCTGCCACTTAAAGCCACCGGGAGCTGATGCCTGGTGACAGCTCATGTTCAGGGTCATGCGTGTGTTTGCCTCAAGCGTCTCTAATGAGAGCCAGACAAGCATTTTGTGCCCTACAGAGCGGAGATATGAGTATAAAAAGTACTGCAGGCATGCAATATTGCCAGAAAAATATGGGAAATCTCTCCAAACCTCTTCGGCCTTTGGGAGATCTATGTTATTAAATGTCATCACATGATTTTACTTATTTATTTAAATTTTCCTTCAAAATTGTTGTTTATGCATCCCTCAAAAATATTTTATGAAAGCATTAATGGAGGAAAAAAATTAGTGCAGAGAATAAAAAAAAAAATCCAACTTTAATTTAATTTATTTAACCTTCACCTTTTTCTTCTAAAATATAAGCTGGAGTAAACGGTTGCGGATCATTTCAACAGACTGACAAATATAAATGAATTCACATAAAGGATTTACAAGAACAGACATTAAAAAAGGACACACCTGAAAAATACCTTCCTTTTTCTTATTAAAAAGATAGCTTTTTTTTTTTTTTAAACTGCGAAACCTATTACTTGCCAATGATGTCTTTATCCAGACATTTAATAAAGCCTCTGGTGGTATATGGCACACTGAGCAATAAATGAAAAGAAACAGGTGGAAAACAAATAGGAAGTTTATGTACTTTCTGAGTATATTTGAGTCAGAAGACCCTGGCTCAAATCCCAGTTCTGTCCCTTCTAACTGGAGTATGCACATTCTCCTCGTGTATGCATGGGTTTCCTCCAGGAACTCCAGCTTCCTCCCACAGTCAAAAAACACACATCATAGGTCAATTGGTGACTCTAAACTGTTTCTAGGTGTAAATTTGAGTAGAGTATGTGTAGTTCCGTGGCCCTCCATTGAACCGTCTAGCACAGGCATGTCCAAAGTCCGGCCAGTGGGCCAAATGCAGCCCGCGTTCAAGCCTGCAGGCTTCTCTCATAAAATCTATACTACGTGGCCCCCAGTACTTTCTAAGAAATGGTCAAATGAAAGGAACCTATTTAGCTCATCCTGTGATTAAGACCACTTCTGAATAAGACAATTATATGTTTCATTTTCCTGAACACATTATTTGAATTTAGAAGTTTACAGTGGGCATTTAATTTTGAGTTAGATGTAACATTTTATGTGAACCTAGATTCAATGTTGACAATTTTTTTTCCCCCCACACAGGTTTTTACTTTGTTTTATTTCTGACCTTCAAATGTGAAATACACATTAACTTTGGCAAAAATGTACATAGATGTAATTCTGTTCAATGTGAAGATATGAAAAGTATTCCTTTGCAAAAAAGAAAAGTTAATTAAATAGTTATTTTGCATTTAATGTTATTATGCTGCCCGAAATGTTGTCCATCACACATTTTCACCACTAAATCTGACCCTCTTTGCAAAAACCTAAGACACACCTGATATGTGTACCACACCTTCACTCAGAAGGTGAAAGGAATAGACTCCAGCAACCCTGTGATACCAAGAGGGATCAAATGGGTCTGTAAAATGAATGTAAAATTAAGGTACATGTTCATGTTTTGTTCCTAGCCAAGAAAAATGAAGCACAAAAACTATCCTGATGGGGTCACAGGCTAGCACTTTAGCATAGAATTGACAGCAAGAAAAAAAGACAGCTCCTTAAACATATATATATATATGCAATTATATATACATACACTTTAAAAATCTGTCTCCACAAAAATGTCATATGACATTCAATGCAAAAAATAATGACTCATATTAGTGCAGCATTATAATTATGGACTTTTACAACAGTTTTTTTTTTTTACAACGACTTGCTGTTTTGCAAGGAAAAATGCAAAAAAAAAAAAAAAAAAAAAAAAAAGAAAAGAAATCCTGACCCTAGCCCTTACATGGTTTCGCCCTAGACAAAGTTCTAACCTTGTATGAAAGTTAATGCTACAGGTAAGACAAATCCTCAAAAAATCTCTAGTATCTTCACTACAATAAATGTCATGGTAAGTATGGTAAGTTTTTAGGGCCAGTATACCCCATGAAGAAATATCACAGAAATCAGGTTAGTTTTAAGCAAAAAGTCATGATACAGCTGCATTTGTGCTGCAATCACTTTAAACATTTTATAGGACCAGCATTGTAAAAAAATCTTTAGAAGCCATAATGCTTTTGAGTCTGTTATGCTAAATTAAGAAATAGAATCCTGGTATGAGTTCAGGACTTAATTTAGATCAAACATACAGCCACAAAGACAAGTCTGTTGCAAAGACTGTTAAATGTCTAAATCAAAGGGCCCGGCCCATTCAGGATTCTATGTCTGGCTCCTCATTCATTTCCCACAGATGAAGCCAGATGGCTTTCCCAAGGGATGGGCTGAATGGTGAAGATGCTCTCTGCATACTGCAGTTTGTACTAACCTTGTCCTTTGAAAATAGAGCCAGAGGTTAGGACCCAAGACTCTTAAAATGGATCATAGGCAAGACAGTGTTCATGTTCAAAACATGACTCATTCAGGTTTACATTTAAATCATTTTGAGAGCTGAGGCAACTGTCGAACAGTTTTCCATTTTCTTCCCCTGAAGAATTAAAACCTCACAAACAGCACTTGAAATGTGACGGATTCACAGATGGCTTTGAACAAATTGTTAAAATGATCTTTGTCGCCACTTTATTTTCAGCGTGTTGTTTTTACAACATAAGCACATACAGAGCAAAGTAAGTTTATACTCACAGACTCCTGGTTCTTTTCCTTCACATCATATACCATTAGCTTGACCAATGTCTCTGGATACTCTGAAGGGAAGGTCACTCCAGTCAGAAATAGTGGGTCTTTATTTGCCTGAAAGAAATAAGGACAATGCAGAAAATCTGTTTGACATAGTATGGAGACATGTGCATGAACACATGTGTGACTGATGATACTATTGTGTGCATCTGATCTGCAACACACAAGAAAAGTGCAAAAAAGCATAATGGCAAGAGAAAAAGAGGAATACTTGGAAACATGAATAAATGAGTAGCCCAACTTTACTGTCCCCTTCCTCATCTTTTTTCCCCAACTTCCTCTGCACTACTTTTGTGATTCTTTGTTCAAGCACAAGAAATGGAAACTCCAGGGGGATGTATGTCACTACTACAGCTGTCCAAATGAAACCATGGGACCAGAACAACAAATGTTGACTGGTAAGGAAAATGGGTTGACGGTGTCATTAAGCTCGATTAAGTGGCTATGCTGAAATACAACAGAGTCATTAACAGCTTAAACAAGTGCTAGTCAGCAGTTTTATGATGTTATCATTTTGGGGGGTAAACTGAACAGCTCAAATGTGGCTTTGTTTAATGACCATCATTCGGGCTCTACACTCACAGGCCACATTATTAGTCATTTCTGTCCAACTGCTTGTTTACGCATATTTCTTATTAGCCAATCACATGGCAGTAACTCTGTGCATTTAGAGATGTAGACCTGGTCAAGACAATCTGCTGCAGTTCAAACTCAGCGTCAGAAGAGAGAAAAAAGGTGATTGAAGTGACTTGGTGTGGCATGGTTGTTGCTGCCAGACGGGCTGGTGTGAGTATTTCAAAAACTGCTGATCTACTGGGATTGAACTCCAATGAATGCATCCAAGACCTTGTTGAATCTATACCACAAAGGATTACGCCAGATATGAAGGCAAAAGGGAGTCCAACCCGGTACTAGCAAGGTGTACCTAAAAAAGTGGCCATTGAATATTTACTGTATAACATGGAACCAGTTTTTGTAATTGCTACAGCAAACACTATTCCACAGATTTACAAGATGAAGATAGTGATTTGATGTCTCAGCATGAACATTTCTGTTTAAAAAAATGGTTGGCTTGATGCATGTTAAAAATGACAAGAACTTCTATTTGTCTTTTACAGTCAATGAGTTTTTCATCAAAACTATGTGCAGCAAGTCATTCCATAGTGGGCTTTTATTAAAAATATTGGAAGTTTGTTTTTGAATGTTGCCACTGTATATTGTGTTATTTGCTTTCCCTTCCTTGAAAGCCAGCATTTCACAATAAAAGCACTCACTTAAATTAATGGGCAATGTTATCTGCTTTCATCATAAGTATAAACTTTACAAAAAAGCTGAATGACTATAAGTCAAATCATTTGTCAATGGAAATTTTATATTTTGACTAAGAGCTGTGCACACTGAATTAGGAATAGAAATACAACTGAGCCTTTTTCCCTAGTGTGGTGATGCTCCTTTTTATAAACGTGTCCTTTTCAGCAGCTGAGTAAACAGATAAAGGCTGAGAGCCTCTTTTGTTGAACAGATTTTACTGCAACGAAAGGGGTTATATATACTTGAACATTCAAAATGTATATTTACATATACATTTTGAATGTAAATATACATTCAAAATGTATATTTACATTATCCCTTTTGAATTTAAGGCTACATTGTCTTACACATTTTGCTCAAGACCAGAGATAAGAAAGATAAAGAAGGGTAGAGGGGGCATGGCTGTAAAACAGACACTAAACCATAACCAAATATGCCCCTCCAAACTACACACAAGACTACAGTCAGGCGGGGGCCAGTTTAAAGAGTTTGACCTGCCAGAGACACTGATGAGCACTTTGTTGGTCACTCAACATGCAAGAGCCTTTCCTATCAGAAACCCCTCCCAGCCCAGGTTGAAAGTGATAAGTGTAACAAAAGTATTAAAAAACCCAGACACACTTGGCATTAATGCCGTATGCAGAAATGTCTTTTTGAAAGTGTAACATCTATGTCACAGTTTTTTTGAGACGTAATCATGAAAAGATTAGTGATCAACTTTGTCACAAAACTTTTCTTTCAGTAAGTCTAATACAAATTCATAAAAATCAACTTTATGCTTTTCTGAGTGAACAAAATTGCCATATTTTAAAAGACAAATACAAGAAAAATGTAACAGAACCAAATGTGTTTTCTCATCAGACCAAACAACCTTTTGGTCACTTCATGTTGTTCTTTCAGTACCAATTCAAAGCAGTTTGTGTTGATATTGGGGCTTCCTCTTCCACTCTGATGGGCGTCTGCTGAATGAAGCCTGTTGGGACCATGTGACATCACAGCAGGAAGAGGTAACGAGCCCAACATAGATGATTATAGTTACACCCATCATTCCATTAAAACATTTGATTGTTTTTTTTTCCATTTTATCTTTTAAAATTTAAACATACTACCCAAAGGGATTCATTACCTGTTAGCTTGCCATTATCTAAATAAAGAGCGAATTCTGGTTTATTTAATATTTAAAAAAAAAAGTATTTTTAAGAGTTAAAAAATTCTAAATATTCCTGTTTACTTTGTTTCTGTGCATGTTCCACAGCACCAGATTATGGAAACTTTGCATAAAATATAAAATGTAATAACTTGGTAGGGGTGGGATTATTGGGGCGGCCGTGGTGCTGTGGAAAGGGCAGTCGACTTGTGATCGAAGGATTGCAGGTTCGATTCCCGCCTTGCCTGCCCATGTGTCGAAGTGTCCTTGGGCAAGACACTGAACCCCACATTGCCTCTGATGGAAGGTTGGCGCCAGTGTTCGGCAGCGGAGCCACCATCAGTGTGTGAATGGGTGAATTGGTCTGTGATTGTAAAGCGATTTGGGCCTTCAATAGGCTAGAAAAGCGCTATATAAGTAAACGCCATTTACCATTATAAAAGTTTGCTTCTTCCTACTCCTTTTCAAGCAAAAAAAATCAAACTATACTTGACTTTCATTAATAATCATATTTAAATATTCTGATATGACCTATAAGTATATTGTGTGCATTATTACAAGCATTTTATGATTATGAGTAATTAAACTGTTATTTTCTTCTTACATTTTTGTTAGTTTTTTTTTTTTTTTTTTTTAATGAATGCATTTCATTATTTCTGTAATGGGTTTGATATATCTGTGGCTTTTTCTGTATAATTTACAATCCATGCTTAAAATAAACCAATAAATCAAATCAAAAGTCAATTAGCACTTTGAGATGATTGCTGTTCCTAAAACAGTTTTCATCCCCCTGTCTCCCTTTACAGCATGTTTGTGCGTTGTTTCGTAAAATTATGGAAAAAATGAATGCAGAAAAATGTGTCAGCTTATAGACCATCAAAAATAAGTGCTCAGGTGTTGCATTTACTTTCCAGAATATTACCGACAGATTCCTTGTGTCTGATCCTGAACATGATTAATCCCAGCCAAAACTATAAAACCGATCTTATTGGATAAAATTAAAATCTTTACAGATTTACATTTTTTTTGTACAAGTACAAAACATTCTTACAGATGCACAGATGTTTGATTACAGTATAAAACTTTAGCAACAAATCTAACTTTATAAGGGGGCTTGTCACCAGCTGATTGTAGATTTTACGTAACAAGCTTTTTCATACTGCATTTTTGTGTCTCTTGTGTCCTTATTCACAAAAATTTGAATGAAGAAATGCTCAAAAAGCAGATTTAATCTCAATTTTTGTTATGTATGTCCACCATCATGACAGAAATGTCTTATAACATGTTAAAAACACAAAACGCAGTTCTCATTGGAGTGAGTCTTTAAAAGTTCAATCAGTATTTCTATCTACAACGAACAAGATCAATTTAGGGTGATTTTGGTCCACGATGTTTTAAAGCTAATGAAGGAAAGGAAACAATAGATGGAGTTCCACAGGCTTCTGATCTCTTGTCAATTTTGCGTTAGACAATTTGTAGCAAATCAATGAGCTTTCCAAAAAACATCTACATGCCTGATTCACACAAAGAGGATTAAATGTTCAGCTGCATCACAAGAAAACACAGCGGTGCGAATCCACTATTCAGAAATCTTCTAAGGGCTGACAGAGGGAAATAAAACAAGTATGCTGCCTCTGATTTCATCCTCTCTAGACATTGCAATACTAATCTTGACTGGTGCCATCTGCGTGGTTTCTGAGCTCTAACATCACACAGCCTGATTCAGCACAGCCGGTATACCGACAGACTGGAACCACTTTGAGCGCAGCCACAAATCAGAATGTAAGCAGTACTGTACACTGAAAATGGACAGAAAAAAGACTCATTATACTCAGTCGAACGCAGGTACACACACAACCACCACTCTCTCTGGCACACTTGAATGGGCCTCATTCAGACTCACCAACATACTTGGCAGCCTTAGTTGCATCTGAATCTTCTCAGTGCTGCGAATGGGCTAAGATGGGCTGAAGTGGTAAGCCTGTCTCCATTTACTCCAAGAAGCAAAGCAGTCTGTCATACAAGTGGTCAGCACATGCTGTAAGAGACAGCTGGCCCTCTGTCGTCTTCTTGACCAGCAGGGTTGTAAAGCCCTTTGGGACAACAAATTTAGGCCATTAAAAGGGTGTGTGTGTTTTTGTGAGATTACTTTAAGAAGGAAATATGAGTCCTGTCTATGCTTACTCTGGGGGGTTTTCTCCCTCATTTGACCACTCATTATTACGTACAAACAGAGACTCTAGACTTTGTGGACATTCTTCAGGGAAAGGGTTTTTAAAACTTATAGCACAAAATAAAAAAAAAAATGTTTTTAATCCACTGATTTTGCATGACATCAAAATCTCAAGAAAAAAACACTTCTGGACCCACTGCTCATGATCTCAAAGTGGGCCTGGTATTTTTAACCAATATTCAAATGTTGTGTGTAAGACTAAAAGCGGCAACATGTAATACAAAAAGCACTCCTTCAGAGGAGATTGCTTTACATACAAAAAAAAAAGATTTGCAAAGCATTAGGCCTTTCCCATTAAATTAAAGGATTTTTTTCTGTTTTGTTTCTAAGACATTGATTTTGTTTTTTTGCAAAACAATGTCCTAATGAGGAAATGGAAAACTGACTGGTTAATTTATTTTGGTTTAGGCAATTTTAGCAACAATGATTGTAACAATGATTGTCCTAATGTTAAAGGAGACTTATAATCAATGTCATTCAAGAGGAATATCTTACTTAAAAGTCAAATGTTTGTAATAAACATTGTCCAGAGGTCAAAACCAGAGTTAACAGTTATATGAGTTAGGATGTTTTTACATGTTTTTAAACCCAACAACGCCTACAAACTCTTACAAAACTAACAGAGCACAGTGTGGGTAAGTTTATTTTTTTTTACATTTACACTTGACACTCTGCTGGGCTGTTTAGAAAAAATAACCTGATCATATTATTTTCATCAATATTTTCAAGATCTTGATATATGGCCCTGATTCTTTACCAAGATGGTCGTTTGCCGTCACTGTGCCAGCTTGTCTAAATTCGGTTACTGTGGTGTAATTCCAAAAGGTAAGCTCACACTTTTCAAGCCTGAATGACTAACGGCCAGTTGTACTCACACAAGTGGTAATGACTGCTTTGAAAACTGGTCAAGAGTCACATTTCATCTTTCTTGCCACCAAGTTTCAACAATGGTAAAATGGTAAAAAGTGTGTACTTGTATAGCGCTTTACTGCCTTCTTAGAGGCCCACAGCGCTTTACTGTCACAGTCCCATTCACACACACATTCACAGACTGATGTGCTGTGGGTTTTGCTTCTGAACACTGTCGCAAACCTATAACCACCAGGAGCAATGTGGGGTTCAGTGTCTTGCCCAAGGACACTTTGACACATGGGCGAGCAAGGCAGGAACCAAACCTGCAAATAATGCAAACAGAGGTCGACCACTCTATGTCTGCACCACGGCAGTCAACAATCACCGGTTTGTCTTCATTGCCCCAACTTCACAATAAAGTCCTATAGATCAGCTCCGGTGTACAACTAAATTTGAAATCAACAAAACGAATACAGAGCACAGCAGAGGCAGGACCGGATGCAGTGCGAGTGCTTCTCGAACTTTTCATGTTATGTAAAGACTCTGGCGTCACTGTTTTCATGAGATGTAAAACAAAAATAAACAGGGGGAGAACATGACTGTGTGCGATTTTTCTGTAACTGTTCATTTTTATTGTTACTTTTTATCTTATATTTAGGAATTTACTTTTAGTGTACTAAATGTACCTAATTCTGACTGTAAGTTAGATGCATCTTAACTATTTGGCATTTTTTCTATTCTGTTTTAAATACAAATGATGCAATCATCATTATTTTCAATAAGTTGGAATTAAACTGAACAAAATAAATTGTTTCTCATTCCCAAAAGATAATAGCAGCGGATGCAGTTTATTTTTCCCAATGCAGAACATGTCAAAAACAGCTCTATACATAAAACTCAGTATAACACTAGATATGCAAAAAATATACTACTTGCTAATCAAAAAAAATGCTTTTAGTAGTCAAAAATCTTTTTTTTTTTAAAATGACACGCCTGTGTGTCTGACACTTCTTTAATAACAAGCAATGCAGACAGTGTTCTATTTGTGATGCAAGTCTGGAGTGTTGGATGAACGTGTTTAGTTGTAGTACGTAGTTCTAGTGGTGTAGAACAAATGTAACCACAAGTACATTTGTTGTAAAGTATCGCATGAGCTACCTTGACATAGTTTTTACCTAAAACTGCAATGGGTCAACAATGGGTCAAAAATAAAGTTTAAGAGACCGTTTTGCTATTTCACCCGTGGTGGTAGCATATGCCAATACTTACTCTAATCTTAAGGAAAAATTCACTCAACAAGCTTCTTATTGAGCACAGAGAGGATTATTTACTTATTTCCTGGGATCTTGATACAAAGAAGTCTAGAGGAAAAACATTCTCAAAGTAAATTCTTTTACTGACAGAACTGCATCACAGATGGGGGATTTAGGAGGAAAATGACCAGACGGCTTTAAGCAGATGACAAGCCAGCATTCTTTACAGTTGCAGTACCTTTAGGGTAAAAAATTACAATCATTCACTGACAAAGTCTAGCAGGACGCTGTGACGAAGAGGCAGAGGAGTTTGGATCCATGTGCAACTGGTTTATTAACAATAGTAATCAGACATGGGCAAGGCAGGGCAAAGTCAAAACCAAGCAGGAGTCAAAAATACGCAGAGATAGGCGGGACAAAGTCAAAACCAGGCAAAGGTCAGGATAATTGGGGGAAACAGCAGAATTAACCACTTAGAATGTAATCAATGGCAAAACAAGACTTTGCACCGCGATCTGCTTGGTGCCAGACTAAGTACTGTTTGTAGATTGCACGATAAGGAACAGCTGGTGAGACCTGAGAGCAGAGGATAAAGGCTGATAGGAGATTAAGTGAGGAAGATGCTCAGGAGAAAGTCAACACTCAGGAGATGGCTCCCTCTGGTGGTCAGAGGAAGAGATGGAAGTTGGAGTTCTGACAAGTGCTTAAGAGTTATTTATGTGGATGTGGAAATATAAGTTGTGATTCTTGTGAAGCTCACCACCCCCAAGAGGCGAGGCTGTTATGAGGGTTAACAATAGCCCTGTCAGGTAGTAACATAGTGCTGATCACTTTTTTCCAGATTTTTCTTTAGACCATATAACAAATACACAATTTTAATGTTGATTCTGTATTTGTTTATTTGCTTATTATAAGATGTATGCAGACTAAAAATAAGAAACCCTTTAAAAGGTTTTAAAGGTTTTTTTTTCCCTCTGACCTACATTTTAAAGTAGGCAAAAGTGCACAAGATAGTTTCCTCCATTCAACTTTTTAATTAACTTAGGTAAGTAGGTTGCGTGTCTTCTTGAAGATTACAGGAACAGTATATATGCTGACATTTTTCAAACAAGCCAACCCAAAGAGTGTCCAGCAGTGCAGAGAGCAGCTGTTTAAAGCAGGCATCCTGGGAATGTGACAACAGGAAAAAGCACAAGTGGCAGTGAAGCTGACTTCACACACCATTGCAGTACTGGAGCTCCACACAACAATCAAACATTTTCAAGCACAAAAACAAGTTTTTTCTTTTTTTTTAAAAAATGCTATATGCACGCATTTTATGACTATGCATGCATATTTCAATAGTTTTTATGCATTTAAATCATAAATTAATAGGCAATCTAAAAAAAACAGATTTAGTGATTTATATCAAAATATGACTGTTTTCTTAATAATTTCTTGAAAGGGAAGAGAAGAGAACAGTCACTTTCATTGCTCTGTGTAAACTGATAAAATCCTTATTCAAGAAAAGATGATTTTTCAAAGCATTACAAATGAATAAATAACACTGAGTACCTACATACCCGGTTTTTGCGAAGTCGAAAGCAGTCCATATGATTAGATCCTGCTGCAAACCCCGAACATTCGAGCCATAAAATGAAAACTAACTCAGAGTGTCTGCAGAGCTGGCTGAGGCAGCATACAGTATCCTACCACATCCTGCGTTTTCACAGAGGCACGCACAAACACGTGCCGCTGTTCCCTTCATTTGGGAGAAAGGCAGCCTACAT
The DNA here is from genome assembly GCA_036245035.1 of Adrianichthys oophorus. Classification (NCBI taxonomy): domain Eukaryota; kingdom Metazoa; phylum Chordata; class Actinopteri; order Beloniformes; family Adrianichthyidae; genus Adrianichthys; species Adrianichthys oophorus. The sequence goes on along the minus strand of BSAI01000119.1, from coordinate 8,597,408 downwards.
TGGTCTTTGAAAGAACTGGTTATGCTAAATGAGTTTTACTGGATTAGTTGGAAAATATGATCCCTCTTGATGTGTCTGGAAACTTTGCCCTCAAATGAAGAAAGAGAAAAAAATGTGTGAGCGAGTGTGCATGTCTGTGCACGTGTGTTTAAATGGGTGTTCCACACTGGGACGGGGGCAACTGTTGCCGCCCAAAAAACACTTGTGTGGCTGTTGCCTAAGCAACAACTCTGTCACAATGAAAAATTCAAAAGGCGCAAACCCACTCCGGTTGTATGCAACACTAACACATTCCAACCCACAAACTAATGCTGTCTCTTTGCTAATTGAGAGCTGCCGCTCTCTTGTGGACGCATTTGACTGCAACTAAAGGTTTGCACTCAGCGGTTATGGTCCATTCTACATTGATGTGAAAAAGATGTTTAGGAAAAGGCCGTCCGGCAGAAAACATTGAGAGGAAACTAACACAGACCTTTTGACCCTGGGATTCTGCGAAATAAACAAACAGTAGTCAAGAGGCAAAATTAACGCATGTGTGTTTGTGTGTCTGTGTGTGTGTGATGCCTTACCTCCACTATCTCAGTGCAGGCATGAGACACAAGATGCTGCTTATGGGGATCTATGATAGCCACCTGGACCAAAGCATTGGGTTTCCTGTCTCTGCCTAAGGCCACTAGATCATTACAGGCTGCAGAGAGGAAGAGAAGGAAGAAGAGAGAGCCGGGAGGGAGAGCAGGGGATGAGGGGGGAACAGGAGAGTGGTTGAAAGAAGAGAGGAAGGGTGAAAGATGAGAGAAGATAATCCTTCAGGATACATATTTAAGTGACACAAATCACACGACACTATATCACAAATGGTGAAAATACTCCAGAGAATTTTAGTAAAGCAACACAGGAGGGGGGGGTAATTCCCGTTTCCTGTCACAGTCGTCACATGCCAGAGATCTGCACCGTCCCCAGAAGACAAGAGAAGCCAAGTGAACCGTGCGCCCTGACGCTGTGCTCCTAAAGTACGGCAAACGTTTAGGAATATAAATAAAATATGTGCACACTGTGGTATAAAATTGTTGCCTCAGCAGCTGATTTAAATGGCAGCCAGGGAACTGGAACTCCTCTTGGCAGTGAGATATCACTTTTGTTAGGGCTTTCATTTCTGACATCAAAAGCAGCCTGTAACCCAGCTTCCGAGGACAGCGAGGCAATGCCGTCATCCCCACTCTGATCACTGATCCCCTCACATTTTTAAGTTGTTCTTACTTTGGAACAAGTGTGTGAACTCTGTGCTTCAACTGTGTACAACAAGCACCAACACAATGTGGTAAGATTTCCAATTAAGAGCAAAAAGGAGAGCTTTCATAGAAGAAACTAACAAAGATCAATTTTAATGTGTGTGGAAGGCAACCAGCATGGATATGACTTTGAAGTAAAAGAAGTGAAGGTCATGAGTCGGAAACAAAGCATAACTCTCAAGAGATGAAAAAGAAAGTTGACATAAAGATGCACATAAAATTTGAAAGAGATCATGTAATATTTCTGTGGATGAGACAGCCCGAGCTTTGAGGACTTTTAAGTTTTGCAGTAAAAGTCTTCAGAGATAGAGTTACTAAGTCAGTCTAACTCTGCATGTTGTGATCCTGAGCCCTTTTTCACAGCATAGCTTAATAAAGACCCACTCCAATGAAAATTGTGTTTTATAATGTTCTTGTGGCATTGTTCTGATGATGGAGGACATATATAAAGAACATTAAGGTTAAAATTGCATTTCTGAGTATTTCTTTATTTAAATAGTTGTAAATCTGGAGCTGACAAAAGCCACAAGCTCCCTGCTCTGCTGATGCATCCATTTGTAGGTGACTAGATCCAGATGTGTCTTTGTTTTTCTCATCTGAGCTGGCATCTGGCTCAAACCTGTATAGCTTGATAGCTCCAATTTTGCTCGCCATATTTGTTGCACTGATTATGTTAGGTTGGGGGTGTGAGGGGCTGTAAGCTAGCGGGAGAGCGTGTAAACAAATGGATGATGGGAAGTGTGGGCAGGTTTACTTCTCACCAATGGTCCCGTTCACAACTCTGAGACGAATTTCTAAACTATGTCCTAAAAATGGCACAAGTTTTTTTTTCTTTTGCCTTAATGCAGCGTAAGCATAATTCAAAGACCAGTGCGAACCCTTTTTACAATGGATCAAAAAATGATTGACTTTAGAATCTGAGTCAGATGGCATAAACAGTGATTTTGTCCTACTGCTTGATTCTCTGTATTCATGCCGAGAGTCTTATCACAACTCAAAAAAGCTAATGTTTTTTTTTGCAAATTCCAAGATTCCTGTTTGACTAAATGTAAGCAGTGGTAATTGTTTTGTTTTCTTTTGTGGTTACAGCTGACAAACACCATGTGCCTGTGCAGTGGAGTCTTATTTCGATTCACAAACACAGTAATGCGAATAATAATGACACCATTTTGCACCAAAATCTTTGTCGGCTTTTGTCCAACAGCTGAACAAGCTCTCTAAATTCTGATCTGTAAACAGCAGCAGCAAAATGTGTTAAAGGAAGCACTCATGTTCCTCTGACAAAAGATCATGTGAAGTTTGCCTCTTTTCTCATGTTACAAACGGATTTACTCACTACACACTGTGTTGAGTGACATGTAGAACTAAATATTTTGGCATCTTTCTGTTCCAGACATCACATCATACTCCGTTCAACCTAAAATGAACACAACTTCCTTTTACTGCACATTAACAACAACAGAATAAAATAAATGAGCTCTTCAAGGATGCTGCCACTGTGTTTAGTTTGAAAACATTAACACGTTCCTGTTAAACAACAGAAACAACTAGAAGTAAAGTTAATGACAAACTGAATAGAATCATGGAACAGAACTTTCTCAAAACATACAAATGTTTTAAGGATATGTCTCAAATGACTCTGTAAATGATACAGACAAAAGGCCTTTTAATCAAGCTCAAACCCTGTGACATTAATTCTGAAATCTTTTTATTCTATTACCAATGACATTTGCTATTTGGGTAAGCCTGGTCATAAGAACTGCAGTTATTTAAAAAGCAACATCTCATTTAGAAATGTAAAATTGAAGAGTGCCTTCACGTTGCGGGAACCCTGTGTCTAGATTCTTGACCTGACACGCTTCATCAGAATTTAGCCTGAGAGCAGATAAGGGTACCAGCGATTGGGGCGCCACCGGAACATGTGAATGAAAAAGACTGATTATACAGTTCTGCACAATCCACAGACATTTATTTTTTGGTTTTATAGACATAATGTTTGTGTTGGAAGCTTTCAAACGTATCCTAACAATTAAGAGCCTAAATGGACAGCTAAAATCCAAATATGACAGCTGACAATGCAAGTGAAGAAAAGAATGAGGCTGAAAGAAGAACAAAAGGAGAAACAAATGCTCACATTGATGAAGGTAAGAGCTATGAAAACCACTGATATCAGTCAACATCCTACTTTAAAACAGTTCCTGTAAGTTTGAGCACATGGTGGACAGTCGAAGTGATGGGGCAGCCAAAGGACAGATGTCTACATACAGAAATGATGGCTGTCCTTCGTTATTGAAGTTGACTGTTGTGAATGAAGTTATGGCCTGTCCCAGGCAGGTTCTGAAGTAGGCTCCAACACTTGCTCTGGATCAGCAAAAACTATTGAAACTTGATCTAAATAACTGAATTATTTGAGAAGCTATAATACATTTGGAACAAAAAAAACAGAAGGGTGATGAAATACACATGAAAAAGAAGACCCAAGAGATTGAAACAATGAGAGGCGTCTCAGCAACCTCTCTGTGATAATGAACTAAAACCTGGTGAGCTCATGAAGAAAGAAACAAAGTCAGAGAACTGGACATGGACCAAACACAAAAATTCATTACTCTTTACTCTTAAGCTACGATCACACTGTGTCTGATGCATCTCTTTTAACGCGCGTCACATTCCCTACTTAACGCCTGTCCGCAAATGTGTTCATTAGCTTGATGCTCCGTGTGGGAGGAGCTACCAGCTAATGTCTTTAGCCCAATTGCTACATGGAGCGGGGTCTGCATTTATCTCCTTAAAAATGTATGGAAGACAGGGATGGTGTAGAGATATCCGATTTCTTTGATTTAAAAAGCTCTACAAAAACATCAGTAAACAGGTTTTCATCTCTGGGTTTATGAGATTATTCAGAGACTCTCCTAGTACGGTGAGCTTCACTGTCGCTGCAGGAGTTGTGTTTGAATGATGGACGCTTCCAGGGGTTTTCATGTTTCTGTGGCCCTGTTTGAAGATTTGTTGTCCCGTAGTAGTCCGAAAGGGCAAAGATAAAAATATACAATTAGAGGATGTTTTTTTTTATCATTGTCTTGATGAAAAAAAAAAGTTCAGGAGGCCCGAGCTGGCTGGCCTCCACGCCGCAGCGGCTCTCTGTCTGCCGCTAAGGGGGCGAGGTCTGACGCCCAAATTGTGCCTCGATGCTCAAAACATGCTGCAGGACCTAAGATCAAATCTTTACATTGAATGAAAGGACCTTTACCCTGCTTTTCTTCAGCCTTTCAGAGTAAACTTCATCCATAAATATGATCATATATTACCTTTGGCACATGAAAGAACAAATTATTGATTAAATATGAGGTATTTTGGTAAACTTTTTTCCTACCTGGAAGTAAGACGACTCGTTCACGGAGGCACTGCCTTTCACTCATTTGTGGGTGCAGCCCATTTCATGACGTCACCCTAGAGCCTCAGCAAGTGTGTCTGTGTTTCTCCCACAAAAATAAACATTTAAATCTATGCAAAACTGGATGTGCATATTGTGTATCTGCCTTTAGTAGCCCAGACGTGTTTCCAAAAATGTGGCAGCCAGCCTAGGGTTTATTCCATCACAGACACAATGGTGATAGTTGATGCATTCAATTTGCGGTGACATCCACAAAATACAGAAAACAACACCAGATGAACATTTCTGGATTAATTAAAATGATGAGAACATTGTATTATGTTCTGATTAGTAATGACTGTGAACGTTTTTAATTGTCTTTGATGCATCATCAATCTCCGTATCAAAAATGCACTTCGCTTTCATTCCAATCATTTTCCCGGAGACACACACACCTTTCTGTCTTTGCTCAATAATCCATGTTCAAACCAGTTCTAATTTGTCCCTCAGTTTCTCTGCACCTCCAACAGGAAATCGTTTGCTCCAAATGCAAACGGCGGCTCATTTGACTACAGTTTCTGAAGCCGTCATCTCCATATCATCCATCTTCTTCTTCTTCTTCTACGTTTAGGATTCACCCCAAAAATGTTGTCCAGATTCCTCCTCAGAATGCCACCACACAAAGTTTAAATGCTAAATGCTTCTAATTTTAATTTTGCACATTTATTTTACTGAACTAATTCCCCTCATCATGCTAAAATGATATTACACAGAAAGTTTAAAAAAGTGCTGCTTCAAAAATATAAAATTAATAAAGATATCTAAGTGAAAATGTAATGTCCTTTTTGAATATTGCCTTACTGTAATAGTTTACTTTTTATTATGTTTTTATTTTGTATTAATGATTTCATATGCCTAATCCATCCATGATTTGAATCATATCAATAATGTTGTTAAGCAATATCCAAGATTAAAATATTAATAAACAAGAATCAAACAAAATTTGCTGCAAAAACCCCTAAAATATTCTAGAGTCCCTTACATACATCAGATGACAAATACTAGTCACATTTGTACCAGTTGTTGACCAGGATTCATGTGTGTGCAAGTGCAAGCCTATGCCTGACAACAGTTACCCTTAGTCTAATAGACCAACTTGACACCGTTTTTTCACCACAGTAATAGAGTACTTTGCAAATCCCTACATATTAGGAGACTGCATTTTAAATGGTCCGTTGGAAGCAGTTGTGCATGAATTTTTATTCTGCCATTCGTCATAAGGTTATTTCATTTAGTCATCTCACCTTTTAAACAGAGTGCTTGGATAAGGCTTTTATTAATTGTCAGACCAAATTATTTTACTTGTTATTGTTAATTCTTTGATGAGCAAAGGAAAAACTTTTAGTTATATCTAAATAACACTGATTTATATGTCTCCTGTTCAACCAAATGCACACTCAAAGAGAATAAATAAAATACAGATCATTTCAAAAAAACCTTTATTTGGGGGTAAAAAAAACTGAAATTGAACTGTAAAAGTAGAGAAATACAAAAACAATTCATGACGATTTTGTCATCATTTGCCGTTTTGTGACATTTCATTGATGCATGTAAGATTAACTTTGAAAAGATACAAAGAGTTTTAGAAACAAGAATGACATTTTCTCTGAATCATTAAAGGATACTAGTCTGCAACTTTTTGCTTAGTTTGGTGGAACGCAGGTCAGTCCACTAGCTTTTTTCTAAATGTAGCTAAAACAAGAGCCAAGTGAAGCTCATTTAAAAAGGAGCCGTAGTAAATATAGGGAAAAAAAATCATAAATAATGTCAGCGATGGCTCTGAATGCAGAGGAGAGGTGTGGTAGATCTCACCTCATTTCATATTTTCCGGTTACCACAGTACCAATGAATTGACTGAATGGGTGGTCAAGATAAGTGCAAAACTGCTAAGTGCTGCTAATCATAGATAATGATAATAAGGTTCAAATTCAACTAAGATATCAGTGGCCTTTAAAAAAGACAGCTCTTTGGAAAAGGAGCTCTTTGAAGCCAGTGGGATGTGTCATACAGTCAAGATAATTTTTTTATTTAATCAAAAATCAAATAAAGACCAAAATAACTCAATAAAATGAACTTACTGACCACTACTATTCACAAATGTTAACCTGATGAGTTTTTTTTTTCTTTCACAGTAGATTATCTATTCCAGCATGAACCACAGTAAGCAATGGCAAATCTTTTTTTTAGTCGTTGATTTTAACACAATCCAACCCAGTGTCTCATAGTTTCTGCATTTTCTGTCCCTGCAGATTTTTGTAGTTTGTCAAAGGTGTTAGAGTTTTTTCACTCAAATTAATGGAGGTCACTTTACTAAATAGAGAGAACAAAATCATGTTCAAACAACAACAACAAAAGTTATTTTTAAATCTCAAATAAAAAAACTAGACCTGTGATCAGGCTTTTACCCTTTAGAATAATAGAGATGAAGAAAGTTCTCCTGCGACAGACTGGCGACCAGTCCAGGGGTGTCCCCTGCCTTTGCCCATGAGTAGCCAGGTTAGGCTCCGGCAACCCCGTGACCCCGAAAGGGATAAAGCGGATTGGAAAATGAATGAAAGTTCTGTTAAGATTAATGGTAACCTGCTCAGATTTGATGAAAGAAACGTAGTTTTCTTTTTTATAGTCAGAGATAGGCCAAATACATATCTGATCTTCAAAAAGAAAAGTTTCAAAGTGGTCATTCCAGTAAGTCAACATAGAAGACATACGTTTGCTTAGCTGAGGCTATCATAAGTAACCGTTGCTACTTTAGTGATTGAAACTGGGAGTTTCCCAAGCACACATCAGCAGACTAACTCTCCCACATGGATTTAAAGCATTGTCTGACCCTTCAGGTCAGTTCTAGTTTGACGGTGGGTGGGGGTGGCAGGAAAAGGAAATGGAGAGAGTGACAAAGAGTGGGGAGGAAGGAGTCCCTTAGAGAGACATTTAGAGTTTAAGGAAGGAAGTCAGAGAGGATATAATGAAGGAGTGAACTCGATGGAGCAAGAAGGGAAAAAAAAGGGCTCATTAAAAATGCTAGAGATTCAAAAATTGATTGAAAAGCAGGTTAAGGGGGAAAGAAACCTTTGGAGCTCCTTCAGGAAAATTGTATTTCTTTTATTACATGCATTACCACAGCTTAGGTGAAAAAGAATTCATCAGTGATGTGACTTGCAATTTTACTCAAGAGGCTGAATTGCCAAAGTACACTGGGGCTGATTTCAAATTAGCATAACAATTGAGAAATTGGAGTAATAATGTTTGCCCATCCTTGGAGGCCTCAATTACGATGCTGTATTTATTCTGTGTGATTGGAATATATTGAGGTCTTTCAAGATGAATTTGCTGTAGATGAGTTTTAATGCACGAGGCCTCAGTGACCCCAAAATGAATCTAAATTCCATTAAATGAAGAGGGAAGACTTGGGGATTACCACAGGGGAAAAAGGTACACTCATTTTCAGAAGATGCCTATTTATATTGATAATTATTTACATGCTTCAATTCATTTAACAATTCCATTTGCATGTGTCACTGCCTTGCACACCTGTTTCCTCATGGGTCTGTGAAAAACAAAAATTAAATAAGGATTACCAAATTAAAATGGCTAAAACATGCAATACAGTCTTGCTCACATTATGTATGAGAAAATCAATCTAGAAGTCTTTAAAATAACACACTGAACCAATCACTCAAGGTGCATTCACACCGAACGTGATTCGCGTGATCTTGCTGAACTGCAAAATTTGCTGCTCGTCCGCGTGGCCAAGAATGTGTTCTCTAAGCTCGCCGCCTCGTTTGCATGTGGAAGGAGCTACCAGCTAATGTTTTTGATTACTACCGATCACAAGCTGTGTCTGTATTTCATTTACAATACATGAAAGACACGGACGATGTTCAGTTTTTTTTCTTTTTTGAAGAGCTCGACAAAAACATCAGTGATCACGTCTCCTTGTAGATCGCAGGCCACCAAAAATAAATTAAACATAAACCATCTACCCACAAAAAAAAAAAAAAAAGGAAATCTCAGTCATCAAATAGCAAACACTCCTTATTACAATCTTGTGCTTGTGGCAACAGCAGTTTGTTGTGTGCTTGTACAGCATTATTCTAAAACTAATCAAGTTCGAATCTTATTAATGTTGTGTTTTACTTTTTAAAGACCTAGTTGCATTTCATTAAGCATAAAGAATACATCATTTTTAAAATAAATTCCTATGAGCATCTTTTTAAAACCAACAAGAAATTTTAAACTAAAGGTTTTATAAACTTCATTCATTTGTGTTAAATGTGTATTACAAAAGGAAACTCATAGGAATAAAGAAAATACATTCCAATGACGTTTAAATCCAAATAAATATCCTGATGTTTTTGGATAATATTTATGGTGATCTGTAATCAATTTTAGAAAATACTGTTTGAAACAAAGGTACGGTAGGTTTATGTTACTATAACATAGAAACCATCATAACAAACAACACACGTGATGGCAGCAAAACAATGATCAAGTCATCATTACAGTGCAATGTGTGGAAACACTTTGCATTTTGTAAAGACATGATCATACAATGTGGTAGAATAATCTAATAATGTTTCATTTGGATTATTTTGATATGGAAAAACAACAGTGGGCTGAACTTTATGGAACTAAAATGTGAATGGATTTGACATTAATTCTTGTTTACTTGTACACATATTTGATTTACACTTGACCATCTTGCAAGAATACAAGTAATCTGGAAAACTTCACCTGCACTGTTCAGTACCAGGTATTTATCTGAGTCACACTAGTTAAAGTTTTGACTATAGAAGTATTGGATTGATTTTAAGTCGAATCGGATTGTTCAAAATGAACCGATATCAACTTAATTAATTATTAATTGAATCACTACCCACAAATTATGACATGAATTGAATCGTTAAAATTCATTGTTACATCACTACTCTCCACACAAACTACGCTCTGATTGGTTAATTTCCTAAATTCTAACAGGCTGCGTGCAAGGGTTGCGCATTTTTCACTTCAACACCACTAACTCACTCTAGTGCAGTGCGTAAAGTTTGTAGGAGTTTAAAAATGTGTTCGATGTCTCTGCACTTCACCAACTACATCCACACCTACATAACCCACAGATAATTACATAACTACCCCTAAGGGCTGTTGTGAATAAGGCCTGCTGTTATCACCTGCAAGTGGATTGTGATGTAGCCCATTGCTGTTTGAACTTAGATGGCTTTTTTGGACAGGATAGGGTAAATGTAGCAAAGACAAGCACTGTAATCATCATGTGTTTAAATTCAAGTTAAACCTGCTAAAAAAAAAAAAAAAAAAAGAAAGAAAAAACGAAACGTACCGCACTCTGCAAGCATGCATTAGTTACATTTGAGAAGGCTGAAGAAGGCTCCTATAATGTCAAACACCAAGTCTATTATCTAATGAATCTTTTTTTTATCTACTTTTTTTTTTTTTTTTTACTTCCTGGGTAGGGCTCCTTTTGCTACTCCACCCCCCCAAAAATAAACAAATATCTATTGTAACAGGATCCCTTTTAGACATTGTCTAGAGTTTGCTCCACTAACAAAGTGTCTCCATCAAACAAATAAAAGAAACAAGTGCCTCACATGCAACAGACTTTGAAAGCTAAATTAGCTCACAACTTGGAAATTGGAAAACTTATAAAGAGAGCTGAATCAAGCATTACCTCAGGCGTGTTATGTATTTTGATAGTTTATAGCTGCAGGTACTGTCTTTCATTTCAAAAGTCAGCATGCTTTCAGAGTTGTACTGAGTTGAACATGCATCTCTTTGGGTTTTCCTTCAGTTGCTCTGATTGTTGTTGGTCTGAACTGAGGTCAATTTGGCAGGATCGTCACTATTGGCCTAAATGATTTTTCCCCAAGTGAAAAATCTTCCTCGCCAAAGGATAAATTGACTTTTGAGAGGAAATGGTCTGCTGGGGTTTTCCACATTCCTTCAATGTTATTAAAGCATGCACGCAGTCAAAGCTAATAAAACCTGAATTTGCCCTAAAATTATGGCATTTAATTTTCTAAAAACATTTTATGAAATCCGTTTTTTCCCCTTTTTGTCTTGAATAAAATAAATATTCTTGTTCATTTAACTTTAACAAAGCCACCAACATTGTTGACCCATTTTTTGGGTGATTTTAATATATGAAATGTAATTATCCACCAATGATATCTTTACTTTATGACATATTTTTGAATGTGAGATCCATCATTTGGTGCAAAAGGTTTGTCCAGCGTTTTACCAAGCACTGTATATCTTTCAAAACAGCCAGAGGGGAAAAATAGAGAGAAATCTTTCCTGATTAAACAATCCTCAAAATTGCTGAATCGTGCATAACATAATAACCAAAAAGGATATTTAATTAGGGTACATTTTAAAACCAAGTAACCATTACGATGTGGTCAGGATTATTCTAAAAATCTCATCTACATTTGCAAGCTGAGTGGTTTTCCTGATGAAAAAGCAGAGCTTTGTGACAGAAAACTGTGTTGGGGCGCCCCTTTAATCATTACATTCTTAGCAAGCATTTTTCCACAAAGAACCAATGGTTTCTTACTTTTACATCATTAAATTTTAATTGGTTGTGTTTTTGCTTGGACGTTTTAAGTGTCACAGCTAATCACACCAAGCATACACTTTAAAACTCCTAAAACAATTCAAATGAAAGTTTCACCTTTGTGGAATATGGAACAGCTACTATTTAATACACAGACGCAAGATCAAATTACAATAAGAGCCAAAAAAAAAAAAAAAAAAAAAAAAAGGGAATGCTTCTTCGAAAAGAATGAAAGAGATATTTAAAAAAGCCATTCAATTCTATGTATTACTTCATTTTGCTATCCCAAATAAATGTCAAGGAGCTAGAATAGCAGGAACATTCAAAAAAACAAGTTGCAGTGGAAGAGTTTGTTTTGTTCAGTTTAAAAGAACACTCGCCAACAATGACCCAGGCTTTATTTCAAATCAAAACAGGAAAAAAAAAAAAACAGAAAAAGCACACAAAAAAAATCAAAGAAAAGCAACTTCAGAGCTGTACAAAAAATTAGATAAGAGGTTAAAAGGGTCTTAAGAAAAAACATCTAGAATTAAATAATTCTGAAGGAAAAGTAAAGAAAAGAGCAGCAGAAAATTCAACTTTTAGAAAAATAATGAAAAACTATGGAAAGAAGAACTTTGAGGAGACACCAAGCTGAAAAGTCAGCTTCAGAAAGCTGCTATAAATGAACCCAAGAAACAAAACATCAAAAGGGATCAGTTCAGTTTTCTGATCAGTTCAAGTCTTTGCAGAAACAAGCAGCAACTCTGAAGCAAGTTTCATGATCTGCTCGCCAAACAACAGCAGATAAAAGCAATGAGGTGACAGTTGCAGAGAAACAAACACTGGGACCTCAGCAAGAGGAAGTGTCTGAGCTCAGCGAGCTCTACTAAAGTACGAGAGAATCGTTGACCACAATAAAAAAAAAAAAAAAGGGTCCCCAAAATAAAACAAGTCAACTGTCAGAAGAATTAAACCATTTACAAATAATGAAACTGTACATTGGGAATACTTTAGAAAACTCACAGAATAGAAAAAAAGAACAAATATGAGCTGAAAATTGATACTTTGATTTACAAAAAATTTAAATTGATATTGTTTCCCTAACCTTCTCATTTTCTTTTAACAGTGTAAGGCTATTATATCCAATTTGCCTTATAAACAATCTTCTGGGTGCAGAATTATTACCCCTGGTTGTGTTTCTCCAAAAATGTCTGAGTGGCGTATATTTTTATAGCGCTTTACTACCTATGAAGGCCCAAAGCGCTTTACAGACACAGTCCCATTCACCCATGCACTCAAATATTCACACAGTGATGGTGGCTCCACTGCCAAACACTAGTGCCAACCTAAAACCACCAGGAGCAATGCGAGGTTCACTGTCATGCCAGAGGACACTTTGACACTCAGGCGTGGAGGGCGAAACCCTAACCTGCATTCTTCCTATTAGAGGTTACCCGCTCTACCTCTGCTTGCTCACTAATATTTTATCAGGTTAAAGAGCAAAGGTTAAAAAAAAAATCATCTTGCAAATAATTTACACACACTTAAATACTTTTCCATTGAAGTCTCAACCACACAAAAACATCAAAACTTGCTCAGATTTATGAAAACTAAAACTTTAAATACGATTTCCATATTTTAAATGGACAATATAAGAATTAATTTTTAGGTTTTGCAACAGACTGGCGACCTGTTCAGGGTGTACCCTGCCTTCACCCAACAGTAGCCGAGCAGGCTCAGGCACCCGCATGACCTCAGAAAGGATACAGTGGGTTAAGAAATTCTATGTAGTCAAACTATTCTATGTAGTTTAACAATGAAACACTTGCAAGAATTATGGACTTTATTAATAATTGTGTTTTTAAAACAGTACCCATGTTGTGTAATTAAATCTGTTAATGTTAGAAAATATATCTAAGCAAAGATATACAGTTTCAATAAAACCATACGTTCATTATCCTGAAAGTAGTAAGATAAAAATAAAGAAAGATCATAAATCAACCTTTGATGTCATCTGTGTTTGATTGTTGAAAGACAAAAGGAAGTTTTTTAGGTTTCGACAATCACTTTAAGAGACCCAACGTAACCCACAATGAATCCTCTAGAAATAGAAGTCTAACATCTCGCTCTAATAAAAAATGAATGAGGAGATCTCAGAAGAGGTTCAAAGGTTCCCTCTCGCAATTCTGTCTAAAGTTTTCTCTTTGCTGTGCCTGTGTTGTCTTTTTTAACTATCCTTGAAGTGTCAGGGTTAGAGCGGAGGAAAGAGGCGGCCTGGCATTCGTGTAACTGCATGAGACATGAGTGTGTCTTTGTGTGTAAAAAAAAAAAAAAAAAAAAAAACATTTTATGCTAAAATTAACAGTAAGCATGCACTCTGACAATGCATGCTTCCATATGTGAAATGACTCCGGAGTTAGTGAATCAACGCACATACCAAGGCTGAGCTCCACCCGCTGCACCTTTGATGTTCGGATCCCACCTGTGAAACAAAGACAAACATGCTGATGAGCAAACACATCTACTATTGGTTGGAACTACAAGGACAATGAATATTAACACAAAATCCAGTCATTTCACATGATACAGTTAAAAAGCCATAAGATTCAAGTCTTACTCCAACTATATGATTTTTTCTATTTTAAAAGGGTTCCCCATGATCTTTTATTTATGATTACTGGTATGCAGTTTCTTTTAGCAAAAATCAAAAAGCCATTTTGCCAAAGTCATTTTGTGCAAGACATAAGCTTTCGGTATTCTGCAGAGCTGCAGGAGCTTGTTAGAAATTCGCCTCTTGTGGCCAGGAATGTTGGCGTGAAAGTTAGTGCTGCAATTTTTTGCTGAGAAATTCCTGTGCTGGGATCATAGCACCTCACAAGCCCAAACTAACATTAGTGTAGAAAAAAAAAAAAAGTGTGCAATAATGGAGCTAAGCAGTTTTGAGATAGAGGCTAGCTTGGACGAGTAAAATGAAGACGTTAATGGATGCATTTGTCTGCAAGGATGCATCAGAATTGTAGCGGAGCAGGAAAACTTTGACCTACCCATGGCAGTTGCTGTATCACAAACCTGAGCTTTTTTAGATCACTGGTTTTTTATCTGCTCCTGATCCATTACAATTTGAATAAAAATCATTCAGAAATGCAGTTTTAATCTTACATTATAAGCCTTCCATCAAGAGGTAAAATGCTACAAGAACATGTTAAAAACACAATTTTCATTGCAGTTTGTCTTTAAAGTTTTAACAGATAAATCAGATTAATGTGATTTTGAGATTGAAAATTTCTCAAAAATAATTTAATCTTTGTGATCCACTAAAAATTGAGGATGAAAGTTTTGCTTTTTAGAATATATTTATCACCCATCTCAATATTTAAAAATTGAATTAAGATTTATTTCACATTTGTTGTTTCATCAACAGTTCAATGTTTGGGGAAACATTCACTGCTCCATACCAGGTTTCCCCCAGCATATAAAATTGCCTGCACTCAAATATATATATTTTTATATATTTTCTTGTAACCATTTCATTTCATCAAGAGTTTACAAAGAGATTGCAATGGCTTGACCATATTTGCTTCTACCACTAGATGTTGTGGGATAGCAAATGAAGCTTCTATAAATGTTGCTCTTCAATGAACGAGCTCGGATATTAAAAAAAAAAAAAAAACTTCAAATGTTTCATCTATATCACTACCCTTTCTTTTAACACTGGAGATGTCATACACATAACACGCTCTTTGACATATCATAAATCTTGGGCCGTTTACACAATCACCTTGAATCAGTGGGAAAAGTGGCTTTTCATTGTAATGCATTATTACACTAAACTGCTTTTTTCTGCGAAAGAATCGGCTGATTTAAGTCACATGCATGAATACATCACTGCTGTAAAGTGTAGCAAATCAGTCTAAGGCAGCTTTACTCTGATTCAGAATTCACTAGAATTATGTTAAATTCTTTCAATGGTTGAATATTTACAGTAGTCAAAGAAATATAACTGCTGGTGCTAATGTTGTGGCAAAAAAAGGGGGTTAAAAGGCTCCACATTAAACCTTGTGATATATCTAACAATTTAAAAAGCTAGAATAAAGAAAAGAAAAAAAAAAAGAGACAATATTTAACTGAACAAAAGAAAACCTGAAGAATAACTTACAAACCCACATTGGTGACAAAAACTGAGGCTCTGACACAAAGTTACTAAAAAACCAAGCACTTAAATGTGGACTCACGAGACTAATTAGGTAAACTGAAACAGCTGCAATGATTGCTAATTAAAAGCTGGTGTAAACATGATGTCGTTGGAGACCAGAGATGAAACCTAAATGACATAATGAGACCACTTCAAACCCAACAAACGAAGAAAGGCCAAAAGAAAAAGTTATAATTTAATACAATTGAAGTAAAAGTTTGGGTTCTTATGGTAAGAAAAGACAGATTCTGAGTTTATTTGAAGAAAAGCCCACGATGGTCACAGAACATAAATCAAATGGGCAGAAAAGTTACCAAGAAAATCAGACATTTCTTTTAAATTGTTGAAGCAGGCCTAAATTAAAATAAAATGATGGTACCTTTAAAAACAAAGAAAAACTATTTAAACATAGGACAAAGGTTAAAGTAAAGCTACTTTCATACGAATGTTTTTCAATAAAGGGGAGAAGTTGAATTAATGCACCCCTTCAACAATCTTCCCTGTGTGACTCTTTATATCAGTTGAAAAAGGGGTGTTATATATAATTTCACACCTGAAGCATAAATTCCCACTGAAATGAGTTACGTTTGAGCTAATGAAAAGTTGGATCCAAATTGTACAGAGTACTCTGGGTCATCACCATGACAATGCCAAGTAGAATGGACCCCACAGATTTATCCCCCAGGGATATGTGGCTTCAGGCCAATGCATGGTGGGACAGAAGAAGCCCCCTTTAGCTTTAGTACTATAAATGGTCATCTTCACCAAATCTATGTTTTGAGTGATCACTGTCAGACCCCTGCTCCTGCCAACAAAATAAACTAGACCAAGTCCAACGACACCGAGTCGAGGCAAGGCAAGTTGAAACAACTTATGGAAATGCAGCATAAGATTATGCAAAAACCCTGGAAACTTTGCGAGAGTTTCAGAATAAGAGCTTTTTCTTATGCATTTTCCTTGAGGGCTCATGCCAGAATGACAAATAGAGGCCTGTCTGCTTCTATCATCTGTCACCGCTGCTGTCTCTTCTTCATCACTCTTCCTCTACGGCACAACCATTCAAACACAAAACAGATTAAACACCTGCAGGATAGTGCAACCTGCAGAGGAACTCTGATGTCCTAAAATGCATTTTGCCTCATCTGAGGTGCCAGGATTCAACAGGCCTCTCTAAGGCTCATCAACTCCACTAATGTCCCACAGACATGTGCTGCTTACTGATGTAGGTAAACCACTTACTTTCTGTGGCAGACATTTCCTAAAATTAGAATTATGTTGAAAGGCTATTTGACCATGTTTTACTGTCACTGACCTTTATTGGCAGCATTAATTGTATGTGAAGTCAGGTTCGTTTATTTGTAAAGCAACACACAATTGCTCTTAGGTTCTGTCCAAATGTGAAAAACATCTTACAATTTTTTTGCTTTAACAGAGGAAATAAAAGCCACTATGAGATTGAAAAAGAAAAGTGACACTTTGATATATATATATATATATATATATATATATAAACATTGTTACAAGTTAATTCTTAGCATGAAGAAAAGTTTTTGACTTCAACATAACTGTTTTTGTGCGTGAGCCATCATGCTTGGCTCAGTCTAGTGTGTTTAAATACACTTCGACAAAGGCAAGACATTATCTCTTATGCATTCAAGCACTGTAAACATCTAATTAATCAAGTTAGCAAACAACAGAGTCCACAGCTAAGTGAAAATAAATGCACGCAATTACCCAAACAGACAAGTTAAGCATAGAATAAATAAAGATAATGAGCCACAATTTAATTTTGACACGATTCTCATCATTCTGCCCCTCAGGGATGGTGTCTTCACATGTTGTCATGCTAAGGGATTTTCATGGGGGAAAATGATGTTTTAACCATCCATAATGTCATGATGTGTGGTGGGAAAATGGAGCCCTTCAAGCTAGGTGTGCTGTGAATGAAACAGCTGTTGGCTCTAAGCGTTGATGTCACATCATCATAGGGGGTCAGTCTGGATTCTGGAACGCTTCAGGTTTACAAACCAACTATCTTAAGTGGCAGGAAGCAGTGGCAAACACCTGTCAACACAGAAACAATTTATGATAAAAAGTAAAGCTAAGTCCACAGACAGATAAGAAGTGAGGATACTAATTATGAAAGACGTGCAACCCTAGAGCACGACATTTTAATTAAGTCATCTCCAAATTGCTATTTACAATCTGCAGAAACTGCAGATTGTTGGTTGGAATTGTGTGCAAGTGCACACAAAATTTTAAAACTGCACAAATAAAACAGAGATGTAAGAAAAAGCCAGATTATATAAAATAAAACTTCAACACAGAAAGATGATCTAAATTGGACATCATAAAGTGAAGCAACTGTGCATCTTGGTTAACAAATGTACTGCTTTGCAATGTAATGCACTTCTTTTTTGTGGTTGTGTTTGGTACTAATACAAAAGAAAAAAAAAAAGTTCATAAGTTTTGGTAAAGTTAACCCTTTAACACAGGAGTTTTAGTTCCAGCGTTGACATTCTTTCCACTGTTGTAACTCTTCAACTGTTTACATATTAACGAAATTCCAGCAGTTTCTGGAGCAAAGACAGGCAGCCTTGAGCTGATTTGCAGCTTCTGAGCAATCCAAAAAATAGTGACCACGAACTTCTTGTTAATATCATTACTTATACGTTGACAAACTTCCAATATTCCACAGATTATCAAAATGGCAAGACAGTAGAAAAGGTTTAAGGGATTTTATAGTTTCCTTTAACCTGTTTGGTTAATTTGATCATTTTGAATACTGAGATGAAGCTGAAAAGAAAGAGAGAAGAGAAGGAGGAAATGAAACACGATGATGTAAAACATCGGGAGAATAGAACTAGTTAGACTTTGTTTCTTTGAAACAAATTTTTGCTTTATTATCTGGACAAAAACATGCGGGAAGAGGTGAACTTTCTTTGAAATGATGCTTTGTTTATTTTCTCGTGACAATCGCGTTTCTCAGGGAGGAAAGAGCGAGAGAGCAGAGCGCACTCGCTGCACGTGCTGTGCTGGATCTGTCCAAGACAACGCGACACACCGCTTTTAAATAGTACGCTTTATAAATTTAAACGTTTTAAGATTAAAAATACATCAGGAGTGAAGTTCTAATCATTTATTCAATGTTAGATTTTTTTGTAAATGACCATGGTATGAGTTGGATAATGTTCTTTCAGGTGTGCATTTCAGACACAAACCGACGTCACAGAAGCAAGAGATTAACGTGATAAAAAAAAATTACGCGTTTAAATGTCTGTAATTAATTAATCACAATAAATTGATAATTTCCGAGGTTCAATAAAGCATCAGCTCAGACAGGAAGTTCCCTTCTTACCGCTTGATTTTGTCCAGAAGATGAAGCAAAAAGTTTGTTTTAAAGAAGCCTGTGCAGTGATATAGAACATTTGAGCTATATGACCAGAACTTATTTTTTTAGATGCACATCAACACCCAGCAGCCAATCAGATTTTAGTATTCACTCTGACCATTTAAAGTGCAGTAACAATGTTTGTTTCTTATGCATCATTGGTTCTCATCATTGCAGTATCTTTGGTTTCTTGGATAAAGCTGAAGACATAAAAATCTTAACATTTTTTTAGAGTTCTGCTTTTCTAACTGATTTATCTGTTTTGTGCACACAAATGACATTTTTGGGATATCTGTGTTAACACTTTACAAATGAAAACATTTCAACAAAACATTTCATGATGAAAATGAAGAAAAAATGTTTTCTCTGGCCTTTTTTTTTAATCAAAAGTTGCATATTGTCGTAAAAATTTACCGAGTAAAAAAGTGTGATTAATCTGATTTATCGATTGACAGCACTAATTAAATGTATCATTAATATTAAAAGTTAAAACCGTAACCTTTTGTGCAAAACTATTAAAAGCTAAATCAATCAAAATAATTGAAAAAAACGTTGGAGCCAAACTTTAGATTTGTTTATTTCTACTGTACAGTTAGGCAGTTTTAGATTGAGGTCAAAAAATGTAAGCTTCACTGCATTGTATAGCAAGCCACCAAGTGGTTACACTGTGAAATTCATTGTCTCCTCTTAATTTTAGTTTAAAGGCAGCATTAATGAGGAAGTGAAAGTGTTGTTCCTCAATTAGACTTAGAATGTTCAAAAAAACCATAATATTTTGTCAGTTTTTGGTTTATTGCATTCCTATTTATTGTTTTATTGTGTATAATTTCCCTTAGTGAAGTTTGTTAAGTGTTTCCTATATTGGTGTCCTGAGTTACCTCAAGTCATGCCATTTTTTAGGACAGTCTGTCCTTCTTCTGTTTGTGTCTTTAGGATTTTTTTTTTTGGGGGGGGTTCGTGTTTGAGTGACAATCTCATCTTCCAATGAGTGTTTTTTTTTCTATTTCATCATAAGGAAAGGGTCCAATCACGCAGCATTGTTAAAAGTAGGTTCACATTTGCCAAACCTTACAGGTTGTGATTTGTTCTTTCACATGGTTTTGCACATGTACATTTGTAAAAAAAAAAAAAAAAAACTTAATTAATCAGATTACCTTGTTTACTTGGATGAAGACATCAGATCATTGAGAAAATTCTGTTAATTTGACTTTATATAATCACAATTGTGTATGGCAGTTTCTTATTTGCACAATCTTTTGAATTATCTGTTTTTTTATGAGAATGAAAGAATGAGAGGCACTGTTCTGCACTGTACCATAACAACATGAATCCACAGTAAAAGGATCCATGTAAAAACGATCATTATTTTCATGATAAAAATACAACAAAAAAGGACCCTGACCCTTTGAGTATCCAAATAAGACCTCAAATGTACTTTTTCTTTTGAAGAAACTATTAGTGTTATTGATTTAAGAGTTATACACAGAGGCAAAAATGTCCTTCACATTTTTTTGGCAGCTCCCATGGCTCCACATTCACATTTAAAATGTAAAATTATAAACTACATTCCAATACATCTTTTTTTCTTACTACTATAATTGCACAAAAATGACTTCCTTTGTTCAATAGTCATTTGACCTGCAAATGACCTGCATTTCATTTGTCCTGATGATCAAGCAGCTCACCCCCATCCCCATCAACTTATCTATGACAATTGTAGTAATGCACGACTACACACAATCTAATGATAACAATTCAATGGTGAATGGAATCAACTAACCCAGATGATCAATCCATCTCGGCCATATTTCATTGGAGGGTACAACATGTACAGTGTGATGGTATGTATGCAGAGAGAAGTGGCACAGGTGTGGTATTTATAATCGATATTCACATTATGAATATGGTAATGAGCTCAGAAAGGTGGTAGGCAGGCAGAACATGTAGATGTAACTCCCAGAGAGGTCTAAAGCAAATGAGGTGTACCCGCTTGCGATACTGCAGTTTCATCTGGCACCAGAAATAGCACCACAGTCCCACTGTACCTCCAATCCATCACCCCCCTATCTGGGGGTGGTAGTGGGGAAGAAAAAGGCTCACCGAGGGGAGCAGAGGGGATAATTTATATGGATGTAAGCGGAATGGGTGATTTCTCTGGAATGACAAAGTTAATTAATGGAGAGGGACTTAAATTGTCTGTCTTGCAAAAAGATCATTTAACCTTTTTCCCTTTTGGTGCCCTGGCTTCACACTAAATAAGATCACTAGACCTCTAAAGCATATTGCAAAATCATGGGGTTAAGGTGAAGTTAAAGAAGACCTAGTTACTGACATGAAGACAAAAAAAATTAGAAATGGTAAAAGCCTCAAGACAACTGTTACCAGTGTACCTGCTGTCAAATAGTGACAAAGTACACACTTGTAACCATCCTGCTTATCCGTTTTACAAATAATTGCTGCACACAAAAGAAAATGCCTGAGAACAAGCCTGATCATATTTAAAATATTTGGATGTTGAGGTGAGATGAATAATTTACTGATGTGCTTGCCTTAAAGAGGGCTTTGATAATTCAGGGATATAAATAGTGTTCTCTAAATAAACCATCCCACCCCAACTGTCATCTCTATCCCAACTACATATGCGTGGTGATATGCTCACGATAATTGCAGTGTTTCTTCCACCTATCTCTTTTGGCCCGACCTCACACTCCATTCCGGCTCTGTGTTTAAAAACACAGAACCTACACATCCTTCCTGATGATTCAGTGATCAGGAAGGCTAGCATGCCTGTAACTCAATTGATGTTTGCACAGACAGGCATCCCATTAGGACGAGTGGTACTAAAAGGGAGAGTGAGTTATTCTCACATTACTGCTGTGGGAGATTGAGAGGGGACAGATGGTTTTGTTGCCAGAGTTTAATGAAGTGTTGTGAATCAGTCGGAGGTGCCGAGGAGGTCTCGACTGTCACTCCGATGAGAGATGTAGTGTGGAGGGTTAACAAGGGCACGTAGCGAGACAGTTGGCTCCACGATAGTTTTGTCACGTTAAGGAATTAAAATTGCATCAGTTTGAGGCTGCAGCTGTCAGCGAGAATTCACGTTCCTTTGTGCAAATGCTTGTTAGAGTTCAGCTAATGTGATGTCATTTATCTGATTATGCTGGAAGAGCTCCTAGAGAGTCAATTCACCCAGATCTTAAGAAACAACAAACATTCAGTTTGGTTCCACTTTTGTCTGTTGTCAGCAAAGTGGAGATAAACCACTTTACTCGTGACTGATATTGCAGGGCTGTCAGCCTTGCTTCCATGCTATATACTGTACATGGCAATTATATACTTTTCTGCTCCTTTACATGATGCTAAGAAGCACAAGTACAATAGTGTTCCCACCACTCTTATCCTCCCATCAGTCACCAATAAATTATGAAACGGTACATCTCTCAGCAGCCAGGTCATCAAAGTGCAATGATGTTTACATTTTTTTTATATTATAAATTCCATGTACTTGTGTGTCTGCAAAACTTTGACATCAAAATGTCTAGAGTTAAGTGGAAGAAGCATGGGGTAAAAAAGGATTTAGTACAGTGGCCCTAAAGTGCAAATCACACCAACAAATCACTCTGTCAGGGCCCAGTCAGTCTTGTCCTCCTCCGACCACCAGAGGGAGCCCTCGCCTGAGTTCTAACTGCCTCTGTCATCCTGTGGAACTCCATCTTCCTCCAAACTCCAAATTTTTGCAACCTTTTCCACCGCATTGACGGGGGGAAAGAACCGGTAGCAGCTTATGGACATAAAGCCACAGCATATTCTCGAAGGTTTCGGACCTTAGCTGCTCAGACCAAATGGTGACCATGTGGACTGAATACTGTGTATCGACGGGGGCCTTCTCAGGGGCTGCAGCATGAAATTGCCAGCCAGGATGAAGACCTGGATCAGCTACTTGCTCTAACCATCAGACTGGACAACCTCCTCCGAGCCAGGAAGCCAAGAACCACCAGCTCTGATCTACCTTTGGTGTCAACAACCCCCAAGATCAAGTCGTTGACCCAATATATCTAACTCAGAAGTCTGAGGGACCATCTAGTCACTATCCTCCTCTTCACCATCAACGTCCTGCAATGTGCCGTCATTCTGGGCCTTCCATGGCTTGAGACACATGATCCCACAATCAGCTGGTCATTCAAAGAACACACCTTTGCTTCTCCATCCTGCCGTCATCACCGTCTCCAAAATAACCAGCATCAGGACAAGACCTCCTGTCTTCCTCGTTGCAATCAAATCGCATCTACCAGTCTCCACATAAGCGATCCTGATCCTGATGCTCCGCCAGACACCCTGGCTCATCAATACGAAGGTCTACAGGAGGCCTTTAACAAACAACATGCCACTCGTCTACCTATAGATTTGTTACTGGGAACCACACCCACACAGGTCCGAGTTTTCCCTCTGTCACAACCCAAGACTGAAGCCATGCAGGCATAAATTCAAGCGGAACTACAGAAGGGCTTCATCAGACCATCCATATCCCCCAACTTCCTGAAGAAGAAAGATGGCAGACTCCGTCCATGCATCGACTTCCGTAGTCTCAACGAAATCACCATCAAGTACAGTTGCCCTCTGCCTCTGGTTCCCCCAGCTTTAGAACAATTATGAAGGGCTCGCTATTTCCCCAAATTAGACCTCCGAAGCGCCAACAATCTTATACGCATTCATGAGGGTGATCAATGGAAGACTGCTTTCTCTACCACTACAGGACATTATGAATATCTTGTTATGCCATTCGGCCTCTGTACCGCTCTTTCCATGTTCCAGGCCTATGTTATTGATGTGTTTCGTGACATGCTTCAGAAATATGTTATCATATACATAGACAACATTCTGGTTTATTCAGACCAGTTTGAGAAACATGTCACACACGTCCGTCAAGTGCTGCAGCACCTGATCGCCAACAATCTATATGCCAAATATGAGAAGTGTGAATTTCACCAAACATCAGTGTCATTCCTGGGCTATGTCATCAGTGCAGAGGGGGTGGCCATGCACCAGGGCAAGGTTGATGCAGTAGTACAATGGTCTCAACCATCATCAGTTAAAGAACTCCAACGCTTCTTGGGTTTTGCTAACTTTTACAGGCAGTTTATCCTAGGATTCAGCTCCGTGGCAGCTCCTCTCACCTCTTTGCTGAAAGGATCCCCTAAATACCTGCGGTGGACTCCTGAAGCAAAAACTGCCTTCAAGACCCTACAACAATGTTATCCCAGCGACACGGTAACCACTCAAAATGTTCGCTTGTGTCTATATTTCTCTAATGCTGTCCGATGCAGAAAGAAATCATGATGTGGGGGACCGTGAGCTGCTGGCAATGAAAGATTCCTTCTCTGGGTGGAGGCAGTGGTTGGAGGGAGCCACCCATCCCTTCATAGTCCTGACCGACCTTAAGAACCTGGAGTATCTCAAGTCGGTCAGTCAAAATAGTTAAACGTCCGTGAAGCTCAGTGGTCTCTGTTCTTCTCCAGATTTGATTTTCAGATCACCTACCGACCTGGGTCCAAAAACAGGAAAGCCAATGCCCTCTTTCGCCTGCATGAGTCATCAGTGGAGGTGAACCGATCACTTGAAACTCATCCCAGACTCTGGTTCTAGCTCCCATTCAATGGGACATCATGATGGAGCTGGTTGATGCCAATAACTCCAATCCACCTCCACCATCCTGTCTGGCTGATCGCACATATGTTCCTCCATAGCACTGTGACCGGGTGCTTTATCTTGTGTATGACACACCCACAACTGGACATCCAGGTATGGCCACCACACAGTCCCTAATGCAAAACTCTTTTTGGTGGCCTACCATGCAGGCACATGTGGCCCAGTTCATAACCAGCTGCACTTCTTGTCAAATGGCCAAGACCCCACATCAGTTACCTGCCGGTCTCCTCAAGCCACTACCTATCCCTCAATGCCCGTGGTCCCAGTCGACTTCATCACTGACCTGACAAGATCACTCATTCTTTTTGTCATTGATAGATTCTCCAATTTGTGTCCTCTCCTCCTTTTCCTAAACTGCCGGCTGCCATGGAGACCGCCGAACAACTGTTGACACGTCTTCCAGCACTATGGACTACCGAAGGACATTGTGTCGGACCGGGGACCTCGCGAGTCTGTGAGTATGTGAGACTCTCCTCCAGCTAGCATCCACAGTCCATCGGTCAGGTTGAGCGTCTTAACCAGGAGATTACACGATTCCTGATGACCTACTATAGTGGCTACTGGACAGTGGGTTTGGTTGTCTACCCGAGACCTACGACTGAAATTACCCTGTAAAAAAACTCAGCCCTCGGTTTGTGGGCCCCTTCAAAATTGTACGACAGAAAACACCCGTGTCATTCTGTCTCCAGTTGCCTGCTAGTTACCGCATCTCATCCACATTCCATGTCTCTCTGCTGAAGCCTGCGGCGATGCCCCCGATGGAGATACGCAACCGGGAGCCCCTGCCAAGGGTTCTCCCCCTCTGATGGTAGAGGGAGAAAAGGCCCACCAGGTGCGCCACCTCCTGGACTCCCGGCGTTGGGGTAATCTCCTACAGTATCTGGTTGACTGGGAGGGGTACTATCCAGAGGAACGTTCCTGGGTTGCCGCCAGTGACATTCTTGACCCCTCCCTCATTAATGACTTCCACCGTAACCATCCGGACGCAGTGGTCGAGCCCGGTGTCGGATGGCCTCTTGCTTTTGGAGCTGCTCGCGGGGGGGGGGGGGGGGGGGGGGGGGGGGTGTCTCTGTCAGGGCTCAGCCAGTGTTGTCCTCATCTGACCACCAGAGGGAGCCCTCACACGCCTCAGCGTCCTCAATACACACTCAATGCAAAAACATATTAAAGATTGCAACAACAATTAAAAATACTAAAGAAATAATAACAATAAAAACAACATTACATTTAAGAAGTCAAAACACAATTCCAAAAAAATGAAACAAGATAAAAATGAAATGTTTTGTAAAATAAATAAATAAATAAATATCAAGAAATCAAAATGAATCATTAAAAAATGAAACATTATAAGAAACCATAAAAAAGGTAGGTACAGTGAGGAAAATAAGTATTCGAACACCCTGTGACTTTGCAAGTTATCCTAGTTAGAAATCATGGAGCTGTCTGAAATTTTCATCTTAGGTGCATGTCCACTGTGACAGACATAATCTAAAAAAAAATCTGAAAGTCACATTTAAAAAAAAAAATTCTTACATAATTTATTTGCATGCTACTGCTGCAAATAAATAATTGAAAACTTGAGAAAAGCAATGTTAATATTGGATACAATAGTCTGTTTGCGATTATACAGGTCAATCATTTCCAGTTGTTTTCACCAGGTTTACACACACTGCAGGAGGGATTTTGGCCCATTCCTCCACACAGATTATAAGTCTGGCTTCTGGGCTGTTGCTGAGAAAAAAAGCGTTTGAGCTCTCTCCAAAGATTTTCTATTGGGTTTAGGTCTGGAGACTGGCTAGGACACTCCAGAACTTTGAGATGCTTCTTATGGAATCAGTCCTGGGTTATCCTGGCTCTGTGCTTCGAGTCATTGTCATGGTGGAAGATCCAACCACGACTAATCTTCAATGCTCTAACTGAGGGAAGGAGGTTGTTCCCCAAAATCTTGCAATACATGGCCCAGTTACCCTGTCCCTACAAGTGAGGACAGAGCAGTCCTCCTGTCCTTTGTGCAGAAAAAGAAACACCCCAGTAGCATGATGCTACCACCCCCATGCTTCACAGTAGGGATGGTGTTCTTGGGATGCAATTCATCATTCTTCTTTCTGTAAAAACGGCGAGCAGAATTAAGACCAAACAGTTCTTTTTTGGTCACATCTGACAGCATGACTTTCTCCTGTGACTCATCTGGACCATCCAAATGGTCACTGGCAAACTTAAGATGGGACTGGACATGTGCTGGCTTAGGCAGGGGAACCTTCCATGCCATGCATGATTTCAAACCATGACGTCTTAGTGTATCACTAACACCAACCTTGGAAACGGTAGTCCCAGTTCTTTTCAGGGTATTTGACCAGCTGTAGGTTTGGGCTGAAACCTCACCTTTCTTAGGATCATTGAGACCCCACAAGGTGAGATCTTGCATGGAGCCCCAGTCCGAGGGAGATTGACAGTCATGTTTAGCTTCTTCCATTTTTTGATATTTACTCCAACAAGTATTCCGCCAAGATCTTCTTTCAACAAGCTGCTTGGCAATTGCCCGATAGCTCTTCCCAGCCTTGTGGAGGTCTACAATTTTGTCTGTGGTGTCTTTGGACAGCTCTTCGGTCTTAGCCATGTTAGCGGTTGGAGTCCTACTGACTGTATGGGATGGATGGGTGTTTTTTTGCAGCTAACGACCTCAAACAGGTGCTTTTAATTTAGGATAATAAGTGAAGTAGAGTTGGATTATTTAAAAGTTGGTTAACAGATCTTTTAGGGTTAGAATTCTGATAGACAATGTTCAAATACTAGAGACAATTCAGCCCAAAAGTGAATGATCTTATCTCATGTCTTAAACATCGCATGTATTTTTCTCATGAGCTAAACATGATAGTACTTAAATTTCACTTGAGGAAAGTTAATAAGACTTTTCCAATTCCATGAGCAGCACTTATTTTACATTCTTTTTCTATCTCCTGTTTGAGTGATCATGTGTGACTGGTATATTTGGTGTTTGGCTCTTTGTAAATTATTGGTTGGCAGTTAAAAATGTTCAGGTAAAGCAATGCATATGAAGAGTTCACCAAAATGCTCACACAAGAAGTTAAAAATTCAACAATTTTTTGCTAAAAGTCACCAGCAGAAATAACACATTTGGAGACTTTTTACAGCACACTTGTTATAAACACAAAATGCTTCTGGTGCTTTTTTAAGGACATTTTTGGTGACTTTGACTTCAAGCCTGTATTGCTCTTTTTTTCTGGAGGACTCTCTGTTCTACTGTCTTATGTGCACCACTTGCATCCCCAGTAAAGACACAAAAGGATCAGAGGCTAACCAATATGTAATGTCTTCGTACAGCAGGACCTCTCAGGTCCAACCAGAGCCCAAAACTACCACTCAATGTCTAGAGGACATGCACAGTTTTTATTATTTGAGAGTAAAATTGGCATAAATCATACATGCAAATGCCAACTCGGACTCGGAAAACATAAATTCACATGTGCATGTTACAGTAAAAAATAAGTGGATCAATTGCATTTTATGGTTTTAATTTGAATGGAAGGCTTTCAGCATGACCTTGCAATAGATTTCTGTGCAAATGATGTAAGAAGAACGGTCGAAGAGCAAGTGCGCTTTTTCTTTTCATTTTTAAATGCTACTTTTTTCAGCCATGATGAAATTTTATGACAAAAAACAGGCATCTTTTTCTTATTTTTATTTCATAATGCAACAGTAGGGCAACATCTATTCTGCAAAGAAGGAAAACACATTTTAGATTAATTTTCCTGTCCCCCCTCTGTTTTATCCTTTGCTTTGCTTCTGTCAACACAAACTCTGCGTGTCTACCAGAGGGACAGAAATCTGCAAATGCTTGCGGTTGTGAAGGTAAGGAGGTTACTCATCATCTGAACAAGCGTTTCCAAAAATAGCAGGACACATAATATATAGATTACAGCAGACAAGTGGGATGCAGAGTTGTAGCACGCAGGAGAGAGGAGACAGCTGCAGAGGCAGGCAGACAACACAAGAGCAGGCAGCTCACCAGCAGTGCTGATTCTTTCAGCGTTGGCACTCAGTTCCTTCATGTCAACCAAGCAGTGTCCCAAGTGCTGGATGCTGTCTTCCATCTTCCCGGCTTGTCCAGCACTTTTACCTCCTGCTCCTCCACCTCCTCCGTGAAACACCACAGAGCAGTCCAGTTCTCTGGCT
>BSAI01000119.1:8440467-8568256 GCA_036245035.1 Adrianichthys oophorus | reverse complement strand
CACCTGGAGCGCAACACAGCCAGAAAGACAACTCTGCCCTTCTGTCTTCTTCCTTTTCTCTCCTCAATGCGCCGTCACTGCTGCATCCAGATATGGAGCCAAGGGCTCCCTCTGATTCGTGCTTCCCTCACCTTCCCTAACTCCTTTTTCTACCAGCAAAGGTATTAACAGGCATTTATGTCTTGAGCTCTCAGCAGAGCTTTCAGCAAGAGGTTTTGGAGGTTGCTTGGTGGATAAGGGTGGAGGAAGAGTCACATTGCAGTGAAAAATTTTAAACGGATTAGAGAAACTTCCCCACAGTGTTGTATCAACAGGTTAAATGCAGAAAAAGAAAGCACAAGCAGTGTTTTCAAACAATACATTCCTCTTTGCACTCTCCTCCACTTATCTGTCCTGCCTGTATTGCTGTCTGCTAGCAATCTTAATGAAAAGATAACTGATTTGCTTCACTACTACAACAGCAACGCTACAGGTAAACTGAGATCAATGTTCATTTATAACCTGCTGAACCAAGAGCATCAGCGATCCTTAGTAAAGCTCAGTGAAGCTATACAAAACAAAAGCACTTTCTCCTCATTCCTAGCAGAGAGAAACACCTCAAGGATACACTACATCACACGGCAAATAAGGTGAAATACTGCTTACTATTCAATGCAATGTCAAACAGCCTTAACTTCCTGTGATTTAAAACAAAAATTATAGAAGAGAACTTTATAAATCCCACAAAGGGGAAACCACTTTTATTAACAGCCGATAGATTATAAATAACGCTAAAAACACAACAAAATAATTAATAACAGCAATAACTATTGTCCTGCATCTTTGAGGTGTCACAGAGTCTAATAGCAGAGAGAAAGAAAGATATACAAAACCGCTTCTTCCTGCAGCTAGGGTACGGATAGGCAACTCCAGGCTTCGAGGGCCTCCTGCTGGTTTTCCAGAAACCCTGCCTTATCTGCTGTTGATCCGCTGGATCAGGTGTGTTTAGCCAGTAAGGAGCTTCAATAGCAGGTCGGTTGGAAAACATGTAGGACACTGGCGCTCAAGGCCTGGATTTGTGCCCCCTTGGTCTAGTGTGAATACCGTATGCTGAAAGTGCATTCATGAATGCCCATTTAGCTTGGTCTTGAATGAGCATCACATGACCAATCAGTATGTATGTAGCATCTGACTGAAGGAGCTCCTCAGTGCACTCATGGTCTCATGCAGACGATGAGGATGAAGATAATTGTCCATGATGGATTTCAGTTTCCGTTACATCCTCTTCTCACCCACCACAGTGACATTGGGACATCCCAGAGCCGGATCTCTGCACCAGTTTGTTGATCCTCTTCCTGTTCCTATTAGTGCATCCACCCCCCTAGCAACACACTCTGTGGAAGTGGACAGATGCAACAACGCCATAAAAAAAAAAAAAACCTCTTGGGAGTCCTGCAAACTTTGCAAGACCCCTGTCTATTTAGCCTTTCCTGCTATCTCCAGCAGTGGCATTTTGTTGTTGCCAAGCAACAACGGTTGATCGTGTAAACATTACACCCGCAGACTGCTTCAGGTCCAGAAAATGATGGAAAATAGTCCAAAAAAAGAAAAGCAGTCATACCACTCATTACAAGTAAATAAAAAAAATGCTCATGTCCATCAAAAACTAGTAAATAATACGAGAATAACAAGAACAAGTAAGCTAACACAGAGCTATGGTAACTGTTCATGGTTGGTTTTTTTCCCATTTTAAGTGGAAACACTATTTTAGTTTTTTGGGTTTTTTTTTTTTTTGCAGTCATAATACACAAAAAAAAAACATGATTTGGGCAAATATTGGTAAGCAAATGTGGATATTTCTGTCAAAGAAACAAAAGAATATTCTCCAAACAGAAAATTAAAAAAAATGACCCGATGTGAACGTAGTACACAAGGGCTATGGGGTTCTTGCACTTTTTTCAGGCGGTTTGGCCAAGTTGGGATTGGTGCAGAAAACCTAAATGAAGATAAATCTGTCCCTGCAGGAGCAATAAGACAGCAGATGAATCCAGCCTGCAAAAGGAGGTTTTTCTTTCACTTCCACTAGCACTCTCTCTCTTCTTATCTTCTCATCACTCCATTGCCACGTATTCTGTGTTTTCCACTCCTTGGGTTCTCTAAGAGCAGCAAGATGAATGCTGTCCTACTTGAAACGAAAACAAAGCCACTCACCTACACATAGACAAGATCACATATGTGCTTGTACAGAGGAAATGTAGAGTGATCCATTAACATTCTTATATGTTCCTTTAAAAGGCGACATGTGTTGTCTTATTAAAGCCTGACTGATAGAGGTAGCTGGAGAAAATCAATAGACAATGCACTAAGAGATGGTGAACAGTACATTGAGGAGAGGAGAGAAAAATAAACATGCCCTTTTTAGCTATCCATCCCAAAGCACAAAGAATAGATCCCCACATTTACCCATTCCAATAATGCTTGAGGTCCATTACAATTTGACACACACTCTCCACACAGTATTACCTGAAGACAGCCAATAGCTTGATTCACACTTCAGTTTAGGATGTATGCGGTTTTTGCCAGTTCTACAGAGTTTAGTCGAGAAAAGTTGTGATGAAAAACACTAAATCCAATGGCCCAAGCAAAAACTACAGAAAAAAAGATCAGGGTGGATAAATATGGATTGTATCAATTAAGCAGCTTCTTGGGTCTTGACACAGATGAATAAATGTGTGAGTTTACACCTGCAGTATCACAAAGACTACAGCTTGGATTGTTGTTCTGGACATCTATCGCACATTATTATTTTATTTCTGGGAGCACATATCTGCACTCTGACTGTGGCAATCGCGGGAACAATAACAACAACATCAAACTGTTCCCTTTCTACTCAACCACCCCTGCTGATTGCTCTTTCTTTGACGTTAAGCATAAGAAAAAAGCCCATTGGGCACCAACAGACAAAAAAACCTTCAGATTCTGTTCAAATCTGCTGGTTTTCTCAGTTTAAAGCTAGCGTCATTGACAAGCAGTCTAAAGCAGAGCATTCTGACAGGTGCTCTGACTTCCCTCCATGTGGGAAATGCTAAATAGGGCAATAGTGAAGCACCAGTAAGCAACCAATGTCTAACTCAAAATACTTAAGTTCAGAAAAAAAGGGTTTGCTTTCCATTTAACAGAAGTCATTTTATACAAGTAGTTGCATGGTGGTGTTGGTTGATCTTGTAGCTTTCCCACAACATAAAGCATTAAATTGGCTTGACTTTTCTGTGTGGAGTTTGTATGTTCTATTGGTGCGTGGGTTTTCTCCAAGCACTCTGGCTTCCTCTATCAGTCCAAAAACATGCTTCATAGGTCAACTGGTGACGTGACCTTTTTTAAGAAACCTACCAGTTTAATGAAAAAAAACAGTCTGAAAATATCTGTAAATATTTTAATTAAGATTAAAAAATGAGCTGCATGGTGGTGCAGTGGTTAGCGCTCTTGCCTCACAGCAAGAAGGCCCCCAGGTCAAGTCGCAGCTTGCGAAGAATTTTTTAATTTGTAGTAAAATGGTAGTAAAGGCAACATTGCAAGGTCTCTTCCATGGAATGCCATTTTAACAATAATTTCTCAATCCAGGCTCAGATTATCTTTTAACAAATCCTGACTCATTGAGTATTTTTTTAATACTGAGGAGTGTTTTCTGTGCTAAAGTTTCTTAACAGGTGCCTGACTAATTTAGCATTGCTTTCTTAAATGTCCTTGTGACAACTGGAAAAATCACCAATTTATCAAATCTTCATTCTCTTTAAACTTTTTTTGCACTCCAGGTTTTGTGTAGGACCCAATGGATGTCAATTTTCCCTTACTTGGCAAAGTGGAGGTTAAAAACCAGCCTCAACCTCCGCAGGCTTTGAAGGTGGGGTGGATAAATACTACAAAATAAAATTATAAAAACTGGTATTTTCTACAAATATTGATAATAATAATATTGATAATAATAAGCATAATTGCAATTTTATTAGCAGTGCCCTTGTTAACATTAGCAACCCGGTCAACATGGGAACAACTATAGCAATTTATTTTAATTAGGATTTATATTAAATGTGTGTGTTTTTTCCTTTGAGGTCAAAGGCCTAATTCAGTTTACTTAGTGACTATTTTCTTCCCAAAAGTGACAAAAAATGGATGTCTCTAACTTTAGTGGTAGGTTTCAATAGTAACATGTGTTTCACAGATAGAGGCAAAAACTTGCTCTCCAAAAAAGCTTGCATCCTACCAGATTATTAAACAAAGACTTTGCCCTTAGCTTATCCTTACTCATCTGTGTTATTTCTGCTGTCTGGACCATAATAAATTCCTGTCACTGTCCACATTTGTCTTCTTCACATTAAAGATGAAATCGACATCCATTTCCTTATTTCTTGGCTCGCTTCTTGTCCATTGAAAGATTTTGTAGAGAACAGGTTATTGATTTCTCGTCAGATATTGTCATGTCACGTAACAGGATTCTGCCACTGTCTCAGTTGCTGATTTTTGTGCATTCTTACATGAAGATAAATCAAAGTGGTAGCTAGTTAGCGTGGTCACAGCTTTGTAAACCTAACAGAATGTGAAATGGGCAACAATTTACTTTATTTGAATCAATACTCAGTTTCCCCTCAACTAAATTAAAACCACTTTTAATAATTATTTTTTGTGACAAATTTTAAAGAAATTCAGCAATCAAGATAGTAAAAATCTGTTTCATGACGCAAAATTCTTTAAAAAATGTCATAACACATATCTAAGTGTAAGACATGGCTATCCATCATGCAAAGCTTAGACTCAGTCAGTTAACATTTGCTGTGAGATACTCACAACTTCTTCATTTATTGATACGTTTTTACTAATTTAGTAGAAAAGACAATCTAATTCCATAGACTTCTTAATCAATTTCTGTCTGTGGGACAACTTTTCTAAATGACTCATTGACAAGACTGGCTGAGAACCGCAAATTGACCCTTGATCAGTTGTTTACTATTTGTCCCCATGTGGTAGTATGAGCCTGGTGGACTTAACCAACTACAAATCAATTTGAGCTTTTCTCAAGGAAGGCAATAACTGCACTGGCCACTCTTCTGAGCAGACTATTGGTGCATCCTCACATTTCAGTGTGAGTTGCCAAGAGAGTGTTCTTCATTTATTTGCTTGTTTGTTTGTTTGGAAAGCAGAAGAACAAAAATGAAGAAAAACAAAATTTTAAATCGTAAAACAACAACAACAAAAAACTTAAACTTAAAACTTAAACCTTAATTTGATTGGTTGTGGAGAGCTTAAAGACAGAACCAAAATGATATAAGTGTACATTTTTGTTTTTGTTATGTGGAAAAACAGTTGAAAATTATACCAAAAACCAACATAAGCGGCCTGAAGGTGCAAGCACACTGGCCGCGTTTGGTGCGTTCAAGAATGGCGTTACACGGGTTCAGGAATGCGCATTCAGCAGGTGGCATACACACCAGACCATCAGAGCTGCATTCTACTTGAAGCGTGAAATCTTACTTCACTGAAGAAAAATTCTCTTTCACAGTATCACTTTGCCATTATGTATATCCCTTTCACAGGAGAAAGGGATATACATAATGGCAAAACATTTGAGTAATGCTGCAGGAATAGATGATGCGGCAACAATTTTCTGTCATGAATTGTTTTTTTTTTTTTGTTTAATTATTAACCACAACTGTTAAAATAACTTTTTTGTGTCACATGTCATTAACTGCAGGATAGCTTTTACAAATGACAGTTTAAAAAGCAAATATCATTCATTTTTGTTGAAATTCCAAAATTAACAAAGCTAATCAACACCTTAAATCAATGATTTAAACAGTAAAGAGAATGTACACCCACTGGCCACTTTGTTATTATAAGGTACACCTGTCCAACTGTTAGTGCAAATTTATAATCATTTCGTGGTATGGTTGTTGGTGGTTTACGGGCTTGTTGGAGTATTTCAGAAACTGCTGATCTACTGGGCTTTTCACCCACAACCCTCTCTAAGTTATACAGAGCATGCTCTAAAAAGGAGAAAATATCCAGTGATCTGCAGTTCTGTGGGTAAAAAAGGCCTTTTTGTTGCCAGAGGTCAGAGTAGAATGGTCTGCCGAGGTCTGCAGAAGAGCATCTCTGAACACACAACACGTCCAACCTAAAAGCAGGTGGCCCACAGCAGCAGAAGACCACACTGATGTCACTCCTGTCAGCTAAGAACAGGAAACTGAGGCTACAATTCACTAAGGCTCGCCATAACTGGACAGTAGAAGATTGGAAAATGTTGGCTGGCCAGATGAGTCTCCATTTTTGCTGCAACATTCTGATGGTAGGGTCAGAATTTGGCACCAATAACATGAATTCATCCTGCCTTGTGTAAAAGGTTCAGGCTGCTGGTGGTGTAAAGATGTGGGGGATATTTTCTTAGTGCACTTTTGGCCCCAATTACCAATTACCACTTGAGCATGGTTACAATACCACAGCCGACCTGAGTATTGTTGCTGACCATGTCCATCCCTTTATGACCACAGTGTATCATCTTCTGATGGCTACTTCCAGAAGGACAAGACGCCATGTCGTAAGTTGGAATCATCTCAGACTGGTGTATTGAACATGACAATGAGTTCAGTGGACTCGAATGGCCTCCACAGTCACCAGATCTCAACCCAATGGATCATCTTTTGAACAGGAGATTGCCATCATGGATGTGCAGCCAACAAATCTGCAGCAACTGTGTGATGCTGTCATGTCAATATGAACCAAACTCTCTGAGGAATGTTTCCAGTGCCTTGTTAAATCTATGCCAGCAAGGACTGAGGCAGTTCTGAAGGCAAAAGAGGGTCCAACCCGGTACTAAAAAAGTGTACTAAAGTGGCCAGTGAGTGTACGTTTACATGTCCGCCTGCATGTGTCTGCTTTGTAGCTTGATTAGGAAACATTAGCCAAAGTAATCAACCAATTTTCCAGCAGCGATCCAATTTTAGAACTTGTTTCAATTTTTTTCCCTTCTGGCTTTATCCTTCTTTCTAGGCTGACGGTCATGACTTTGTCAGCTCACCTTGCTTGCCTTTATTCTCTCCTTGGAAATATTCAAACTGATTGCTCCTCATGCGCATTATAGAGTTCAATCATCAGGGAGAAGATGACGAAACAATTCTGGTGTCTGTACTGTTAAGCAGGTTTTACTGCAAATAAAAGTACATGTGCAGCCTCTTTGACTTCTGTTGGCCTTTTGTGTTTTTACTCCCATATCCTACATTTCACTTTAAGTTTTTTGATCACAAAGAGTCCCATGTTGCACCCCCTTCCTTCAGGATTGACTTTTTGTCATATATCTTTGATTGAAACACTTATCAAACAAACCTGAAGGCAGCTAAGCGACTTGTGCTGCTTTGTAGCACAAAGTCCACTTTGGACATCTGTTTTTACTCTTCGGGGCATTGTGCATATCATATTACTAAAAACTGTCAATACCTAATATAACTGGTTCATCAGGTCGATGCTTGGTTTGCTCCATTTGCACATCATTATCAGCACAACAGATTCAAAACAACATAAATAAGAAAAAAACTCAAAGCAAATATTCAAACAATACATCCAACTAGTGGTTGTACAGAATGTGTGCATTTTTCATAGATTTAAAGTATTCTGGAATATAGTGAGTAAAATTTAGATGGCAAAAATAAGGACGGCGAAGGATTACATTTTCTGACTTTGATGGAAGTCAGGGAGTGTTCAATTTGGAAAAATGACCTGTTAGAAGCTTGAAACTGCTGTCAAATTTTAAAAAGAGGTTTCTTACTGTTCTGTCAGGTGGCCTGATCCTTATGACACCAAAAGCACCAATCTGAAGAAAGAGGGTACAGGCTTATCTGTGCCCTGCAGACATGGTGTTCTGTACTACCATCCTTTCTTCTCTAATCATTGCAGCAGATGCCTTATGAGTATTTCAGAAATTTCTTGGCTTCATGAGAATTTCCACGACAGCAAAGTTTGCAATTCTGTCAGTGTCAAAATAGTCACAAGTTAAAACACTTTCCTACTTATAAATGGTCTGGATGAAATATGCAATTTTAACTCTGCAAATTTATATTTAAAATCAAGCAATGGTACTTTTTGTTGCTCATGCAGTAAATGAGGAACATAGAAAAATAAAGTAACACCAGAGAACTGAAGGACTTTCATCAGCAGAGTGCTTCTGCATTTATTGCCTGCACAAATACACCAGTAATCCAGCTTGGAGTCTGATTTTGTAAGATGAGTTTGATAGATTTGGTCTTCTAAAGCTTCAGCCTCATAGTGACAGGCTATGCTTTACTGTTTTATAAAAGCTGAACCTGTGTGCTTTAATTACCTGACACGTGGCTATTATCTACTCCTTGACTTTTCACTACAACCTGCTTGTTGTTTACATTAAGTACTTGTTCACTTTTGTTGTGGATACCAAAGGAATACAATGATGAGGCTGAAGGAGGTGGAGAACAAGGTGTTGGCTGTTTTTCACAATATAAAAGCTGCTCTTTCCCGAGCAAGGTTGGTGAAGGAGGGGACCCCTGCAAAGATAAATCAGCACATTCATTCATTCATTTTCCAATCCGCTTTATCCCTTTCGGGGTCACGGGGTTGCCGGAGCCTAACCCGGCTACTCATGGGCAAAGGCAGGGTACACCCCTGGACTGGTCGCCAGTCTGTCGCAGGGGCCACAATCACACACCCATGCACACTCACATTCACACCTACGGACAATTGAGAGTAACCAATTAACCTATGAAGCATGTTTTTGGACGGTGGGAGGAAGCCGGAGTACCCGGAGAAAACCCACGCATGCACGGGGAGAACATGCAAACTCCACACAGAAAGGTCCCCCAGCCAGGACTTGAACCGGGAACCTTCTTGCTGTGAGGCAGGAGCACTAACCACTGCGCCACCGTGCAGCCTTAAATCAGCACAATAATTTATTTTTCTTATAATGTTCCACATTTATCTTTAGGGGGAAAAAAATCACAGACCCAGAATAGGCAACATTTTAGAAGTTTTTAGTAAGTTAAAAAGAGGATCTTGAAAGTCCTTTCATTGATTTTCAACTGTTGCCCCCCAAAAAGGGTAATCTTACTGTCTTCTATCAGTATCAGAACAATGCACATGAAATTATCAAATTAAATTACTAAATCTTAAAAAAAAAACTTTTATTTCTTCTTATTATCTGTTATTCTTGGCAATTTAGCAATTATTTAATTGAGTGTGCTTTGGGTGTGCGTGGGCATGAACGCGTGTTTTGGGCTTCCACATTCAGAACTGTTCACCTGTAGCTACGCACATTTTTACATCTGTTTTTAGGTTCTTGCTTACAAAACATGTGGCCACGGAAATAGCAGTACCAGCTAAACCAGGTAGAACTTTGACCAATTGTGAAATCTGATTTAGTAGTGATGCATGGAGCATAATGATGACAGTCACCAAACTCAGAGCATAGCTGGTTTATCTGGTGAACCCACACACAGTGACAAATCTGATGACGTCTGTGTTTGTTTTTCAAATGAAAATAAACCAAGGTCACTCTCCTGACACAATGGTAATCCACATCAGCCAGTGCAAGGACACTAGAAATGAACTAACCCATTTCGTCCCTAATTCGTGAGATTTGAACCACTTTGACATTTCACACCGGACCTCATCCAACTGTAGGAGGCAGGCATGAACTAGTAAACAGTAGAAAATGTAAAAGAAGGAGAAGAAGGAGAAGAACGCCTCCCTGCATGTCCAGTGTTTAACACCATGGGCTGAATGTGTGTTCTTGAACGTACCCCCTGTGTACGAAGCTTTGTACCTCCTTTCTAAAAGGAAGGAACTTTGTCCGATTTAAGTATGAAATCCAGTCTTTTCTGGATTGTCTCGGAAAAGTTGTCCTACTAATCTTGACTTCAATTTTGAGGGAATCAACCTGCAGTACTGGCATTGGAGAAAATCTTTTTGCAATGTTGTCTTCCTGAAAGGGCCGCTTTGCAGCTTGTCTTTAACGTCCCACATTGCTAGGAAAGCAGTTTGAAGGTGGCTTTAAGGATCACTCCACTGCTTTTTATCACCTTTCTTATCCAGTAAATGTGGTACCATTTCAAATGGAAATAAGAGGGTTTTCAAAAGCACAAAATCTATTCCCAAAATACCTTGTTACAAAAACTAATTATGCTACCAAACAATTAGTAAAGTCATTTGCTGTGCTGCCACTAACTTTCAATACTATTACACATCACTCGGGACTTTTTTAATCTACACATAGCTTTTATCTTTGAGATGAGCTCTGCCCTGCTGCTAGCCACAATCCCCCTTCTAGTTGACATTGAAGCATTGTCTTGCATGATAATTTTTATTGGGTTGAGCAAGGCAAGCCATGTTAAAGTTCATTGAAATGGTAAAACTAAATCCTACTGGATGCACCTTGTACAGGGGCCTCCTAAAATTTAAATAAATGTCTTGAGAAAAACACTTAGGGGAATTTGTCTGTAAAGTATAGAACTTAAATGTCATTCAGCAACAAAGATTTTTTTATATATATATTCTTACCAGTAAATATATTTAATGTAAAACAGATTGGATTATAAAAAGCTTTGTGTTTAGTTTAACAGTTTCATAAAAAGTCCTGTTCCTAATGTAACTTATTTATGTTTGTGCTGCGTTTACCACACATGCTGCCCAACTCAGTCTTGTCAACAAAGTTAATTACTAGAGTTACTACAACTTTATTGTGTTTTTGTCATGTTAACCCAAAAATTCATTGTGCTGACAATTTTTTTTCTACTAAAGAAAACATTGTTAGAACAGCAAATGTCCTTTATTTAGCATTTATATTGATTTTTTTTAAATAAACAAGTTAGCATGCAGATCAAACATATCAAAGGCGAAAGCCAAAAATAAAAAAAACACCGACAGCTTCAATAAACAGAATGCAGGCAGCTGATCCATGAAGATGACTATAAAGGGCGGAGTTCATCTAGAAGATGCCATTGCTGCCTGCACAGAAACTAAAACAAAAGTCAGTTAAAAATAAAAATAACATCACAAAATAAGGAACTTAAGCACAATTCACGACAACTTAACCCTCTCTGAACTTCAGAGATAAATAGCAGTTTGTTAAATACAGCTAAATATTTTGTCACTCAGACTTATCAATGATGTTTCTATTTTTTTTTTTTTTGAAAGAGGTTACTATACATCTAGATGCATTTGACTAAAAAGAAGCAGAAAATGTATGGCTGAAAACATTTTGAAAACAGACAAATAAGGGATAAAAACAACAGACACAGTATTTGACTTCACTGTCTGCCACGTGTTGAAATCTTCACTGACTCTCACAGTAGAACATAGACTTGAGTCATTAACTGCTGCAGCATCCTCTTATAAAATAAACACTTCATTAGCATTAAACAGTTTCTGTACCAGACAAAAAACTGCAAGCACAGTCACCAGACTGTTAGTCTTCTAACAAAAGAATGAGGCTGCATCTAAAAAATGGACATTAAGTTGATTCTAAACTGTAAATATATCACTGCAGTGTGTAGTGTAAGTGTATTTGCTTTTCACATCAGCTGACATACAATTGTGGTTAAGTGTTTTTATTTTTGAGTAAAAAACTGATCATCAATAAACTGTTCCAGCAAATCAGCCAATATTAACTCAATGATATAACTGATATCATAATATGATATGATTATGTGAATGATATTTTCCTGATTGTAATTTTTATCTTTCAATTCTCATGTTTGTTCCAGTACCTGTGCTTTCTTAAGGTGCCTGGCTATAGAGGGTTCTGTTAGCTTTACTTTCAGTTTCATATCAGTTTTTGCTGATTGCTGTTACCTATTGCTCATTTTATTTACCAATATTATTTGTTTTTGCTGTAGGCCTACTGCCTGTGCTCCTTCCTGTTTTTTCTATACTGGTTAAAGAACTCAATCAATGACTAAATTGTAAAATGAGGGTTGCAGTTTGATAATGTCAAGCTGCTTGTCCAAAACCCTCAAATTTCTGCTCGTCGTAAGATTACAGTGTCAATGTGTTTGTATTGCCTATTCAATTACTCGCAATAGTGTTTAACATTCAGAGGACAGGAAGAGAAACGAGAAGAGATCCTATTATGATGCCTCTAAATCCCCACTGAACTCTGCAGTTATATGGACCATTATTAAAAATTAATACCAGCCATGACGATCATACAAATTTTCAATTTTGATTGATCACAATAAAGCTGACATAACTGCGCCACGCTTTTATGTACAATCATAGAACAGAGTTTTTTTCTCTCTTATTTGCAATGTATAGTCTACAGTAAGATCTTTTATATTCAGAAAGATGTCTTAAAAATGTATTCTGAGTCCACTAGTATGGGAGATAGTTATTTAGTATTATGTTGTGAAGAATGATTTAAATGTGGTTTTAAATCAGGCTATGTTACAAACACAAAATTCATGACTGATGTAGTTACATTTTTTGGTGTTGAGTGGAAAACCAAGTGGAAGGCTGACATCACTCTGAGGTGCAAACACTTTAGGAATGTCTTCTAACCACCAGGAACTGCTATCTGATTGGGGTAGTAGTGGTTCTAAGTGTCAACCCTGACTCAGAGTGGTTTAAATACCCCTTATGGAAAATTGTAAGCAATTCTTCATCAACAGGACTGATGTCACAGAAGACTTGCCCTAAAGCCAAGCCCAGGGTTGGGCCTCAAAAATGACAGTCTGGTGGGAGGGCCTCCTCCGAAGAGACCGGCTCAGCCAAAAGAGACTACATGGTAGGCCCTCCACTCCCAGGAAGAAACACTATCTCTTATGATTTGGGTGGTTGGGTGCTCTCTGAGAGCTGAAAAGCTTGGTCACTTTGGAGGAGCATGGAGTGGAGCCCCAAGTCCTCCATTGAGAGAAATTGAATTAGCTGGCTTGAGCTCCTTCTTTTGCTATCTCATTAGATGTCTCCCATAGGAGGAATTCCAGGCATGTTCCACTGGAAAAGGGCCCTGAAGAAGACCCACAACACGCTGGAGGGAAGCGCATTGGGGTCCCCCTGGCAAAACTGGAGGAAGACTCTGGCAAAGGGAAGATCTAATCATCTCTGCTTGACTGTTTGACTGTTACCCCCCCCAACTCAGGAAAAGTGGCAGAAGATGGAAGGATGGATGAATTAATCTGATATGGTATAGTACAATGTGTCTATGTCACATTATTTGATTTACTTTAAACAAAAATGTTCTCCTGTTAAATGCTGTTTACATTCAGCAATTTAAAGAGTATTACATCTATCACATTGT
The DNA here is from genome assembly GCA_036245035.1 of Adrianichthys oophorus. Lineage (NCBI taxonomy): Eukaryota > Metazoa > Chordata > Actinopteri > Beloniformes > Adrianichthyidae > Adrianichthys > Adrianichthys oophorus. The sequence goes on along the minus strand of BSAI01000119.1, from coordinate 8,554,968 downwards.
TTTATATCGTTTCATTTTCTGCTAAACAAAGTAAAATGATTTCATGTCAACATAAAACAAAAGGCAATAAAAAAAGGCATGTAAATGTGAATCTTGTTTTTATTAAATGAAGATTAAAACATGGCAGCTTGATAGCTTAAATGTTGCTAAAATGCAAAGTCAATAAATCACTTTTAAAATGCAGGACAATGTGATGGCTTGATCAGATAAAAAACATGTACCCTACAGTATATACTTTTTTAAAATTTTCTTTATTCTTCAGTTGAGGTTGCCATATTTCTGCACATAAATTCTACAAGAGTTGTAAAATATCTTTTTGTTACATGTGGTGTGGTAAGAATAACTCAGTGGCTTTTTAAAGCAGTTTGGTTGGGAATCAGTCTAAAAACACTAAGTGTAACTGTAGTTTTACCTTTCCTCTATCAGCTGTATATTCGTGGAGCCAGTTATTAAAATAATTGTGCCAAATTTGGCAGGAATGTACCTTAAGATCCCCTCTTTCAGAAAAGCCCATTGACCATGAGAAAATCCATGATTTTAGACTGTATATATTATATACATATTACATATATAATAGCATTCTGTAGGAACCCCTGAAGTTTAAAGACAGCATTTTGTGCGTGAACAGCCCATTTTGTTGAAACTGGGGTAAATAGACATAATATATTTTTGTACCATTTTAATGAATGGCTGCCATATTCAAATACAAATAGACGCCATAATTTATTTTCTTATGACAAAAGTGCTTTTCTGAAAGAGGGGATCCTAAGGTACATTCATGTCAAATTTGAAGCTTGTACCGCAAAATGTACAATTTGTCTGAAAAGGAATCGGCTGATCTAATATTGAACAAAATGTCTAGAACTTCCTATTCTCCTTTTCTGCAACCTGTAACCTACGGAATTTAAAATGCTAAAACCAATGTGAAAAACTGTACTGCTAGTGTAAAAAACATTATTTCTGTGTAATAATTGTTGCATGTACAGTAGTTGAATGTATTCATCTGTGTGTGTTGAAACAAATTTGTATCACATCACAAGTTCTGGCCCGTTAGGACGGATGTCACGTTGGAGCTGTGAGGGAGTCAAGTCAAACATGACACTGACATGTTTAATTGTCACCAACTTGATCAAAATGTATGTCTGAAACTGGAAACTGGCCCTGCATCCTAACTGTAAAGGAATACATGTCATAAACTTCTAAAAAACGTTTTTAGGCAAAATATTTAATCCTTTTTACATCTAAAAATTAAAGAAGGTAGACCAATGTTTAAACAAAAAACAAACAAAAAAACACTGTCAATTTTAATCTACAGTTAATTACATAGTTAACTTTTTACAGTAACTACACATATTTTTGGTATCCTAAATAGCAATTTGCTAAGTAAAGTCCAATTATATGCATTAATATAATTAAAATACATTGTCACCAATAGAAAAAAAGTCTTAGCTGCTGGTTATTTTAGAGTTTTCCAGAACATATGGCACTAAGCCAAAGTTTTTTTAACCTGACAAGAAGTAGTGACTTCCTATTTGAAGCAACTCAAAGGTTTATAGGGAAAAATAACTTGAATACACTGGTCTGTGTGAGACACTTGTTCATTAAATATAAGGCCAATCAATAGGTCTACATGAACATGTGAGTACATCTAAGTTCTATGTAAGAATTATTGGCCTTTAATGACCAGAATATTCTTTATGGCAAAGACCCATGGCAGTTTATCAGTCCTCTTCTTTGCAGCGATGTAGACAAGCTCCAGAGATGCACAACAGGTAGATTTCTGCAAACTGTTGCACATGCATGTGTTTAACATTTAGAAACGTTTTGTCAATTTGATCTCTGTGATGCGTCTCCACATAAGTTTGACTGGTTGTCTTTTAGAACACAGGAGCCCAAACCGGCTGGGGGAGATTTATGATCATTCATTGAGCTATATTTGTTTTGTACCTGCTGCTTTGTTTGGAGAGGTACACCTGCCAGAATACCTGCAACTGCTATAGATTTCTATACTTAAAAGTCTATCTTTTCCTTCAGGAAAGAAATGTAGTTCTGTCCAAAAATGATGACTGTGAATTTACAGTAATGCCATGGGTTTATAATAAGTTTGCGGACTACTGGCCAGTTAAACTGCAGTTAAACCTTGAACTGAAGCTTGGAAAAAATGTCAACTAAGAGCTCAAATAACTTGGAAGGAATTCGGGCTCTCTGGTCTCCCATAGCTAATGCCATAACTTAGGGGGCGATATTCCTAGGTGTCGCCGCACCTTGACTGTCTGCTGGGGTTGGGGCCTACCTGGTGCCTGGTGGGGGCGGGGGGGCTCTATTGGTCACGGGGTCTGGTCCGGCGCCTGGGGGGGCGAGCGCGGGGGCCGCATGGTCTCCTGGGCCTGAGTGTGGGGGTGTGTGGATGGTGCATGGGGTGGGGGTCTGTCTTGGCTGGTGCTGGGGGGGCTTGCGCGGGGCCCTGGCCCTGGGGGGTCTGCCTGCGCTGGATGGGCGGCCCGGCTGCACCTGGGGGCTGGGATCACTCCTTCTCCGGCCCTGGGACGGGGTGGGGAAACCCTCTTGGGGCCTGCGCTTGCTAAAGCCTACCATGGCGGGGTCTGGGGGGAGCGGGCCAGGGGAGGGGATGTCAGTGGGCAAGAGGGGGAGGTCCACTACCAGTACGGGACCCTAGGGGCTTCCTCGGGCCCGCTGGTACCTGACCAGGTAGCTACAGGGGCAGTGCTTGGGGTGGGGGCTGGGGCTTGCCCTGGGGGCTGGCCCCCTCTGGGCTCCTCTCTCTTTGTGTGGGGTGGGGGGGTGGGGGGCCTGGGGGGTTGGCTTTTGGGCGGTGGGGCCTCTGCCCTGGAGAGACTTGGGCCCAATGCTGGGGGGGGGCGGGTGGACGGTTGTTTCACCATCGGGGGTCAGTTTGGTAGCTGTCCCCGACCTTCCCTCCTTCCTCATACGACCACTTATTAGGTTGGAAGGGGGGGCGTGCTTGCGGAATACCTCGAGGGGCCGAGCCACTTGGCAGTGGTCCCCCCTCCCATGGTCATCGCACAGTTTCGCCCTCTTCTCTTGGTTTTAAATGCACCTTAGACACGTAGGATCCTTGGTGGGGGGTGCTAGGACATCACTGCCAGCAAGCAGGAGATGTCCTCTCAGTGCTCTACCCTCCAATTTTAACTGCACCGTAGACATTTTGGGCTCCTTGGTGAGACGGTGATTGGACATCCCTGTAAGCAATCAGGAGATGTCCTCAGTGCCCTTCTCGCCAATTTTAACTGCACCCCTTATTACACACACCCATCAACCACAAGAAACACACCTCAACACACACACAAATACATTACACAAGGAAGGTGGGACTACTGATCTTCTGTCCCCTACCCCATCCCCGGTGGAGGGAATAGGGCCTTCAGCAGCGGTGGCCTTGTCTCTTGGGTGTCGGCCTCCTGGGCCCAGCGGCCCCCTCCCCACGCAGGGAGAGGGATCCCTTAGTCCTCTGGCAAGTCCATGAGCGGGGGATCATATTCCATCTCAGCCTGGAGGGTGTCTGTGTCCTTGTGGTGCGGGTTCTGGTCCTTACCCTCGGGTGCCGGGCCCCCTCTGGGTCACAACATTAGGAGAGCCTGGTCAGGCAATGTACACCTTCGGGGACCCCCACTTCTCTTGGTCATCCTTCCACTAGATGGGGGTAGCTGACCCCCGCCGTGCTCTCTTCTGGATCTCCGCAGCTGCCTGGAGCTTTGGAGCGGGTCTCCCATGGGGGGCCCCGGCTCGTACCCGGGGCTGGGGTGGGGGGATGCTCAGAACTCCTGGGTGGTGGTGGGCGGCTTGTCCAGGGTGGTGGGGCTCCCGGGGGTGGGGCCCCGCGCTGGGCCGCCTGGCGCGGTGGGAGGGCTGCTCTCCTGACTGGGCTGGGCCTTGCGCTCTGCGCTTCTGTACCTCACTGCGCTCTGGTGTTGGGGGCCCGTGTGGCTATCCTGCAGGCCCTGGTCTGGGTGCTTGGCCGGGCTGCCTGACGGGTGGATCTCCTCCGTTGACCCCACAGTATGGGTGCAGGGGTGGGCCCTGGTCGGCGCTGCTGCCTCAGCGGGGGTCTTGGTGTGGGGATGGCTGGGAGTTCTCCCTCCTTTTTTGTGCATTCCATCATCCACTTCAGCTTAACATAACATTCACCTGAGCACAGGCGTCGGCTCACCTTTGCACCTTCAAATAGTGTGCGTGACAGAATGTAATGCTTTACATGTGTTGGTTGGTATGCACAAGTGTGCGTGTGAACTGGATGTGGACAAGTTTGTGAACACTCTTGGAGCCGGCAGGTATGTAACAGCTGAGTGTGTGGACAGGCCCCGCCCATTTTAGACCAACACTCACTATTGCAATGGGTGCAAGCTCCAGCATTTTGTTGCCTGTAGATTAACAACTCTACCTTCCCTTCACAGTAGTCCTTCTCAAAACGTATATAATCCACCATCTCTCTCCCCCTCCACCCCACAACTCTCTCCCTTTGCCCCTTTCCTTTTCCGTCCAGTCCAACAAAAAGAACACAGACAAAATTAATATTTATAAAGTTTCGTTTAAATTACAAAAGGGGCTTATACCAACATACATTTTGTGTTCGCTATGATTTATAACTCCCGATTGTAAGAGTAAAATCTGTCTAATACAAGAGGCTCTCAGCTCATATCTGTTTGCTCAACTGTTGGACAGGACAAGTTAAAAAAAAAAAAAAACCTTGAACTGAATTCAGTCCACCAATATTCAACCATTGGTGCCGAATGTTGAAATGGTTCAAATCTTGGTCCAGGATTTTTCTTTTACAGCTCTATTCCGATAAATGAAAGACTTGGTGTCATATAATTCAAACCAGGCACAAACTGCAATTATTAATTTCTTCTCCATGATCAATTTTCGAAGAATTGGCACTTCTGTGTTTTTGAAAACAACGGTACCCATACATAACTATCAAATCTGAGTCCCTGACTGGTCAAATTCATCTGGTTTGATTTTCAATGAACATGCATTTTGTGAAAGGGACTAAAAACTGTGCAGCGACACCAGAATGCAAGAATTTTGAACGCGGTAGCCGTAATTGCATATATGAGTGCTTTTACATAAGCGTTTCATTGGAAGTGGTCACAATGCAAAGGCCGGTGTGAACGTAGCATCAGAGTCTCACAGGTGTATATTTAACTATTTAAGATTCACTCAATTCCAATAATTATTGTGGTGAAGCACAATGCTTTTGACATTCAGTTTTGTCGATTCAGCATAAGGATGTGAATGTTTTCCAGTTAAATAGAGATCTTGGTGTTAAAGTAGAATATTCAGTAATTACATGTTGTTCCTATCAGACGTAAGATAACTAAGGTTTTTCAGGAAAAAACAAAAAAGAGGACACACATTTTTAAAACAAAGCAGGAATATTTAAAAAATGTCTGATTTTTTTCCCACAACTATTATAATCTGGCACAAAATCTCTTGCATGATTATTTTTCTCAGAGATATCAAACTTTTAGACACACTCTGTCACACTATCTAAAAACAAGTGTTGTAGGGAATGGTGGGACTTGCAGATCTTCAATTTACTCAAGGTGTGTTACAAAATGTTGCTTTCTGAAGTGAAAGCAATGTTTGGTCTAAGGCTCAACCAGAGTGCTGATATGCACAGAGTACCCGTGTCTGCTATCCTTCACTCCTCCACATTGCCAGCCTCCGCACTGAACCTTTGGCTCTGCCTGATAAAATATTTAAGACCTGCCATGATTAAAGTGCATCCTCCTCACCTTGGCTGCAAAATCCATTAACCGCAGGAGAATCAATTTCATTGATTTCAATGATAAAGCTTGGAAATGTGCATGTGGAACTAAAACTAGCCAGCAACTAGCATTTCAGGTTTTGAAGAAACAGCAAATACAATGTGGACAAAAGAATGATCAAAAGTTCACAGAATTTAGATTTATTATAAAAGATACATGGGATATCTGTCAGAAACAGTTATTTACATGGCTCCAAAGGCTAAAAGCAGTTTATTACATGGCTTCTTGACATGGATTCCCCGGTTGTTCCAAGAAAAGAAATGTAACTTAACACAACAAAGCTTAACACAAAAGAAAGAAGACAGTCAGGCAGGAGAGAGCTGATGAAAATGGACATATACAAGCTTGAGTAAACCCAGAGAAAGGACATTGGTGAGTGTTTTCTGAATAATTTATGTCATAAGCATCCATGCTATTCTCACCATCACCTTATTAATGCAGAAGATAGAACTTCGCACATGCAATTCTGCAGATGACCTTACATCCCATGACACCTGGGCCCACATGCAGGGTTCATCATTTCCTCTTCAGCCAATCATCTTTCTTTTTATGTGCTTGATAGCATGTAGGAAAGCGTTCAGGTTCGTGGCGGGTGAGGATTATTCTCTGCCAGAGTCAGTTGAGTGTTGTCAACAGGGACAATTCTCTGCATCAGGAACAACATTAGAGATAAAACAGAGCGTGTAGCTCTCATACCTCACTCCGGGATCCTACTCAGAGCTGCAGAGCTGAAACTTTTTAAATATATTTAAATCCTCAGCTGTTAAACTCCATAAAAGTGCTTCTTATTAACCCGAAAAAAGCTGAGAGAGGATCAAGACAAAAAAGTGTTTCAGACCCAAGTCAGGCAGACCTATAGTCACTGGATTTCATGAATGTGCTTGACTCTTTCTTTCAGGGTCACTTGTGTCTGGTGCCTGTTGCTGGTTTCAGGCAGACGTGTTTCTTTGGTGTTCCAGAAATGAAGTATTTGATGCTCAAATTTCCATGTCTAAATTAAGTTTAGTTACAAAAACCTTCAAAAATATATACCGGTACTTGTATTTCAAGGTATTACCTAATTATTGAACATTTTGCTTTTCATCCATTCAACTGAAAAATGTTAATGCTTATTTGTTTCCGTAGGGCTGATGCATCAGCACATCCCAATTATTAAATTTAAGAAAATTGAAGAAGGAAATTTGAATATATTAAAGATGGAGTCCTAAGGAAAAAGGCAAAATATTAAAATGCTAAAAATACAATTGAAGCCAAAAAAGACTCCCTGCTAACCATTGTTACAGTCTGAGATGCATATATTTTAACCACAGACATTTATATGACAACACAATCGTCTCTGATGTCATCTATTGACTTTTACAGTCCCCTACTTGAAGCCTAAATTGTCAGCTCACAGGCACAGCCGTATGGGCTGGAGTAAACTGCCTAATTCAGATGTTTCAAATATGGAGAAAGTGGCAGGACTGGATTGAATCGTTTTTTGTCCATTTAGTTTTTGTCCACACCCACAGTTTATGCCGGTTCCTCCATTCTAACGCGGCTAACCGCTTTAGCTAAAATCTCCAGTTCAGTAACTCAGCAGTGGACTAATATTTACATCATGAACCTTTATCGGTAAGTAGAATACTTGGTGTTTTACACATAAGATGTAAAGCTTTTAAAGTACAGTGGTGCAGGCAACTTTTAGACAACAATAAAAACATATTTTCCTGTATTTTTCTGCAGGCTCCATCCATGATATGGGTGTTTTATGAAGAGTTACAGTCAGTGAGAGTTTGGACAGAGGCTGAAATAGTTTGGACTGACTGACTTTTGTTTGTCCTAGTCAGAAACAGCAGAAGATGCCACTCATTTGAGACTAAAAACTGTGTTGCAGACAAGCTGAGGCTTTGAGATTTGGGGCTCTGACCATAGTCTTGTTATTAAGCACATGCTAGTATCACAAAAGATCAGATGGGCATAGTGAATGGTCTTTGCAAACTGGATTGAAATGGGAACTAACAAGAAAAATAACAGATTTTAAGTGCACTTTATGATCCAAAAATAAGATAATTTAGCAGTACAGAACCTGAGGAGACCCATAGTGAAATCCTGGGCACTAATACAGTGGTCAATATCAAGAACACTGAGAACATTTTAGCCACAATCTAGGAGATTGAAAAGTTGGGCAGTTAAAAATGTGAGTCATGATTTGTGTGGTAGTGAGTGGTCACTTTCTCAACATGTTTTTATAAGACTACACACTTATTTTCATCATCAAGAATCAAGCATAAGTTGTTCCTAGCCTTAGTAGAGGTAAAGGAATAATGTAAATTTGCAAATATCTTTTTAAAGATTGACTATGGAAACCTTTATTAAAACTTTGAGAGACTCAGACTTAAACTATACACATTTATTCAGCTTTAATGTAACATTGTATGTAAAGCACCTTAATTACCGTGACATCAGCATGCAGCTTCCAATAATCAATGTCATATTATTCGTATGTCAAATAATGTATAATAAGGGTTACATTTCCATTTTATTGTAAAAAAATATTGCAAAAAAGAAAAAGACTAAAATCCACCATTAGTGAGTTTTGCAAGTGTCTGATGACCAACAACAATGACAAATCAAAGACTTTTTTATATAGAGAAGCTTTTAAGGTTGTGTTATCGGACAGGTCATTATCAGCTGAATCTCTGAGACAAGCCTCCTCACAAGGCTAAAATAAGGCACAGATAAGGAGCTAATGATGATTCTTTTCTCAGTATCCAGTATTAAAAGGTAGTAAATGGGTAACAGAAAGCCAAAGGGGCGTGTCACCCAGACAGGAAGCAGCTCATAGGTTAATCACCAGGGTTAAAAGCTTTCTGAGAAGGCAACGAAACAAAGGAAAAGATTAAACAAAAAGCTCAGAAAGCTGGTATTTGGTTTAAAAATTGTCTCATGACTGAAACCATCATTACACACATGAAACACGAAAATTAAAAAAATATAATGAGACTGTGTCCTAAAGAATCAAATCAAAAAGCAGGAAACTTTCTCCTCATTATTGATATCAAGGGATCAAAATATACATACCCGTACATTATCAATTTTGGTATTGACTACTCTATTAAATATCAATTACTATAGAAAAAATAAAAGTGCTTGTGCCATTTCTGGATATTTTTGGTCATTAGGTGAGTTGGTCCACTGTTTTGTGCCGAAACACACTCTCATCTCACAGCTCTATCAGTCATGTTATCAGAGATGTGACGAGTTGTTCATGATACCCATTGACTAGATAAGTGAACTAGACTGAGTGACCCCTCTCCCCTCAAATATGAATTACTCACTGGCTCCAAGAGGCCAAAATCCTATTAATTTCTATTGAGAAATAATTAGCTATTACTCAGTCATTTTATTTGTCAGAACCACCATTCTTGTTTTGATATCTTTTAACATCTTATTGCTAATCCTAATTTATTTATCATGACGTTTTTTTCTTTATTGCAAGTTATTTATGTTATAAACTGAGCAATCAGATGTCTGACTAAAAGTTAGTGGTGCATGGTGGCCCCCCATGTCAAACGTTCAAAACATTTGATTGACAGACTCTCCCGAGCCCGCCTTTAGTGGAAGGTGTGAGGCCTTCCAACAAGCTCACTCTTGATTGGAAAGTGGTGTTGTCCTAGAAATGTTGACTCAGACCGACTTGGACCAATCACTGCTTGCTGACATTGCTGGTTCTGACAAGGGGACGTTGACTGAATTTAGTTCATTGGGCTGGAGCTGAAAGTAAGCCATTTTCTAAGAGTGACCTCACACTCACATTGTCCAGATCTCATATACAGTACATGGTGTTACCCTTAACAACAACACAGCACCACATGAGTTGATCATTTTAGAAAGCTTCATATTTTTAACCATTGACGTTTTTACCTGGCCAGTTTTTAAAAGCATTTGTTATAAAGATAACAAATAATAGGCTTGAGAAAAAAAAAAAAAAAAAAAAAAAAAAAAACTAATATGAAATTACCAGTAATCGGTATCAGTAAGTGACATTGAATATTTTATGCAGAAAATAATCAATTTAGTATGAAATCTTAAAAGTGTGGTGTCACCCATCCATTTTCACATTGTACTTTTATTTGAAATCAGTTCAGCCACACTCAACATAATATTAGTTTTAATTTTACAAAAGCGTATAAGTCATGAAATGTGTTTGAATTTGTGCCATTTGTTTACAAAACTGTCACTACGGTCTTGCAGGCAAACTCACAGAGACATTTCATTTCTCATTAACAAGCCAATTTAGAGACTTCTCAAATACGTTTTTCCCTGAATATTGTCCTTATTTACTTTAAATTCTATTTGCTGCCTCAAAGTAAATTCAGTAAAAGACTCCCTTGACAACGCCAATATACGCAAAACCTAATTGCACTGCAACAAAAGGATATCGTCTTGAGGCTTCACAATGCATGCAGGCAAGTTGGACAACTGACTTTTTTTTTACATTTACAATCTATTAAGTGATACACATAACAATGCATGAGATTGCTATATTAATAATAAAAACAGTGCTGAGAGTCACAGTTCCAGTCAAAAGTGTAGTTAAATATATTCGTTTACAATGAATGGGTTGATGTACCACCTACTGCTTCTGTGTACACTTGTTTTCTTTTTCAGATTCTTAATGGAGGCAAATTAAAGGATGCACAGTATGTGCAATCTTAAATTTAAATATTCTAAATAAAAACTGCAGTGGCATTCCCTCCTGTTTCTTTTTATTATATGTGTGGAGTGGATGTAGGGTTCCTGCTGTGCCAAGTCTTACTCTGCTTCAGCTTTGATCAGAAGGCGCATGCAGGCGACAGACTATACCACCTAACAGGAAGCTCTCCTGTAGTTTCAAAGCAGGTGGAGTTTGATGCTGGAGCTTCACATCATAAGACATCTCAGCTCCCTATGAAATAGCACTACCCAATGTGTTTTCGCTTCACTTGCATATTTGAGCAGCTTATTTTTGCACAAACTTCAGAAGTGCTGTGTCCAATTTGTGCACACCAGGGATGTTGTGTATGTAGCCTTATCGAGGTATACATCGAGTCTCACCTGCACCATACATACCAGCTCACTTTAAAAACTTACTTTAAGCCTTCCTGCTCTAGATAACTTTGTGAGATGATGCGTGAAATTCCAGCAACTAATGATCAGTTGTTAAAAATGTAAAGACGAAACAGTTGTTTGTTTGTTCACACATGTTTTAGTTATGTGTAAGCTAATTATGACTAACAGATAGATTTTCTTTCCTTTTGTAGATTCAGTGAGGACGTAGTGATATCCCACACAGCCCAGTGGTGATTATCGATGACGCCTAGCCAAGATGTGGTGAAAAGGTGCATGTATTTGAGTCTGTGGTCATGTCCTATTTTTAAGAAAAGCCAAGAGTGGTAATAGGCTGAGCACCAGAGGAAAAAGTACTGTCTTTGATCTTCTCATTAAAGCCGGGATGTAATTTAAAATTTTTTTAAAAAATCATCCAACTCCCCAGTCCCTATATAATCAAGTATACTTGAAGAGACATGAGTTTTGATTTTTGATTGTGCTTTTTTAACAGCAGACTTGAAGAGTTGGACATCTTTTAGATTTCATACCGAGGGATCTGATCTTCTTTTTTGCCAACGCTGCGGCTGCCTTGTGTAAGTCTTGGTCACTGTTGTCAGTAGGGGTGAATAGGGGGTGCAACGGGCTGTCTGTGGGTGAGAAATAAACAAACTTGTGCGAGGCTGTACAAAATATCATGGTTGTAGATCACTCTGAAACCCCGTAAAGCAAAAATGTACATGCAGTTTTTTTTTTCTAAGGGCACACTGTGGGCGACAGTTCATAGTGAACACTTATGCAACACGCAAGGTGGAGTAAGGGTGAAGTAGGTGAGACGCAGGAACTTGATCAGCTCATACGGCTGTACAGATTCTTCCTTTTTTTCACCAACCTGTGTGCATAAGTGCGCACTCCTTGCAGGCTCCTTGTGTGCAGCATGACTGTTAAAAATGAGAAAATTAGACAACCAGAGCATAGATTAGGTGATCATCCTATAGTTAAATATCATGTTCATACCCGACACATTCTCACTTCCAACGTGTCATATATGGATTCATGGGTAGGGACTCAACTTGTCGTTTTTCGATGTGCTGCCTGCTCCCAGTTTTGACTTTGGTAAGGTTAGAATGAGTTCATGGAACCTGACTTCCGCCTTAATAATAATAATAATAATAACAACAACAACAAGAAAAGAAAAAACAAAAAGTATTTTTCTTTTTCCTAGTATAGTCTGAAACTTGAAAGCGCTTGATGCGTTGCTTTCACTTGAAATAGCCAACATTTTTGTTGGTAAAACGGTAAAACTGTTTTTATGGTTGAAAACATAAATGAACGATCAGCATTTGGGGTCTCTTGTTTAGTTTTATTGGGGTGGAAGTCAAATTCTGTGAACATATCATAACTTTACCACAATCATTTAAAGGGAGCAGGCAGCACGTTGGAAAACGACAAGTTGGGCTCACCCAAAGCGTCAATATGTGACACGGAGGGGATCCCTACCCATGACGAGTTGGGAGGTAATTTTTCTGAATACAATTTTTCAAAAGTTGCTCTCCCTTACTTTACAAAAAAAAAAAAAAAACTTTATTTTGGTAAATTTCTTATGGAGGACACACTTGACGCCAGGTGTGAGTAAATGTTCTATGATAAACCATGCAGGCAGTACAGCAGACTGCAGTGCTATTTGACTCAGGATTCATCTGTATAATCACGTAAGCTGTGCTGCTTAGGAAAAACAGTACAACTTTTTGGATTTGCCAAAATACTCAAGATTTATGGTTTTTTGCCTTTGAAGGACAGCACACTAAATATTTAATGACAAAGGACATTTAGACTGGGCAGCAGTGGATGCAGTTATGTTTTATGGGGAAAAAATGCCACTTTCTGACTATTAACAAACATATTCAAGACAGCTAACATTGAAAATACGTATAAGTCAACGTTGCCCAATTAAAAAAAGACAAGAACTTATAGTGACAGAAGTATCACCGAAATACTTTTTAAACATGTTTATAGAGTAGCAAATATGATCAGTTTACATTATTAATAAGCTTTTTGTGCCAACGCAAATCAAATGCTTGTGTTAATGAATATACTGTACTATATGATTAACATTTTATAGTCTCAAAACAGTATGATGTGGCCTCTTTGAAGTGTGCTTGTCTGACCTAGAGCTTTGCTTTTTGCTGATAAAGACTTAGACTGCTGCTCTGCTCCTTGTAGACTTCCTGTGTGTTGGTGTCATTGCTGACTTGCTAATATATCTCTCTTCCTCAGCAAATTCTCATGTTTTTTGTGTTCATCCCTTTCCTGCTGCTACCAGCCCTGTCTGGTTGAAGCAGGTGGTTGCTCTGACCAAGTTTGATTCTGCCCAAAGTTTTTGCTTGTTGATGAGGAGTCCCTTCCTTTACACAATCGATATACACTTTGTGCTCAGTTTGGTCTGTGCACATGTTTGCAATTTTGAAATATAAAAAAAAATACATTGATGCATAAAATGTTCATGAAAGAAATTATACCTACTCCTATAATGATCAAGGAGAGATAGAGTTAGATTTTTTTTTCTTTTTGCTTTTGTTGATTGAGGTTAAGAATAAAAATGTACGGTAGAAAACCCCACAAAGCTGGGATTTTGACCTGCTGCCTTGTTCGTCTGTTTTTACAGCTCCTTTTTCATCTGATTGCCAGAGGCAGGCAGGCAGGCAGGAAGAGAAAGCAGTTTTCCCTGTGCCTTGATGGGGTGAGATGTTGGTGAAGATGTGTTATTTTCTGTGCCTAAGGTGGAGTGAGAATGCAGAGATGCTACACGGAAGCAGAGAAGATCTGAGTTGCACATGCCTTTGTTTTTATGTTGATAATTTACAATTTAATGCTTCATGAAAGGTGTCAATAGGTACTTGAATGAAATAAAACATTGTTTGCTGCTTCTGTGAAGTTGTTATTCTGAATATTCTCCTCAGCTCAATGAAAATTTGAAAAAAAAATCTGGAATGGGATTTTCCTTCCAAAATGTTTTTTGCTTGACATTTCTTTCTGTGAGAAAGTCAGTGTGCAGATGATAAATAGCTCTGTAGTCTGTGCGAATGTGTTTTTCTTTCAGACGGTGTGCAAGTCTCAAGGAAGAGCAATGGCTTGAACACGGCCGTTTAAAAAAACAAACATTTTTAGCTGTGTATTTTTGTATAAGCAGGATGGCATAAATTCTCCTCTAGACATCTCTTTTCTGTTACAAATTCATTGCATATAAAAAATTTTAATGAAATATTTGCCTACAAAGACTTTAAATGGAGCTTAATATGTGATTTTTCTGAACATTCTGGATGGCATCCAGTGAACAGGGGTGTCCTACTTTTACTTTTGTTTCTTGCCGTCTTGCAGATTAGAGTATATCAAAGACGATGGGGGAAGACATTGCTACCCAGAGGCATGTAAAAACAAAGTGAACCTCAGATGCTGAAAAGTGAAAAGCAACTCACTTACTGTTGGAAGTGACTGGGTATACAGATGAAATGGCTGTTGTGCTTAGCAATGCAGAAGATACAGCCAATCAAAGCCCAGTGCTTTGTGCATGAGTCATTCAAATCTGCATCGAGACTCTGTAAGGTTTAGCACAGAAAATTCAACTGTGTCAGGGTTGACGTGTGAACACAGATGCAGACGACACTCGTAAATACAAAGTCTCTCGTTTAATTGAGAAAGGTTCACAAGAAACTGAACACAAACTCATGAAGGTACAAAAGACCATCCGACAACCAGTGCAGGGGAGACGAAGACTTATAACAGGAGGAGGGGATGAGGTAAATGGAAACAGGTGTGCCAATAAGGAGGGAGAGAACACAGGAAGTAACAACCAGCAACAAAATAAAACAGGAAGTGGAACCCAACAAAAAAACAAAACAAATGTCCTGGGTCCATAACCCCACAACTGGCTGAATTCTAATTAGTTTTATTAATCTGTAGAATCTCGCTTGTTTCAGGAATTTCAAAACTTTCTTTTTTTAAACACTGAATGAAATTGCACCTCTAATTTCAAAGTACATTGTTGTATCGCTACAATGACAGTGAAGTCTCTGGATCTGAATCTGATAATATGGAGTCCCCATTCATGACATTTTTTTTTTTATTTACTTTATGGGACAAATAAATATTTATAGAAAAGTTTGGGATGCATCTTAAATGACTAAACTTAAGTTAGAAAAGTTAAAAAAAGATGTGTGAGATCATATAAAACTACAGTTAGTCTAGTTAAATGTCGATGTTTAAAGCTCAAACGGGCAACTTCTCCACACCACCCAATTCTCATGACTGCTGCATTATTTATGAAATTTCCATGCACGTACACACACAAGCACACACGCACATGGAGGCAAAGACTATTTACTTTCTTTCCTCTTTTTGCTGTGTGTGCAATTGTAGCAGATTTTCATCTTTGTGCTGCACCATAACAGGCTGGATTTACATTCAAATAAAGGGGAGGAGGCAAGGTCATAACAAATATCTCCAACAGCCTGACCATAATTTGCATACACGAGTGGCCATAAATGAGCAACCATCAGTGGCTATTTGTTTTTAAAAAGGTGCTGATACATTCAGTTTGAGCATGCTGCAGTTGTGAATGACATTTATCAAGAGGTCGTTAGCAGGAAACGGTCAAAAGTTCTTGCTTAACCTTTACAGGGGGTCATCTTTGCTAAATCTGCAATTCTTTGAACCTGTAAAGTTGTGCTTTAGAAACTTTGTTAAATCAAGTAGTTAAGTGTATAACAAAGGGGGCCCGTGGGTCCTGCACAGAATCTTAGCTGCTTCTAGGACTGCAATCTTCTGAAGAACTCATATTGCCTTATTCTAATTTTTGACTCCCAGTCTCAAGTGCAGACACCAATGTTGCCTTCACGTTCCACATTTTTTCTCAGTTTTTCTAGGTTCATAGGTTTCTTTCTACCTGATGTTACAATTACTTGGAATTCCTACATCTATTACTACAGTCTTTTTTTTTTTTCTTGTCCAGTGTTTATTTGTAGCCATTTCCATTTTGCCTGTCTGTATCTGGATCATAGTGTGGTTGTTCTCCATTACCTTCATCCTGAGCTTGGGACTTCTAGCTCTTACCTGGCACAGATGTTTCTGTAAACAATGCCAGCCACTGTGTAATTGTGTTACATGTGCGGTCTGCCTGTAGATGTGCTGGGTTTGTCTAAGGGGTGTCTTGCACAGCTTCCACCTGGAGTCCTACCTAGCGTAGTAGATTCTGGACTTTATTCATCTTTTGCTTAGAGCCTGCTCTTGTGGTGCCATAATTATTCCCTCTGTGTTGTCTTTCAGTCCAGATTCTATTTGCCGCTGACACATACAAGGGTTTGTCCTTCCATGATAGTCTGTGCTCTATTTCATGTGTGTGAAGTATAGATTAGTGAGTAGATGTCTTGTTCACTTCTAGCATATAGCTAGGTGTCACCCATGCACAGGAGGTGACCGTTGCTCTATTTTGTTGTCAATATCTTTAACCTGTCTTAGATTTGATCTGGTTGAGGGGGCTGAAAGCAGATTGGAACTGTAGTGGAGTCAAAGCGTCTCATTTGTAGAGGCCACTGTTGATGTCGACTGGTGCAACTGGTTTGGAGTTGGCCTTTGACATTGTTTTCAACATGTTCATTGAGTTCCTGCTAAATACCTTTAATGGTAAGAAATGGTTCTAAACTCCTTTTAGTAAATAGGATTTCTAACTGTCTAAAATGTAAAGTATGCACAACCTTTTCTTCTGTTGCTTCCATTTGGAAATTTGATCCTGGAAAAGTAATATCGGGTATGATGCATTCTGAATACCAATCTCATTTCAACTTGTTGTGAATCCCTCTTAATAAAATAAAGCCGTTTCCTAATTAGCTAACTTTTAAAGAGGTAAAAGTATCATGCAAATGTGTCTTGGTCAAGAAAGATAGATGGTACCAAAGTTGTTTGGTTACCTTGTGTCTTTTATCCTTTTCTATTTTCTGCACTCATGTTTTTCTAAAAAAAAAAAAAAAGTGAAGGAAAACATCTAAAATGCAAGTGTTTTAGGAACTTAAAAACCTAAAAGAATCCAAGAAATACATTTTACAGAACTTTAACTAATTTAATTTTCAGTTTTTTGACAAATTGATGGACCAAATGAAAGGAGATCTGTGAAAGCAATAGACAAAACTATTATCATTAGGATTGCCATCGACTTACCTTCCCTAGAGAAAATATAGTAATTTGTCAACTTGACAATTCCCAGCTGTATCATTTTGATCTGACAAACCCCAAAACTCAAAGGGCTTGGCTTACAATACTGAGCCGTATGATTTGTTGACCTTACTGAGGCTATAATCTTCCATGTCTTCCTCAAAATGTTTTTTTCTGTCTCATCTCAGCCTCATGGACACCGTGCACAAAGCTACATATGCTCTTTGAGAATTACAGGCGCTAGATCAGTAAGGTTGTGACACTAGAGATGTTACAGAATTTACTTAATTCCAAGTCTATGAGATGAAGTGACTTAAAACTGACATTTAAAAAATATTAATTCACCAAACTCTAGGACTCGTGTTCAGTTTCTAAAGACTCTTTCTTTTAGGTGGCGCAATTTCAAGGGAGGTCATGCATTTGGCAACGCTTCGCTGGCCTGTCTTGCGAAGGTTGCCCAGCTATATTCAGTCAGTTGTCTGATGCTCTGTGTTGGATTTTGCTTAATCATGTGAGGATTCCCTATGCTCTACACCTACTGGATGATTTCCTCCGGATTGATCCTCCGGTTGGTGGTTCTGGTTCTTCCCTGGATAGCCTGACATCTTCTTTTGGTTTCCTGGATGTGCCTCTAACTGCTGAAATGGGCATTGATGAGATGAAGGCCTTCCTCCCTCCTGTTGAGTTGCAACGCATTTGGGATGTCACAAAGGGGGTCCTCGCTTCTCATTCCTCTTTGGAGCATCAGCTGCTGGGACGTCTATATTTTGCTTTGTGAGTTATTCCTCAGGGGCGTTCATTCATTTCCCATGTATTGGAGTTAGCCAACTTGGTTCCTGGTTTGGTTTCTAGGTTTTTTTCTCCAATTCATCAATCAAATTGTCACTTAAGGGTATAGCTTAAGTTTCTCCTCCAGTTTCAGTTTCGCGCAAATCTTTTATAATCTTTTATATCTTCCCTTTATACTCTCCATGATCTCAACTCTTCGCAAAGGTTAGTTTTTATTATGATACACTCTAAGAAAGTGTATTTCTGCTGGCCATGGTAACAGATCTATAATATAATCTATAATAATTCCCTTTACCTCTATCACCTTGTTTATTAACTTCTGTTAATTCTCTGTTAATTCTCCTTTAACTAAATCTTGGTTTGTAAATCATATGAAGGTTGTTCTAGCATCAATCGGCCTAAGTCCAGAAAATTACTTGACCCACTCTTTTTGCAGCTTCTACAGCAGCCACTCAAGGTGTCTCCTCAGTTCCTTCTACAACTAGGTTGCTGGTCCTCGGCTGCGTATATATCGTACATCTGTCCAAACTGTGATGCAATCCTTGCAGCTCGAAGGTCCCTCAAGCTTTAACATCCCTGGCAAGTCACATATAACAGCAGGTCACGACTCTTATCAAGCTCCACTCAACGGTGCTTTCAGCTGCCATTCAACGCATCATCTGGCTCAAAAGCCCTGATAATGGTTGCAATCAGCTGCCAAGTAGCACATGCTTTTGGATCAAGCCCTAAATTGGGTGCGTTCAATATCCAGGCAGCTAAACGCCGGCAGCGCCTTTTTATTTCATCTACATGTAAATGTGTTTGTTTTTCTGTCTTATCTGTATCTTTTTTAGGAAAGACTACCTGGAGGTGAGCCTTTCCTAATTTTTTTGGGGGGGGTCTCTTAACTGGTCTAAGATCATCACTGTCATGCAAGATGTCTCCGGCCCATCGCCCAACCCAAAGAATTCTGACTGTTCATGCTTTACAGTTAAATCTTTGACAATTCAATCTGTCAATACCACTTTCAAGATCTCTCCTTATTGAAATAAAATCAGAGGCTGTGTATTTACCTTATTTATAATTGTAAAATTTTATGAAATGCTAATCAGAATTTTTAGATTTATATATTTATATTCAAATATGTTTAGTTCCCTAAGCAGGCTTGCTTGAAGTGCAAACAAATCTATCCACTATCAGTAAGATTTTTTTTGTGTCTCATCACTCTCAACATATACGCTTACTATGTATTATTTTTCCTACAAAGGGAGGAGATTTGCTATAGGTATTAATGACTGCTGACAGCAATCTGCTGTTTTATTCTCTCTCCAGCCTGAATGTAGAAAAGACCAGCTGCAAAACGTCCCCTAACTATGCATCATTTTCACTGTGCATCTTTTGTGCCATCTATTTAAAGCATCCCTATACTGAGACAAGTGTGGAATTGTACTCGCATAAAGCCTGTGTACCTCTGCAGACAACACCCACCTCTCCCTGTCTTGCTTTAAAAGCACCCTTTCAGTGTTTGAGAAATGGATATCTTTGCAATGCACCTTTTTAAAAAATATATATTTCTGTATTCCAGGAAAAGAGCAGATTTTAGTTTTTTTTCTATGGGACGCTAGAGCTTAAAAATAGTTTTCAAGCCAAAAAACCTAAGGCTGGGAATATCTGTGACTAGTTATATGTATGAAAAGGATCAGAAGATTAATGGTAGAGACTAAAGAGGCGAAAAGAAAACAGGCAAAAGCATTTGTTGAATTTATCATACGAATGTTTTAAAATGTTTAAATTTGAAAGGACACGGCAGGTATGTCTTTGTGGGTTTTGCTTACAGCTCAGAATGATAGTTCTGGCGTGCATATGTGTACACATGCACACACCCAAACACCAACAGCCACACATTAAAGGGTGATTTATGAGGGTTGAAAGAACAATTGAACATGAAGCACTGGACCATGTACATCATGTCTGTGGGGGAACGTCTGCAGTTGCTCAAAAAACTGCACAGTTGCTTCCATAAATCTGAGTGACTAAACAAGTGTCTAATGTCTTAGAATTTGAGTGTTATATTATTGAAAAAAAAAACAGAAATTCTGACATCCTTCAATTTTTAAGTTAGGCCTTAAACAAGTCAATTTGATTCATTATTTATGAGAAGCATTGAGTAATTGTCAATAGTTTGCTGTGACTGCTAAAATTCAATTTTAAAAACATATGTGAACTGGCTCAAATATGTGCGGCTCGATGGCTCTGATATTGCTGATATTGACGTTTTTTGTTTTTTTTTTTGCTATGCATATGTTAGCTTGGACTTGTGAGGTGCTATGCACTAGGGGGAGAGAGTGTAAACAAAGGGCTGATGGGAAATTAGTAGAGCTAACCTCTGCCCCAACAGTCCCACCCACAACCAAAAGAAAATTTCTGATGAACTCCAGCTGCACTGCAGAAAATATGTCTTAAAAACGACACAGGCTTTTTGATTTTGGCTAAAAACTGCAAAAACAATTTACAATAAAAATATAGTTGGAGTTGGACTTTAAACAACTACAACATCTATAATAACTTCACAAGCATTCATCTTTTAAAGCCAATTAGTTCCCACTTGGGGTTTACAGGGATGCTGGAGCCTACCAATCTGCAAAAAGGCAAGGGGGTGGTGCAACCTCGACAGTGGGCCAGTCCATCGCACTCTACTTCACAGAATGACACATTCAACTAACCTTAACCCCCACCCCCACCCCACCACCACCTTTGCTTCTGAACACTCTGAAGTCCTTCCCACCAGAAAGGACAGACTTTAAATGCCCAAAATGAAACAAGCCGGGTGGTAAAAGGTCAAAACAATACCAAAAAAGTAAAAAAAAAAATAGTTCCAGAGCACTGAAGTCATAAGTGCAAAACGACTTAAGGGATGTGGAAATCTCTCCGAACAGGCAGAATAGAGAGGAAAACAAGAGCTGCCCCGGCAATGCTCCTTATGAACGAATGACCAAATAATGGAGCTGGTCTCAGCGATTATCCTTGGGGGCAGGAAGCATGAAGAAAAACAGTCTTGGTGACCATACTCAGGTCAAAATCAAAGTCAGATTGAAAAAAATATATACTGCAACAGAAGGAAGATTTAAAAACTTCACTTGATAGTTCTAACAAAAGCTAACATGCATTTTGGGGACAGGTGAGTGTGTAGGAGCTAGGAGGAGAGTAAAAACCAAGGCAGGTGATGTATGCAATAACATTGATTATAGGAAATGAGAGATACCCTTTCAAAGTAAAGAGTCAGAGTAGTGTCAAAACCATGACTTTAAGAATTATCCAGTGAACAATTCACCCATATTTGGTGAATATGTGGCCAGCTTTTTGATCTGAAAGAATAGCATGAGTGCCTGAAGTGATGAAAGGATTGCTAATGTGCTTTTGTTAATGCACAACAGAGTTAGGGAATCACATCATATAGCAGCATAATTCTTGTTGTACCATTACC
This sequence comes from Adrianichthys oophorus, assembly GCA_036245035.1. NCBI lineage: Eukaryota > Metazoa > Chordata > Actinopteri > Beloniformes > Adrianichthyidae > Adrianichthys > Adrianichthys oophorus. Next base: position 8,533,632 of record BSAI01000119.1, on the reverse strand, counting down.
TAATATTTGATGATTTGATATCAGTTTGAGTGGGCTGCAAAAAATAGAGTTGCATTTACATTTTAAAGAACTGCTTGTTGTTGAATGAGTGCAAATCAGTTTGTGATGATAACAGATATGTCATATTAATACGAGGCTTTCTATGTGCTTTGATTATTGTTAGATTACAGAGGGAAAATCAGGGGAGTTTTAAAACATCGAGACATTTTTTCAAGCTCAGATGAACTGAAGAAAGAGATGAGCTTAAAATGAAAGCAAAATCTTTTTGGAGAGAGTTATGTTTTAGCCAAAACCCAATCTGTCCTTCACTTGACTTTAAACTTCTGTATACTCTGTACATTCTTATACATTCATATATTCTTGTACATTCATATAAAAAAGTTTTTTCAATTGACAGTAAAGACACTATTTAAATTATGTGTTGTCTTACAAGAATCATAATTTGTTCTACAAACTTTCAATTTTTGTTTTATGTAAAAATTAAGTCGTGCAGTTTATTTTAAAAGCCTCCCACTATTAATAGCCACGATCTAATATAAAGCCTATTTAGACGCGCAAATATGCAAGTTTTGAGATTAAAAATTCTCGCAATCACATGTCACTACGCAAGTTTTAAGTCTCTTTTTGGGGTCGTGTTAAAAGATTTTTTTTTTTTTTTTAATGAAATCAGCTGAACTTCGATCAATCATGGACTCGTATTTGGTAGAGATTTATGGGTAGCATCCTTTGTGAGATTTGCACCACTTTGACATTTTACACCAAGCATCTTCCAATGGGTAGCAACAGTCCAGCGTGAACAATACATGCTAAACATTCATTTAAGAATGCGTGTTCAGTGCATTCTTTAACATGTATCACATGCCCAGTCTGTAGGTAGCATTATTTTGAAGGTCTGACTGCAAGTGGATGAAGAATTTCCACTGAGGGATAAGCATCAGTTCAATGTATTAGCAGCTAAAAAAAAGAATACTTTTTTTAATGACAGCAACACTTAAACTACAATTCTCAAGCTGTTTATCAAAAAGCATTTTACTGTGCTTTGTTTGTGTTTTTGCACACTGCACTTTTAAGTTTTTTTATTTGTAAAAGAAAAATAATAATAATTTAAAAAAAATCAAACTCTTGCATTATTTTCTTTCCACTACAGTGTGCTACTGTGGGCACCTTTGTGTTGGTCTTTCACATAAAATTCTAATAAAATACATTTATGTTTGTGGTCATAATGTGAAAAAATGTAGAGTTGTTCACGGGGTATGAATACTTTTGCAAGACACTGTAGTTACAAGTAAACTGGTGTTTGATGTGTTTCATTTCCATGCATTGTAGTTCTTACAGTCATAAATACTGTAAAGCCAAACATTTCTAAATTATTTCCATGTGCTGTCATGCTGAGTATGAATAGATATGTTTCTTTCCATCTGAATAAGGGGAGCACCAACTGAGGGAATACACATTGCACTTAGTGGGATCACCATATGTTGCAGTGTGTTTGCTATCTTTGTTTGTTTTCTTTGTCATCTTGTCAGTATTCTACAAAGACTATAAATTTCAGGTCAAGATATCTCTGGGATTTGGTGGGTTTATAGGTTATGAATGAATAGGTTGACAAAGTGCGGTCAGCATTTTATGCAGGCACCTGTGGGACTGGGAAACCTAGACAGACCTACTTTCTGCACTTACGTCTGCTAGATTGGTTGAAGCTTTAAATGTGATGGATGCCTTGGCATCCCCCATGGACATATTTATGTCAAGTGCTCAATATCCTTCCTGCTTCGCATTTTGCCAAACAGAGACACAAAATGGGCTGTTTTCCTCATTTACATTTATAACTTAACATATCCTAGAGTTTGAAACTACATCACTTCCACTTGAGCTGCATCCAGACACTGTGCGCTGGGGTTGATGGGAGATTGGGTGCAGTCAATACTCTGGAGTCAGCTCACGCCAGTGACCAGAGGGGGTGACCGAGTGCTGACTCCTGACTCCGGAAAATCAAATGGAGTTTATCTGTCAAGTTTTTAAGTAATCCAGCTTTAAGTCCAGCTAACTAGTTCCAGGTCTCCTAATTTTATTTTTACTGTAGGCCGTCCAGCTTACACAAACAATTCTCAACAGAATTGTTAAGCCAACAAAATAACTGAACCCCATCAGTCCAGAGTCCCGACAACAGGTTGAATGACAGAACCCAGAACCAACAAGCATCTCTGCCAGGTGTGTTCACTGAGATCTGGGACATTGAACGCTACTGGAACGCCAACGACCAACTTGCCTAATTCGGTCTGCTACACTATATTGCACTAATATAATAAACACTTATTCCATATATTCCTTATTCAGTTCCTCCAGTGTTTTATGAAGGTAAATAAGCATCAGTGTGTTACAGTAGAGAAGCGTGCATATATTCAGTTTGTTATTGTTATCTATTGTGTAATGATTTGTCTGCCAAGGTTAAATGTCTATTCTCATTTCCACATTTTTTTAAATAAATTTCTCCCAAAAGTGCGACTTAAACTCCAGTATGACTTAGATATGATTTTTTTCTTCTTTATTATTATTATTATGTTTTTGGGGGTTTCATCTAAGTTGAAATGCGGAGATGATTTGTTCATTTGGATGAAGCATCAAACAGGAAAAACTGTTGCTTCAATTTACACTTTTTTTTAATTGCTCTATCCTGCTAACCATTGTTCTTTAACTGTGTACAAAAAAAAACAATGATTTCCTATTTAAAATTTGGGTTCTTTTCTTTTAGGAGCCTCTCTGCTTGATGTGAATCCAACTGGTGATCCATTTGGGAATAATAAATGTAGCTTGACAAACCAGTAGGGAAATATGTTGCAGAGTGGAAGTAAATTTTAAGATGTGGCATTACAAGTGCAGCTCAAACAATTTTTATAAACTACCTATAAATTATTTTTTTAGAAGGCACACGTGGGGTTTGCAAAGAACAAATCAGGAGCAAAGGATGCAAAATACAACTTTGGTGAAAGAATGCTGCAAAGCATTTCTTACAGAGCATAAAACTGCTGAAGCAAGAATGAATCAAGAGTATCTGGAGTGATTTCAGCACCAAACAGAAAGATTCAAGAGGGTGTGGCCATCAAGAGCTCCAATACCAGAATAATTACACTATAAGTCATGCAGTATTATTTATGTTGCGGCTGCAGAAAGTGGCACAAATGACAAATCACTTACGGTTCCCCATAGAGCTACAGGAATAAATGTCACCTAGGTTCATATTTTCTAAATAGAACCAGAACATATTTAAAGTGACAGGAATCAGCTGAAATACAAAATGAAGAGAAAGAAGCTGTAATTTATTCATCTTTTGTCTCCTTTCATCTCCATCTCCCTAAGTTTCTTCTGTAATATTCTATGTGCATTGATGCAGAAAAGGGAGAGAGCAATGTGGTCAGCAGTGTTGGTCTGACCATTAAATGCCATTCCTGACAAGAACAAGCCTATAATTAGAAGCAAGCTTTTTCAGCTATTGTACTGTTCATTCATTTTCTATACTCACTTTATTCTATTCAGACTGGCTGTAAGGTCTTCAACAGTTATGGGTTGAGATGTGAGGTAGAGCCTGTGACGGCTGCAAATTCACCACCAAGATGAACGAGAAGCTAAGAATGGTTTTACTTACAATTAAAAATAGTTGACAATCACAAATCAACATGACACATGTTTCAGAAGAATGTGATCTTTGTAGAGCAAAGAAACACAAGTACAGGATAAGCAGCCAAAAAACTGCAAAAACTGAGAACTAAGGCCTTAGTCACTTAGTCGTACGGGGCTTGACCCATATGGGTGCTGCAAGTTTTTGGATTGTCAAGGCCTATAGAGGGTTGTAGAGGGGCTGCATCTTAAGAGGAGCACAGGTGTTTCGTGCACTTCCCTTAAGGCTTGAAGGACATCATAAAAATGGAAAGTACCATTGGCATGTGTGGTAAATGTATTACATGCATTATTGACCATTTATGCAAAACTCCAGTCGTTAGTAAGGTGTGAGCACTGGCTCCTCGACGACAGCGCACAATGCTGCACGCATGGGGTGTGCATGTGATACGTAAGTGCTTGTACAGTAGATGCCCGCAGGACACTCACACTAATATGCTCTAATTGTCTAATTTTCTACATTCTAACAGCCAGGCTGCATGCCAGGCATGCTCAAGGTTTGCGCACCCTCCAATTGAACAGCACAAACCTGTGCTGTGTGCAGCGCAGGTCCACATGACATGTTGTATCTCACCTACTTCCCACCCGTAGCAAAAAATGTGTAGGAAAATTTTTGCCTTGTGAGCTCACCAGGTTATATATGATCTTAAAATTTCATGCAGGACACATGTGACTTGAACAGATTTGCCCAATTTTCCCGTGCAGACAGCCAGTTTCCACCGTTTGAAGGTCAAAATGTGTCAAAATGCAAAAGCTTGTAGATACGTGCATTTTGACACATTTTTACCTTCATAGTAGTGACTAAGGCATGAAAGCTTCATGGATGACACATCAGTGCAAACCACTGTTATACAGCAAAAGTTGTTCCAACTTTTTGTCCCTTTTTTAATAGTTAGCACATTGTGAGTCCAAGTCAAGTTTCAGGTCTTAAAACTTACAAAAACAATAAATATTTAATATGGATACACACATATCATCCTCTGCACTGAACATGCAACCAGCATGTCACTGTCACCTTGTCTCAATAACAAACATGCATTCACTTAGTGGATAATCTCTAACCTACCCATTGGAATCTGAACAGCAAAAAATTAAACCTACGGTGGGAAAGGAACATTGTCCCAAAAATTGGTGGAAAAGTAATGGAGTTTTCTTTAGTCCACCTATTAAACAGAGAAAAAAAAGCTTTTAATAAAATGCAGTAACATTTTTAATAGTGCACAAATTTGAGCTCAGTAAAGTCAGTATGACTGATAAAGAGGTTAACATACAGTTGATGTTACTAACTGTACACAAAGGCCTGTATTGTTAGATTGTTTTTCATTCTAAATAAGCTATTTAAAACCAAAAAAAAAAGAAAAATCTCTCATTTGCTGTTTCTTTAAAAATTGTTTGATATTTCTATTTGTTACTGTTTTTTTAAATGATCTTAAACTGGTGAAAAAAATGTACTTGACCTCGGTGCCCAAAAAAGTTCCATGAATCTGCAGTTAAAATGAATTGGAGTGCAAAAGAGACTAAACATACATTAAAAGAATTGAAAAAAAACGCAGTTATAAAAAATACATGAATAGCATTTATGAAGATAAAACAAACAAGCATGCCTAAGAAGAGGTCAGATATAGACAACCTTTCCAGCGGATTCAGGCTTGTTGGCAATGCTGGTCTTTAAAATAGTAATGAGGAAACATCTAAGACGAAAGGACAGAAAGGTTAAAGGTTGGGAAAAGGAACATTGTAACACTGAGAAAAAAGAATAATAAAAAAAGCAAACAGACAAATTATAAAAAAAAACGAATGGAATGAGTGTTTGTGAAAGAAAAACAAACAAGTCCATCGAGAGAAGTAAAAAAAACTACCTATTAATTCAATGAAAGCCATTGTGGTAAAATCCATTAAAGGAGACCTGCTAAAAAATCAAAACACATGAAAATATAAGGACTTTTGTTTCATTTATATTTTCTAAATTTAATTTTCTTTCTTTATATGAAATCTATTGTTAATAGTACTCTGTACAACAATCATATTTTTTATGAAATACTTACAAAATGTAGAATTTAGACCAAAACATAGTGCTTGACTTTCCAACACAAAGTGAGATGTCAAGTCCAGGTTTACTTGGTTTTAGTTTTTAACTGAGAACTTTATACTTTGAGGAGTTAAATTCAGGAGTTTGAGGTCAACAAAGACAGAAAGAAATACTAATCTTTACTCATCTCTTGTGAATTTGGAATGACCAGGCATGTCCACCATAACCCTTCTCTTTTGATCCCTAAAGAGATCATTCAAAATGGCAAAATTTGCTGGCTTTTTTCTGTTTTCTGCATTGAGTTGCTGCTTTGATCTTTGCGTTTTTTTCCTCTCAAACATGAGAACAAGAAAATGCATTAAGGTGTAAACAACCACAATAAATAACATTTTCTCATTAGTCTTTTTACCTATACAATTTATTACTTAGCCCAAATCACACTTAAGGCAGGTATATTGAAACCCTCTCATGGTACTGCGGGGAAATAAAACATTGATTGAAAAACAGTGTTCTTTAAGCAAGTCTTGTATGCTTAATGGCACATGCACTTCCATCCACGTTTCCCAAACATTTTGTCAATACTCCCTGAGTTCTTGCACTTTGTGAGAAGCTCGCTCTGCAGGTGATTTTAGAGAAGGATCAATTAAGCTTCTCACACAAAGCAACAAGAGCTGTTATTGTTAAACCCAGCAACAAGCCAGTTCTAGTAATTTGTTTCTCCTAACTTTATTTAAAATTGTATTTCTTTACTGTGCTTTCAATCCAATCCATACAAACACTCTTTATAAAGTCTGAAAAGTCAACAGCAACCAGAAAAATAAGTTTTCAAAAAAAAGTTTGTAAGTAAACAACAACACAGTAAAAAATGTCAAATGACACTGATGGACATTCCAGTATCTCTATGAAACTTTACTATCAATGGAAATGTTGCATTTGATTTTAAATAGTTTGTTGCCTGTCTTTCTGTTTTGCTTACGTTATTGTTTGATACAGAGTGAATATGTATTTAGAGATCTTTTTTAATAATTAGCAAAATGAATTAAACTTTTGTTTGTTCCATCCATCCATCTTCCTCCGCTCATCTGGAACTGGGTCACGGGGGCAGGAGTCTAAGCAAAGAGGTCCAGACTTCCCTCTTCCCAACCACTTCCTCCAGCTCCTCTGGGGGAACTCCAAAACGTTCCCAGGCCAGCCAAGAGACATGGTTTCTCCAGAGTGTCCTGGGTCTTCCCTGGGGCCAAGGCGTCCAGAAGGCATCTGGATCAGCGGCTCTACTCTGAGCTCTCTCCAGGCAACCCAGCTTCCCCATCCAGCTTTTGACCGCAGTCCTTAAACTCTCACATAAAGCAACATACTTTGCAGAGTATTTATCACACAGATGTCATGTTTACTTCTGTAAGTGACATAAAAAAGTAACTTTGAAGTAATACTGGACTTTGTAACACATTCATATTTTGAGAGAATAATATTGTAGAGTAAATGAATACTTTTAAACAACAACAATCATTAATGTATATTGTATTACAGTTTGACAGAAACGTGTACAATACTTTTCCCATTTTTTTGTCTTTTTAATGTTTTTACTTTTGTTCCAACTAAACAGTATGGTTAATTGTCACTACAACTGCTAACAGGAATATTTCTTTATCGTGTTTGTTTGTTTTTTTTAAGTCAAGTTATAGGTTGGTAACATCAATGAAAGAAGCTGCTCTGGTCATCAAATATCAGCTCTAAATATCTTCAGCTTGCATTACATTTTAAATTGCTGTTTGAAAGATCTCATAGACAAGTCTGCAAACAATTAGCCCAATCAAAAGAATATATAACATTGTTCCAAGTGTTAGTGTTTGTCCTTTTTTTAATCTCCCCATCTGTTATTAAAATTTGTCAAATATTTATTTCTGCTGAAATGCAGGAAATAATAATATCCTGGCTTTTCTCTGAACCGTTGTCACTTTTCTGCCAAAATTCTTTGATTTCTAATAAATTATAGTGTACTCACTTTGGTGTAAAAAAGGGTTCAAAGATTTATCTGCAATAGATGGAATTATTAGTATTGGTCCATTCGATCAAAAAAATCAGTTAATCTAGTTTTTTAGAGCAAATGCAAAGACTTTTACTTTGTTACAGAGGAGCTTAAGTTGCAAAAATCAATACAACATGTAGTGCTAAACATAATTTAGCAGATTCTTCTGACGTTGCTTCCATCCCTAAAGTCTTCTGACATTTTCTTTGATGTGTAGATGAATAAGTGAATTATTGAGAAAAGCGGGAGCTATTCCACATAAGGAAAAAAGTCTCCATTCATTACCTGCAACTTGTTATGAAGGAAAAAAAAGGTAATTTCCTTAGTCTTCTTTGTAGAACACAACAGTAGGTTATTTATCTATTTCTTTAAAAAGAGGAGGCACAGTAATATCACATTATTGATAATCTAAGGGAAGACAATCTCAATACAGAAGCTTCATATGCAAAAGAAGAGCAACGAAACAAAAATAATCAGTCTAACCAGGGCAGGTCTTTCAAACTGCTTGAGGAAATAGTATGAATAAAACCCAATAAATATTAATACATTAAATAAAATAAGTTGCACTGTAGTAATCTGAAGGTCTCCTTATATTTTACTTTTGTAATGGGAGAATGTTTATGAGGTAACAAATGTACAAAAGTGCAACTAAATAATGCCTGAGCATTTGCATTTATAGTGACTGCCATAGGATTTCTGTGCATTCTGCAGCCTCCAGTGTACAAAGAGTGCAACAATGCCAGGTGTAGGAACAGCAGAGTCAAGTATTGGATTCAAATATTTATTGCCAGTTAATGAATTGTTACGTACAAATGTGTATTCACTTCAGCATTTGAAGGTTTTTATTTTTATTTACGATCAGAAAAAAATCTTAAACCCATTTTTTTCTGTGTATAGGATCCACTTAAGCCAAGTCATTCAAGTAACTGAATAAAACTTTAATTTCTTTATAAAATGGCTTTTTAATTGTAAAAAAATAAAACATTTAAAAACACACGGCAGCTGGATGGCTCACTTGGTTACTGCAGGACTGGCGCATGGGAAATCAGGGTTCTTATAGCAGGGGCGCAATGAGCTTTCTCCAGTGTGGATCTCTAAGCTAGGTCCTTCACAATACTTTCACGCTCAGTGAAAGCTGGTTTGGTGTGGCGACCCATGATGGGATATACCGAAAGGCGAACAACAACATTTAAAAACATGACATTTAAAAAAAAAAAACTCAATTAATTATGTTGTTTCTGTTGAAATTATGGTATTAATTCTATTAAATTAACCAAAAAAAAGTTTTTTGTTAAGGGCATTTTGCTACAATTTTATTTACAGAATAAATAAAGGAGCAGGAGTGCGGTCATAAGTTAAGACTGAGCTGTATTGACTTTTTGCAGATCCATACTGATGAAGTTCTAAGGATAACTGGCAGAACTTGTTCTTACTAACATTTTTCATTTGGTAGTTTTAAAATATTTAACTGCAGACAGATGGGAATAATTGATAACCATCTGCAAGTGGGAATATTGGCTGCATTGACTCTGTCTTAACCCCGTTTCAAAGCTAACTTTGCGTCTGCAGTGTGTTCCCGTGTACAGTCAAAGAAAGGAGCACAATTACATTGATGGATGGAAAAACAGATAGATGGTATATGTTAGTATTTTCTTTGGATCAGTGCAGCCTAAAGCATAAAATGTGCTGTAGATTGATGTTTCAGAATAAGCAGGAACATATGCAGTGCAATTTCATGCATTTTTTTAAATCATCTAATGCACTTTGACTTCAAAAAATACTAGAGAAATAGAGATATTGGGTAAATTGTAGATTTCCTGATCACTGCGGACTGTGTGAATCATGCAATCCTCCACAAAATGTCTAATGGAAGCAAACACATTTGGAATGAAAAACTGGCCATTATTTGATTGGCAATTGACAAATTTGTACAGTTGTAGAATTCCTGGGGGAAGGCGGTTATGGGAAAGTCTGAAAATGTGCTAAACTGGACTGCAAGGAGTTCTTCGTCATTAAAATTGTGGGAGATAACGGGAAAGCCTAGAAACTGACAATCAGAACAAAAATGGAAGTTATCTTATTCAGAACCCAATTTGTCTTTTAAAGTTGTTTTGACCGTTGTTCGTTTCGGAGAAGCTCCCTTTCTGTACCACACTGAATGTAAAGCAATCAGAAGTATGGTGCAGATATTTGAAAATAAAAAGTTGACACATTGAAAAGAAAATTAAAGTCCATTTTAAACCCTGTGATGCACCAGAAAAGGTGCAGGGTCCTTAAAATATTGTTGGTTTCCTGAAAAAAAGAAACATTGTCCATTCTGAGACAACCCAGTCTAGACCCATACCATATATATGCACATGTAAAGTTAAAATTAACTAATATAGCACCAAAAAAATGTTTATTCCTGTGCTGTCTTTTTGCCTGGATTTCTGACTGATGAGCTTTGTGGACTTTTAGCTGAGCTTTTGCTCCTGTCTGCCTGTCTGTCCATCCATACTTTTAATGTAATTTTTGACCCTAGAGGTAGTCATTCTTACTTACTGTAGTTGTATACTTGTTGGGATACATGTGCATTTCGACTCCACTCTGCAGATGCGTGGCGAAGGGTTTGACTTCCTTGTCTGCCTCTTTCTACCTGTCCTGCCTCCTACTGAGCTGTAACCCATTCTCTCTCATCAGGACTCCAGTTTATAAGCCTCATCCTTTTCTTCCATTAGCTGCCAGATTGTCTGCATACTGAAGCTATCTTCAGCCTTCTGGATTCTCTGCTTCCAAAATTACCTGCCCAGCCTAGTCCAGCCCCTTCTCTTACTTAAGACTTACACAATAAACAACTTAAACCTTTGCTGCCTGCCATCTGTTCCACACAACAATACTAATGCCTTACATGTTCAGTGCTTTATGTTTGCTCCTTCACCTTTTTAAAAGCTAAACAAAAGCAGTGGCTGAAATGGACAAAAAAAGAAAGAAAAGAAAAGAGAAACAGCAGATAGACATTGCAGTTAAACAGTTAGGTGGCTGGGGTAACAAATGATTTCCCAAGTTGTTTTTGGATACAGTCAGTAACAGCAACCTGCAACTGAAAGAACTGCTTAGCTGGCAGATAAGTTATTAGAGAGGATGACTGCTGTTGCCAGTGATGGAGTTAAACTTTGATGGAGTTCTTTTCTAAGACCCTGTTTCCAGGGCTTCAGACTCAGACTTCCCAGTCTTCCCAGTATTAGTGGTAATGAGGGGTATCCCATCATGAAACTAGAAATGAGGCCTGTTCTTCTATAAAACTATGATTGAACTGTAAAATAGGAATTTTTAAACCACACTCCTTTTAAATGCACCAGAGAACAAAGACTGGAAAAGTCAGAGCTGTACTTTGCAAAATGAACCCAACCCTTTAACTATGACACTGTCACCATAGATAATCACAAACGCTGAACCAAATTTATGCTATGTTCACACTGGGCTTAGAAATGCAGGTTTGAGTGACAGCTTCCAATGAAAAGTCTATTGCTGCAGGCCAGTTGCGTCAACTCGTGTTTAAGCGGCCACTTTCAATGAAAAGTCTATGTAAACCTGAATTTTTGGCTTCTGTGTTCAGAATGTTAGCAATCATGCGTTGCTTCATACAATTTTAGTCAGTTTTTGGGCTCTATGTACAAAATATACGGCAGTTGAACACATGCTGAAAGGTGAACCAGTTTAACTTTGACCAATCTTGGACTCAGATTTGGTAGTGACGTGTTCAAAACACAGAAGTGCCAACTGGTTGAAAATTCACCAAGAAGAAGAAGAAATGAACAATATTTGGTTTGTGCCCGACCGGAATTATACAACACTTAGTCTTTCATGTCTTGGAGAAGAGCTGTGGAAGAAAAAGCCTGGAGTAAGATTCTTGAGATTTGCACTGGTTTGACATCTCATACTAAGCCTCTTCCAACTTCGAGTGCATGCACTAGTATCGGATAGTGCCAGACCTGTGTAAACACCATATCCTAAAAGTGTATTCAAAAACTACTATCTAGTGTGTTCTCGGACACGCCACACAAAGCTTCAGTGGTGTTTTCGATGTATGTTTGCCGTGCTCATGATACGTTTCCATTGTAAAATGAACCCATTAAACAGTACTGAACCGTACCTCTTGAGGGCCCGCATCGGTTGTAGGCCCATTGAAAAGTGGAACAGAACGAGTTTAATTATTAAACTCAACTATTTTAATGTTTTCCTGTAGGTGAATTTTACCTTTAAAATGGCACACTTCCTGACTTTATGACTCGTGGACAGTTTTTGTGGACTCTGCATTAAAATAACTCAGTTTTTGGATAACAACCTAACAGCCCATCTTAGTTCAATTTTTGTTTGTTTGTTTGTTTGTTTTAATCAAATCCAGCTGACATCTAATGATTATATTTGACTTCTTTTAAGTGTGGCACTTGGCTGAACCAAACCTACTCTGCAGCATTTTCCTTTGAAGGGGATAGTTCTGTCTGTTTCAAGCTTTCCTCAGCTGTTTAACAGTCAGTGACAATTACAAGAAGATTTATCGTGAAGCAGAAAATTGCATTATCTCCAGGGGTTTCACAGGCCTTGAAAGATCCTTTCCAATGACTTGTCAGAACTTCAGAGCTCTGACTGAGTTTCAAAAGAGGATGAAAGATCTGTGATTTGTATGCATCCAGGTGAAGAAGAAGAAGAAGACAAACTTGTGGTAAGGCAGCAGCAAGAGAATGTGAGCCTGAGGCTCAAGTGTTGGGACCAAAAAGACCCCATGCTGGTTTCAGAATAGCTGTGAACGTGCAAGTGGAAGGTGCAGTATCATGGGATGTAATTAATCAATTCTTGCAGGAAAGGTCAAATATGGAAATAGGGACAAACGTTTCCAAGGTCTGCTTGTGATAAGAAGAGAGCATGTGTATGTGGGAGTGAAACACTCCAGATATCGGAAAAAAAGAGCAAGCTGCAGAAGGTGATACTCAAAAGAAGAGATAACAGAAAGGCTAAGAACATGACACCTGCTCCCTTTCTGGTGTCATCGTCCTGCTTGCATACATAACGCTCGATAATAGTTTGGAGCGTAACAGAAAACAATCAAAACTCCACTTTAGCTTTTAGCAGTTAATCTCTAAATGCACCTTGACAGAAAAAAGTGCCTTATCTTTTAATGGTGTTTTGTTATTTAAAATACTGCATAATGTAAAAAAAACATTTGGTAGTAAGGCGGTAACTTTAATAAATAACAAAGCAATTAACAAAAATAGCCAAATTACAATTAATTAAGTAAAAACTAGAATAGTTAAGAAGTAAAGGACACTTTTTAAAATGTATTTTACCAAATGAAGATCATTAAATGCTCGTGTATGTTCTTAAGGTTGTTTGACAACAATACGTAATCCATCCAGTAGATATATAAAGTCCAGTGACAGACTGGTTCATTTATGCAGCTGGTGTACAACCTGCCAAGGATGTCAGCTGGTCAAACCAGCCCTTCAATCAATGAATAACTGCCATTTGGTGTAAAACCATGTTGGGTCGACTTTTGTTATGAAAACTTGGAACATGACTTGATCTCCACGGCAAAGGTTAAGTTCAGTAAGTCTTGAGCCTGAGAGCAAAATGTCAAAGTCTGGAAGGTAGTGTGTAAAAATGTGTGCTTGAAGTGTTTACTTTTCATAGCACTCACGGCATGGACCTTTTTGGACCAGAAAGGGGATGGAACTGATGATAAAGTGGTGCTGTCATAAACAGGCAGACGGCTGGTTCCACGTGGAAGCAGGTTTTATTGACTCAGACAGGAGCAAAGCTCAGCTGAAAGTCCACAAAGCTATATTAGCCTCATTTATACCTAATTTAGCTTTGTGGACTTTTAGCTGAGCTTGGCTCCTGTCTGTCTGTCTGAGTCAATAAAACCAGCCATTGGCCTGCTTGTGACAGAATACTTCGCCCGAATACTTTGCCATCCATGGATCCAGCAATGTTGCCAGCTCCAGCGTCTAACTGCTGTAACCAAAGCCATCATGGCACTGCTGCATTCTCACTAACTTCATGGCGCCTCTAGCCCAGCTCTCTCATCGGAGCCGAGGTTGGCGCTCCCAGATGAATACAACAAGGATTCCAAAACAATGCATCGGTTTCCTTATGAATGTCACCTGTTCCTGCGTCATCAACCACATCTCTACTCGACGGAAGAGACTAAAGTGACTCTGCTATGTTCCCTCTTGACTGGAGAGAGGACAGCTGTGCTCTGAACTGTAGGAGCCCTGCCTTTCCAGTTCTATGCAAAGTTCACGCAGATGCTGCATGATGTGTTTAATCACCCAGCGGATGGAAAGGATTCTTGTGAGCAGTTATATGGGATCTAGCAGGGGCAGTAGACTGCAGCCGCCTACTCACTCAGTTTCCAGACTCTGGCAGCGTCCGACCGACTGGTCTTCCAGCACGCTGACAACAGTCTACTGGGAGGGGCTGAAAGCAGAGCTGCAGCGGGAGCTGGAGTGCCATGACGAGGGCTTGATGTTGGACCAGCTCATCACCCTCACCATCAAGCTCGACAACCTGCTAATGACCCAGTGGCTAAATAACCCAGCTACAGCGAACGTCACACCCGTCTCATCTCTTCTACCGGCTGTCTCCGGTCCCGACCATAAACCCGTGCTTCATCCAGCTCTCTCCACAGAGGGTGAGACGTTTCCAGGAAGACCGCTGCCTTTACAACACAGAGATTTGAATTTTGTTCCTCTGTTTCTTTATGGTTTGGTCATGTTTCTGTTTATTTATTAAACCTTTAAGTTTTTGCCACAGGTCTGGTCTCCTGCATTTTGTGTCCTTTACCCCCATTTTCAAACTAAATTCTGGGGTGGAGAGGGTGTTCCTGGAATCGCTGAAACAAACTGGGTCTGTTGCTAAACATCAGCGGTTATACTTCACATTTAAATGAAAACAAGCTAGACTTGGGGAACCATTACAGAAAATGTAAAATATGATGTGTAAGTCCAAACACTGACTAAACCTAACCCTAACCCTTTCACTCCTATGGTGATGAAATTCTTTGAAAAAGTGGTCTAAGTTGTATCATATTACCTTTGCTTCAAAGTTTGGACCCCCACCGTTTATTTTGAAGAGCAAACCCTCTGTGGTCACAGAGGGTCACCCCCGTATGACTGGGGTATCACTACCAAACAAATAATTCTGCTTAAATTCTATTTAAAATTGATTTGATATAAATTAATTAAATATAAATGTATGTCTAATTTGCATAGTAAAGAAGGTGTTTATTAAAAAAAAGTTTTCAAATTATCTTATGTTCAAAATTGTTAGGGCTCAGACCTCCAACCACCAGAGGGAGCCCTGGGCTGAGTTCTAATCTGCTTGGCTCACTTTCTCACTCCATCTCCCAGCAGTCACCAGTTCCTCACTTACGTCCTCCCCAGCTGCATTGCATCATCCTAATCAGTGTCAACTTCTATATTCCCTCTCAGGACTTTTCTTGATGCAAAGTATTGTTTTGCCTGGCTGACAAGTCTGAGCAGTCATCTTTGTATTCGTTCTCTTCGTGCGTTGGCCTTTGCCTGTCTCCTCAACTCCCTCGCTTCATGTTTTTGACTCCTGCCTGCCTTTTTGACCACATCTTGTTTTTGCCCTTGCCTGTGTTGGTCTTCATTAAACCTACCTGCCTGCACATGGATCCAAACGCCTCAGCGTCTTCGTTACAAAAATGAACAAGTTTTGAACTATTAGTGGTCAAAAACTAATAGAATTTTTTTTTGCTAAAAAAATACAAGAAATCAATTTGGAATAAAAATTTGACTAGCATTTTTTTTTAGTCAACCCTTGTCCTCATACATCCCCAGCCCTCAGCTTCAGCGCTGGCTCCCCACAGGGCTGTGTGCTCAGCCCCCTACTACTCTCTATACGCTAGACTGCACCCCAACCCTTTACAGTAACACCATTACCAAGATTCAACAGGAGGCTGCGTAGTACTGGGGTAAAGTGTAGCAGCAGAAAGCATAGTGCTGGGAGAAGAAGTTCCTCCTCAACACCTTGAAAACAGAGGGGGTGACAGGAAGAAAAAAGCATATATTTTAACACATCTCATTAGAAGAGATGGCGTGGAGAGGGTGGCAGACATTCACTTCATGGGAGTTCACATCAAGGAGAACCCAACCTGAAGTGTGAGAACCTCTGAGCTTCTGAAGAAACCCGGCAAAAGCTGTACTTCCTGAGGGTGCTCTGACAGAGACTGATGGTGTTCTTTTACATGTGCATCACAGAAGACCCTGATAAATTGGGTATATTTACAGTTATGAAGAGATCATTAATCAGAATTAAAAATTTGTCTGCTTCAGTTTAATCTTTGGTGCATGCACTTTGAACTATCTTGTGTGAAAATGATGCAATACAAATAAACCTACCTTGTTTTGCCTTATAGCTGTTCAGAAAAAAAAACAAAAAAAACTTCTGACTGACAGCCCAGAAGACCTTCAACTGCCTTCTCTTCATTCTTGATGAACTACACAGTGTCTGCTGTCTTAAAAGACCTCAGAACATTTTAAAGGAAATTTCACACCCCGGGCATCCTCTGTTTGAACTGTTACTGTCACAAGGACAGCAGAGATCAATCAAGATAAGGACAAACAGATTCAGACTCAGCTTCTGCCCTTCGGCAACATCTAAACCTAATGTAACCATTGAATACATTTAAAAATGTAGTTCCGGAAGGAGTTTACAATGGACTTGACAGAACAGATGTTGGTGCTTTTTTATTTCCTATTTTTATTAATTTCAGATACTTTTAACTGCTTGTTGCCTTGACAGAACTGGTTAAAATGTTTCTAAAGCCCCGGTCACACAGCTCTTTACGACTTAATCATGGCCAAAGCCCGTCAATAAGTGGTCTCCCGTGAAGCAGACGATATTGTTCATGGTGATGTGGAACTTGTGACGAGCTACAGTCGATTAATTGACGTGGCAGGACGCGGGGGAAAATGGGAACGGCGTTGGACGCTGCAAAAAGTTTTGAACTGCTCAAAACTTTAACCCGCGGCCAACTACGGGTGGCACACTTGGTAAAGACGTGCAACACATGGGAAACACACTTGATAATCTGTGTTCTGGTAGTGATTAAGACTTAGGGAGACGCGGAAAGACACAAAAGTTTTGCGGTCTGTCACAAGCAGAACACGATCATCAGATGGGTGTTACACGTCTCGAACAAGTTCTAAAAACGACTGATTACTAATTACTTCTGTATTACTTCTGATTTGCGGCACATAAATACCGTAATCTTCCGGGACCTCGGCACTTGCAGTCTAGATGAACCCTCATCGCCATGATGTCCTCATCTTCATGAACCAGAACCAACTGATGTAGGTCCAACATATCCATATCCTTGCTGAAAGAAGAAGAAGAAGAAGAAGAAGAAGGAGAAGGAGAAGGAGAAGGAGAAGAAGAAGGAGAATGAGGAGGAGGGGTGGTACGGAACATCTGGGTGCGTGACTGGATTGTGAGGAGGTTGGCAGTGCTGTGGAACAGCCGCTGACGGCAATACCCCGTACAAAGCACGGCCAAGCCAAAATTGACCAAAAATTACCACTGACGACCACGTCCACCAGATTTTCAGAACTTTTTGGCCGTGATTAAGCCGTGAAGAGCTGAGAGACCAGGGCTTGAGACTGTATGTGTTTTACTGAAAGAAGCATTTCTTCTAAGCAAACAGGTGGTCTTTTGGCAGCGATTTGTAAACTTTGTAACGAGGCAAATCAATTTTTCATGCAATTTACCTACATTTGTAGCTTGAATTATTATTTTTTTCTTTATTTAAAAAAGTTAAAAACAGGTTTTTGATAAAAGCCAGCCCATGAGTCTTAAAAAGCAAACATTGACAGAAAAGTTTTCATCTTTGATCACTGCAAAAACTGAATCTCAAAAAGGTAACAACCCTTGCGTCTTTCACAAAAAAACATTTTATCAAGAAAGTTTTTCAAAAGAATCTCTGCATGAGAAAAAATATCAAAGTGACTAAACTTCTCTAAAAGTAAGAATTATTTACTTACTATTCGTACCCCTATTGACAGATGTTTTGCTTATTTAAAGAAAACCTGCCAATGGGATAAAAATCTTTGATTTTTCTCTAAGAGAGGCCTGTTCTTGCTGTGATGGTACTTTGAGAATTGTGTTTCGAGTACTTCATGTCTGTCTGTAAATCCGCAGTGAATCGTGTGGTAGGCCTACAAGTAAAGTTGCAGACCCCCTAACAGGAATAGCTTGATGTTAGACTACCGGCACACTCTCAGCACCGGCAGACACGGGATAGATTACTGTTCCATGCCAAGTCTGGGAATGATAACTACCTGCAGAGATTCTCTGCAGGAGCTTGTGTCTTTTCAACGGACAAGTACAAAATACATCTTAAAGGAAAATGTGAAACTAAAAGTAAAAGGGCGTCAATGACAGCAAGCATGTATTGGTAATTAGAAAAAATAGCAAAAAAAAGAAGTTAGAATGAATGAATTGGTGTTTGCTTTTGTTTATGAAGGAACTTCACAAAGATGCATTCTGTGCATCCACCCATTCATTCATCCATCCTTTCACAAAGCTTCCTGAACTCTTCCCCAATTTCCACTCCTCCACTCACTTTCATTTACTGGTTGCCACATTTTGAGGAGCTCTTCAGCCAGCCAAGAGCAACAGTCTGTTTTTCTGGTCCTTAGCTCGTAAACATGGTTGCGGGTGGGAACATTCCGTTTCTCTTTTAAACAATAAACCTTTTGCAGTCTGAATCATTTTCACTACAGCTGCCATCTGACTTTTAATGTCATATTCTACATTACACTGATTAAAAAACTAAAAATAAAAAGACTTTAATCCATTTGTCTAAACTTAAAAAAACGACGTCACAACTCATTTTCTGACTACACTAAAGCTCTGCTTCTCCGGAGGTCTCTGCTTGATGAAGCTATAATGCATTGCCAGCAAAATCTAAATTGGGAAACCTTTCATCTTCTGACTGAGG
The DNA here is from genome assembly GCA_036245035.1 of Adrianichthys oophorus. Taxonomy (NCBI): domain Eukaryota; kingdom Metazoa; phylum Chordata; class Actinopteri; order Beloniformes; family Adrianichthyidae; genus Adrianichthys; species Adrianichthys oophorus. Next base: position 8,514,900 of record BSAI01000119.1, on the reverse strand, counting down.
GGATGGGGGGGGTCATCTCGTTGATTACTATTATTATTAGAAAACATAGCACTCCGCCTTTTGTCAGGGATTCTGATCGTGTCATCCGAGGGAAGTCCTTGGGGAATAACTCTGACCTCACTTCAGTGGGAACCAAATTCTCACTCCCATTGTAATGGTGTGGATCCCAAACACCTGCCAAGAAAACAGCCAAGGAGAAGATTTAATGACTTATCCAAGTTCACACGAGCAGGCATGCTGGGTATTCTCCCACAAATTTAGTGTTGTACAAAGCTCATTTTCCGAGCCGCACTGCAGCTGGGCACTTTTCTCAATAAAAAAAATCAGTTTTGTTTCTAAACGTAAACCAGACAACACATCCTTTAATTAAAATCAGGACCAAAAACATGTTTTAAAATGATCCTTTGTTGCACCTAATGTCTTACATTGCAGGCAGTTTGAGCCAATATTAGAATAGCAACATGTCTCACAGCATTTTCTGACAATGCACAATCCTTCCATCATTTCTCTAACATAAGGATCAATAGACATATATATATATATAACGGGTTAAATCCTACTCATATTGCCTCCACCCTGTAGGTTTCTCCTGCCACCCCCTTCCCATCAACTAATCCCTTTAGGTGTTTGGGAGTATTCTTTGAGGTTTACATGGATATTGTTACTTTGATCTGTTTGCAGCTTCTGTTTACTGCACTTTTTGCTTTTCTCTTGAGACATCCACGCATGCCTGCTCCTTTCAAATGCTAACTCAAAGCAATGAAACTCTTTCATACTGTTTACTCCCTGCTGGCGACCTGGAGCTCATTTTGCCAGCTTTTCTTCTTGTGTGTTTGTTTCCAGTGTTTGTCAGCACATTGCTTTTGTCACATCTGTGCGCCTCTGCTGAACCTTCTTTTTTAATGTTTGCAATGTTTTTGCATTAACAAGAATTTATGATTTCATATGTTTTGATAAATGCAAGTATAATTTCCATGAGGCATATTTGTCCAGGTACAGTATTTTCCAAGCCATAAGGCAGACTTAAAAGCCTTAACTTTCTTACTGAATGAATCACAGATAATCACAATGTTTTACTAAGAACAGTTTTTAAATTGTATACAACAATATGCACCTTTTAAACAAAAAAAAGAGGCCAGAGAGAACATTTTTCCTTTATTTTTAATGCCTGATTGCTTTAATTTGTAAAATGTTAACTCGAATATGTGTGCACAAAACACATTAACAGTAAAATAAGCAGAACTCTAAAGAACTGTAAATATTTTTATGTCTACAGTATTACTCCCAAAAAAAAAAAAACTCCAGAAACAAAGATGCTGATTTACAACCATAGGAAACAAGCATTGTGTTTCTGCATTTTAAATGGTCCGGGGTAATACTCAAATCTGATTGGCTGCTGGGTGTGGCCTCACAGCTTGCTGCTGCAGTCGAGGCCAGCGATGCATTCTCGTGTTACCGTGAAAACGGGCCACACCACCAATCAAATAGTCTGTTTTTTTGTCAAAAAGCAGTCTAAACTAATAAGAATAAAGTACAAAAAATCGATTGAACATTTATTTCTTTTGTAAGTGATCGAGTCATAAGTGGGATAATACACAACGAAGTGTGTGTTTTCAAAAATTAACGTGGAAGCCTGAACTGTCCAACGCGAAACGGACGACAGTCGCTTCTGAAGTGTGATTAATTTGTGTTAATAAATAATAACGTGTTAATTTTTTTTTTTTGTATTAATCGCATGCGTTAATGCATTGACGTTAACAGCTCTAGTACATTCCTTAAGACAATGTCACACCATAAGTTTTGTCAGATAGTGTGAAAATCATATTGCTTTTAATAGATGAACTGATATCTAATTGTCTAAAAAGGGAGATTATGAATTTGGTTAAAGGTTTGCCAAATAAAAATAACACAACAGTGTATATTTGCTGCATCATTTTATTTTTGCTCTATCAGTACTTGAAAAACAGAGGATGGCTTGACATAAATATTTAAGGGAAAAAAAGCATCATTTTGTGCAAAGCTATCACTTAGCCTTTTTACCTTAAACATTTCCAAAAAAAAGGGGTAAATGTTGCAAGTGTTTTTTTATATGCCAACAAAAAGTTTGCTCAACAGTCCATGACACTTTTTGTTTTAAGATCTGTAAATAACAGAGTTACTTTGAACACAGATTAAAGCCTTTAGAAAATGATGAAATGACTCCCGTGAGACAAAATGTCTTTAAGCATAAATGAAAGCACCATTCTTTAAACACTAATAAAGAAGACATGGTAATTATCACTGCCCTCAGATAAAGATGATGAGGAGCATGTTCATTTGTAGTACTTATGTATCTCACTTACCAGAATGGAACTGGGGGAAAAAAAACAGGAGCCTGAAGAGAAAGTCAGCAATTAACTAGACAAATAACTGCAGTTCATTATAGTTTGAGCTTTCTCCTTCCATTGCAACAACTTGACAATACTAAATACCCTTATTGATTTTTTAGAAGGTTTTTATCAAACCGGGTTACAATTTAAAATACAATGAAAGCAAAAGGAAAAATAAATACAAGTTTTGCCAATTTGTGAAAACTTTGTAATTTTGCAGGTGACGTAGTGCAGTATTTCATACCAAAAAAATAACAAAGGTTTTTGTCATTATTCTGGAATACACAGTCATTTCTTCAGGTGTAATGATTAATCGACTTAAACGACAAATCAATTGAAATTCCGACTCTCCAACCAGATTGCTATGAAGCAAGTTGTCAATCAAATTGACCTATACAATTATTTTAGTTTTCAAATGAAATAAATGGATTATATCGAAATTGGAAAATGCCATTTGGTTTGAGGTACCGTAGGTTTATTTTCCTGGTAAGTATTTATCTCTGAGTCACACTGGTTGAATTTTTGGCTAAAGATGTCCCGGATTGATTTTGGGTCAGTAAATCAGATCATTCAAAATGAACCAAAATCGACTATGAATTGTAGCAACCACAAATTATGATATAAATCGAATCGTTAGAAATAATCACTACACCCCTAGTAATTTCTGTTAACGCCACTCTTTAAAATAGTGTTAACATTTTGTTAGTGATGACATTTTTTAATTGATTTGTGACTTTTTCACTGTCATCAGCATTAGTCAAGTCAATATTGCCATAGATTTTTCAGTTGTCAAAACCTATAAGCAATCTTCCCTTCAACAGTGACAAGAAGTTAGCACAGCATTGTGAGTTTGTCCTCAAAGGGCTTAGCCTTTCTATTTTATGATAAAAACCAAAAGAAGCACATGGTGCTGTAACATCCATATTAATGCAGTGCTGATTTGGGAGATAGGCAGTTCTGGACAGAACATTATATACTTAATGTGGAAATAGATGAGAAGTTAACACGGCACTCTGCTCTCCATATTAACCACCATCCCTTCAAATATTTGACTACTGTGACAGTTCTTACAAGAAAGACTAAAGTAAAGTTCAGCTAAGATGAGGTGTTGAGCTAAGGCAGAGAGAACTGAAGCTGTGAGAAATGAAGCACGCCATTTTGTTCTTGCAACTTCGCATGAAAGAAGAAATGTCTTCCTCTCAGGTATGAATCAACAAAAAGGACAAGTCATCTGTGAGTGGCACTGAAGGCGGAAACATAGAGATGATTGTGCTAATTGTCTTTGGTTGTGAAAGCTTTGTTTGCTCTGGCATATTACAGCTGCTATAAGGGGAGTTTGGTGATGGAAAATATTATGGCTGACTAATTATAATGAAAGGAAACTGACCTTCAATTAATGTGTTGTGTTTTTTTTTGCAGTCCTCATAAAGCTTTTCTTGTTTTGGGGTTTGTTTTTGTTGCTCTCGGGGTTACATAATGTCCTGCTATTATTCTCAACCAGTGTAATTTTCTCCATAAGCACAACATTTTTAAAGTTATTATGTTAAGAAGTGGCCGGGGCCTTTCCTTCAGACTAAATTTGTAAGTTTCAAGCATAGCTGTGAGAACTAAGCTAAATCGTACCATCTTCACTTAGAGAGCATCCTGACTCCTGCAAAGCTCTAAATCCATGTTTTGAACATTATCTAATAATTGGAACATTTCCCTGGTGAGAACAGGCCAGCAGTCTGTTTTCCCACCATGGCAGAGTAATGCATTACCATGCATATTTCACATAGCTTTGAAGTTATCTTATGAAGTGCCCTCCCCCACAACCAAATTCTAAATTGCTTTCCATCTCTTTCTGAATGGAAATGGGCTACATCGCAATACTCTAACCCTATCACCTATTCCCTCAGGCCATGTACAGTAATGTTAAAAATTAATTTCACGGTCTGCTCTTTCAAATATTTACCCTAAAATCGCACAATAAAAAAGTGACATGTAAACTGTGGCATAGCTTTTACAAAATGTGTTTCATATTCGTTCTAGAATGTACTTCATTCATTTATTCGTTCTGTCAACTGCTTGTTATCAAGAGACTCAGCACCGTCAGGGTGCACACAGAGATGTGATCTTTTGGTCAGGGACAGAAGGACTCAGCACTGGGGCTTCCAGATTGATAAGGAAACAGTAGATTAAATGGAGCAATATCTGATGGTAGCAGGGGTAAACATCAGACTTTTCCCCAGCTTACTAAACTAATAGCTCCAAGCATCAACAATACCTAAATAGCTGATCTTTGAGACCTGCTGATTAGAGTAACACCACAGGCTCTTTTTAGTTAGTTTTCCCTTTTGATCACATTTGCTTAAAGCTTTGAGGGCTTTCTTTTTTCAGAATTGCACTATATAAATATATATAAACACCACGAATAGAAAAAAAATGTTTGTTAAATTAACTACATGAAAAGGCAATTAGTAATTTCTCAAGAGATCAGAGGAAGCTAAATATAATTATAAAATCAGGCATACTTTTAGAATCTATCAATTAGGTTTACATAATTATAGTTTGGCAGACAGTGGTGGTTTTTACGCAACTTATGGAAAAACTAACTTCTGGATTGAAGCTCATTTTTATACAAAAGAAGGTAACAATGGTTAGTAGTAAAATCTTATCAAGCAGGACTTTACCTGTTTAGTCTGGTGTAAAATGTCAAAAATAAAAAAGTTTTAAAAAAGGTCCTCTGGGCTTCTTATCCAAGAGGCAAATGGAACCATTCTAGATGAATGGTGAATGATGAGTCTTTACAAACAAGAGTAAAACAGTCCAATTTTACAACAGAAAGAAAAGTATATCTTGTTTATGTCCAAAACTAGCGGTATAGAACCTAGTATGCAGGCCATAAGGCTTAGTAGCAGAAACTTCTAAATTTAATGAATAAACTTAAACATGACAAAACCATAGGAGCAACCAAAATGTGACAAAGCAGAACCAGACCATTAATGAGGGCAACTAACTGAAATGAAGACAGCTGAGGATCACGATGAACCTGAAACTGGTGACTGACAAAGGGCAACTCAGAACATGACAAAAAAACAAACAAACAAACAAGCAAGAAGTTTGAAATAGATAGCATGCATTAAATATACATTGTTTAAATACATGAGGTTTGGGAAATGTGATTTGATGTGTTTAACAGCTGTCAGACTCAGGAACAATTGTGCCCCCGTCTTCACTGTTTTTATTGCTCAATTTTAGATGTGAAATATGATGCCAAATTGTTACAAAAATCTGAAGAGTATAGGTGTGTGTGTGTGGGGGGGGGGGGGGGGTGAATTTGGGCATGTTGTTTTTTTGTAGAGAAGAGAAAAGAAAAGAGAGCTTTTATGTTTCCTACTGAGGAGTTAACTAAACCAGAGAAATAATTGATGTTTGCCTTGGAGATGGAGTTTTTGTAATGAGAAAAATGGCCAGAGTACATTTGCTTCTGGACAGTAAGACCTATTTTTCTATATAATTTTTCCGGTTGTCGTCCTTTGGCTTTAAGTTGTCTGAGAGTGGAGGTGAAGCAGAAGTGGTGAATGTGATGGACTTAGATTTAAGTGGAGCAAGAATGTCCAGGAAATTTTGGAGGTTGGAATTGTAATGTGAAAGTAATTCGTCCGGAGTGGAAAGACTGTGAGTCAAAATAAAAACAGTAAATAAAATCATTATTTGGTTTAGGGGGTTGGTAGATAGTTGCAACAATAGTTGATATAGGTCCAGATAGCTGACATACAGTTTCCTCGAATGTCAGGTAGAGTTATGGACCCTCCAGTTCTCATGATAGATCATGGCAAGTCCCCCACCATTTCCTGAGATGCGGGGATGCGTGATGCAGATAAACCCCGGAGAGAAAGTTGTTCCGTTGCTGCCATGACTCCGTTAGACACATGAAGTCTAACTTTCAGTCAACAAGGAGGTCTTGGACGAGATGCCCCAAGATTGTGAGCGAGCGGATGTTTAGGAGACCGAAGCTGGCGGTCAGGGTCAGTGCAGCGGCAGGAGTTCCTTGGCAGACGTCGGGTTGAAGACCAGACTGACCTGATGGAGTTAAAGATATCATCCTGGAGGATAGATACACTGTGAGCTGTGGTGAATATATCTCCAACATGGCTGACACAGAATGTCCAGGTGTTGGGACGCATTTAAAGAGATCAAAAGATGATTGTAGTGGGTCTTTAAGATAGCAAATGAATGGACATGTGCTCATTCTTTCTTTTTAGTTACAAATATAAAACATCTAAACATGCAGTAGCTTGTTAAAATGGTGGGCCATTGTGATTGATTCAGAGGAAGGGGCTGAGAGAGTTTTTGAATCTAAACTAATGGTCAAGCAACGTATTTAAAGGATAGATTGCATGAGACAGGAAAGTCACACAGGAACACTAGTGCCAGTATAGAAGATCTTATCAAGGGTTATCCACTAGTGATCTTTCTAAACATAAGTGAAACAGACGGCATCTCTCAGCAGAATTTATGGTGGTCTATTATCTCATTTTGTGAATGCAAAGTATTCTCCCAGCCTTGGCGTTTTCAGATAGAAACAGGGTGTGCTGACACAAATTGATTGCAGAGAGAGGAAACAATCCATTTCTTTCTCACTGCTGATGGTAAAGAAAGTCAGAATGAAAGAAGAGGACTGCACACAGACAGAACAAGAAAGGACAAGAATGGAAAAAGGCAAATTATGATCGTGATCTGCAGAGTTTTGCATCAACTTTTCATTATCGCAAACAAAAATACTGTAAATATTTTGCATTGCAGATCAGTTCAGTGATGGGTATAATAAATAAAGCAGGTTCCCACGCTTCATGCTGACACAACTGCTGCTTCTAAAACACAAAGTCAATGCAGGAAATCCAATTACTTGTTGGAGAAAGTAATAGTTATTCCATCTAAATGCTTGAAATGAAGCCTAGCTTTAGTTGCTGATTTTAAGTGACGCGGTTTTGGTGATGGCTTATCCGCTATACAAATGCAGTTGAATGATATCTGATGTTTTAAATTAGCATTTACCATATATAAACTTGGGCACTTGCATGTCAATTAACACTTCAGGCATCACAAAGCTTTTTTTTTATTTAAAAGAAAAAATAATTGTGCTCTTTGGGTAAAAATATGCTTATATGAATAACTTTTTCTCCTCCGGATTGAAATTACTGCGTCATGGTGATAAAGTTGCCACTTACGCACCACACTGGTCAAAGTGCCCCCCCGACATCTGTATCACCAAAAAATAAAAATGGCGATTGTAGACTTTGGGTTTTTTTTCAGAGTTGCCCGATTGGAATAGGATGAGCAGGTGTGGCATTACTTGTAGCCCCTCAGCTTGGAGACAGGGTATAGAACTTCCCTGGCAGAAGTGAAGGTGGCTTCATTTGCATTGAGAAATGGGTCATGACTGTCATCTGCAATTGTGCGCCTTCTGTCAGTTGAGATTGCTCTCTTTGAGTCACAGGATGAGGACTTTTGTTCTGCTACGGGTTTTAAATGCTCATGAGGGCAAATGACAGTGAAACCTGTGCATGTCCCATTTGGACATCCTTAACATGATGATATCCAGAAGCGCACTTGGCATCATGACACCTTTTTGGCTGCAACTCAATGATTGACTTTTGTAGTCATGTTGTCAGACTTGCAGTTTTATGTTCTGGACATTCAGGTGAGATGCTAATTCTTGGTGGATAGCTGAATCATAAGGCAGGAAAAAATGCCTGGAAGACTTGGTAGTCACCTGGCATATCGCTATATTGGGTGGAAAAATGATATGCAAAGTTGAAATAAATTCTGATACAAAATATGGTTAATTTCTGTTGTGTTGCTGGAATTCACAATAAAAATCTTAGATTAAAAAATGAATAGTCATTTTCTAGGATACCTGCTGTCTGTGCTGATCATTGTAGGAAAACTGAATTGTGGCAATTAGCCACAAAGACAGTGTAGCTAATCCTTACTTGCAGCTGAAGAGCAAACGTTTTAGTAGCTGCAAGTGTTCCCTAACACATTTTTTTTCGTATTTTTAAGAGCCAGTGTTCTCTCAATAAAATCCAATATTGCCGTCTCCTTTGGCATAAAGTAGAAATTTACAAAGATTTTCCTTAGACACAAAGCAGTGTTAATCTAGACCTGTTATGCATGCATTTACTAAATACATATAAGATATAAGTGATGATCTTCAATGTAGAAACGTTGTATGTTTGCCTTTAGGCTTAAATGTTAAAAAAATGTCAAAAAGAATCGTTTTTTAATTATTTATTATTTTTAGCATGTTTGGTCTCAAAGCTGGTATCTCAGTGTATTTTATTTAAAAAAAAAAGTTTTTTGTAATGATTGCCAAACAATGAAAAGTTATAAATTATTTTTATTCCAACTGTTTCCTCTCCATTTCTCCTTTCACAATCCCTTTGAAGACTATCACTTGTTTTGCATCACTTTATCATTGCTTTGATTTTTATTCTACCATGGATCAGTTGAGACTCGGGCTCTCCCCCCTCAAGTGATCAGCATGTGGTTCTTGTTCTCTCTGTCTCTGCATGTGTGTGTTGGTTAGACAAGTGTTAAGTTCTTAACTTTCTGCTTTTTTTTAAATGGGTTTTATTGTAAGTAATGTATTCTTTTGAGAAAAAGATGTTTAGTGATTATCAAAAAAGCATGATTTAGGAGTTAAATCTTATCTGTTTTTGTTTTCAACGGCTCTTGTGTTGCTTTACCCTTGACAACTTTGTTTCTTTCTTTTTCTTTTTTGTGGTTGAAGGATTTGATAAAGTGAACATCCTCTTTAAAAAAAAAAAAATCAGTCAAATATTTCCAAAGGCAGGGAACAGGTAAAGCAAGGGTGGGCTACAACAGTAAGGAAGGATGAAAAAAACATTGAAATTCTGTTCAACCAGAAATATTCATTCTCTCTAATATCCTTGCTCTTTGAGTTATATGATTCCATGATCTGAACTTTTCATGTTTTGTTTGCACAGATTTCATGCTAGCCCAGCCCTTTGTGAGGATTCTGTGCCTAAGGACTTGTCACATTGCAGCATGCATACATTTTGCGCATGTTCCACGTATGTAATTTCAGTCTATCGTGATACATTCGCGATATACGTAATTCATAAGTATTGCATGCGTCCCTCATTCATTGATGTGTGCAGATGTCCATCGAGGGTTATGAAGTGCAAAAAAGAAGTACGAATAAACAACGCAAAAAAAAAGATAAAAAAAAAAAGATGGCTTCACTGAATTTTTTCATGTTGACATGCAGAGCACTGTGAGGAAATCTCATTGCGTCAGCACCATGGACAGCAACCGCCGCTGACCCTCATAATGCTTTGTTTTAATGAAACTGTGGGATTTCCCTTGTCAGCACCAGTTATAAAGTCAGCCCGCCAGAGAGGGGATGGGGGGGCCTCTCACGGGGGGGTACCTCGCAGAATGCAGGTCTTGAGAAATTGCGAATCTGAAGCATACAGGGTTCCTCTCGCAGATCCCCCCAGCTGCTTCACTTGTCTTGCGGGGTTCCCCTGTACACCCCCCACCACACCCCGGCCAGTTGTGTTGGATGTTGTCTAGCAACTAACTTTACAACTGGTGCGGACCAGGGGAATCCCACAGCATCGTGAGGGGCCGCGGTTGCTGACCCAATGTGCTTTATTTCCAGTGATCTGACTGTCAAAGTGAGGAAATGAAAGGATTGAATGAATGATTTGCGTGGTTTATTCGTACTTCTTCCATGGTTTTGACGTGATTCAACCGTGTTACATCTGTGAATATCTCATGCATAAAAACACCAACTTTCTCAACGTATATCCACGTATGATCAATTTTCTTATGTGGCACATGTGCAAAATCTACCTACGTGGCAGTGTGACATGGCCTTTAGGTTTTTGTCATATTCTGTTTTTGGTTAATCACCAACAGCTGTCTTCATTTAGTTGATCTACCTCAGCGTATGTAAGTGTCTGGTTTTCTGTTCATCATTGTCAGGTCATCTTCTTTGTTTTGTCACTTCTGTGTTTCTCCATGGTTTTTTTTGTCATGTTTAAGTTTATTTGTTAAAGGTTTTATGTTTCTGTCACAAGCCTGGTCTCCTGTATTTTGGGTCCTCCACCACCGTTCCGTGACATCCTTTTTTGAATGTTACCAACATCTTGTTAAGTGTGCAGAACTTTATTTGCTTAAAGCCTCCAATGATGGTTAAACAATAAGGTCAGCATGCCTTTTTTCAGAGAATGCATATGCTCCAAAGTACGTTTAGAGTTTAAAGTACTGTCAGTTAAAGGACAATCCAATACGATGCATTGAAATTGAAATCAGCAGCACTACTACATAAATAACTAAGAAAAATGAAACTCCCTCCGTATCATAGAAGCAGTTTCTGAGTAAACTTGCCTCCAGCTGGGAAAACCAGCATTAATCTCCTCTACACTTCTTCTGAGTATGAGAGTGCAGGAAAATCTGCAGAACTGATACATTTGTCCTTCAGAACACGATACCTTAGCCTTACTAATGAGCCATTTAACATCACTGTGAAGGGAACAGCAGTTAAGCGAAAGGTCCCTTGTGGATTCTGTAAGAGGGTGTCAAGACTGCAAGGGACAGTAATACTTCACATTGACAGGAGGAAGAATGAATAATGAGAGGTTTTGCAGTTCTTTGACTGTAAGGCTAATCTCTCAATAATTCCTCCAGTTCCCTCTCTTTGGAGACTGTCTTTGTTGTTTTTCTGCTAAACACTGGAGGAAGAAATCTAGCCACCTCCAGTTTCAGCTTTTAACACTTATATTGTTCTTCCCATTGAAAATTGTGGTTTTTAACGTGATCTTGTAGCATTTTTACAATAATAAAAAAGACAACAATAAATAGGATCCCTAGTTTTATTAACTAATGTTTTTATTTTTTCCCATGCAGGTTCATGCAGGACAGCAAGCCTTCAAACTCGGTCAGAGAGAGGTGGTGTAAGTATGTGTTCGGGCTGTCAGATCGGTATGACGTTGCAATATTTGATTGGCTGTACCATGGCCTGATGACATCTAAAGGTGCATTCACATCGATTGCGATTCGTGTGCCCGAGGCGGCCAGTTTCAATGTTAAGTCAATGCGATCTGAGGTCTTGTGATTTGGGCGGCCGGCGCGATGCGAAGGTCTGGCAACAGCGCGATTTGAGTAGTAAATTTGAGTAGATTTGAGTAAATTCTAAATTAAGAATTTACGAGATTGAAGTAATTGTTTTTGAGGCAGATGGCTGTTTACTAAGAAAAAGAGGAATAAGAAAAAAATTGAACCAATATTGTGTTCTGGAATGAGAGACAAAGAGCACATTGTGAGCGGTTACTTCAGCAGTGATTTCACAAAAAAGGAAATACTAAGTATTTTAGTGATTCAACACTGAATTTTTGAAAGAATAAGAACATAGGGAAAAAAATTGCATGAAACTGGGTCTTTTAAATTAGACCCACAAGGAGTGGATTTCCGGTGGGCGAGCAGTTTACGCCGTCAGCAGTATAGTTGTACAGGTCCAAAGGCAATATGACACATGGATAACTATGATAAACTAAAACCTCAAAGCATCACCATAAATGGCTTCATTGATAGATTTTGTTGGCATGTCATGTGAGTGGAGGCTTCGGCCTGGCTCACACTGGACACGGAAGCAGTGCGGAACGGAGTACGCTTCCATTTGGCGCCCCTGTTAACCTATGGTGTAGTTCACGGAAGCGGAAAGCGCCGCTGACCTCCACGCTGCACAAATGGAACACGCTCGTACCCAGATACCGTTTCGGTATCTGGGCTTTTTTTTGCGTGAGCCGCAAGTGATCCGCGTCAATACTGGCAGGAAGTTACGCCAAGACACATAAGAAATCTGGTCAATTTTCAAAATATAACCAACATTTTTTTTTTGGCCTTTTCAGCTACAGTTCATAGTTTAATTGTTTGAGTTGATCTCTTCAAGGTTGAGGTTGATCTCTTCAACATCTACAGTCTAAAAGGTTAAAAGAAGAAAGGGAATGAAGGCTATCAAGCCAAAAAAAAAGCATTTACTTTTTCCAAAACTACAATTAGCTTTTCTTAAAAGAAAAATAAAAACCTCATGTAAAAACTTATTTGTGGAGCTACTGTCTGTCTGGCATGCAAATGTGCCAATCTGTGATTCTGGAGAACACTAAGTGTTCCTTATCTCGCCTAGAAGGAGCAGCTGCTCTTATCGAGTGGACATCTGTTGGGACACATTTGATCTAAAATGGTAGAACTGAATCAGTTAGCATTTGTAAAACTTCTTATCTGTTTTACCCCACCAGGGCTGACCTGGCCTGAAGTTCTGTGGCATGCATTTGGTTTTTGAGTGAAACCGTGTGTGAGCCAAGTATAATCCAACTTTCATATAGAATGGAATTTGTACTTTGTTTTGCTTGGAAGCAAAAATAATAATTGTTACTCTTTTCTTCTTGGCTGCTTTTAAAAGCAAGTTTGCTGTGAGGGCATATTTACAAAAATGACAAATCAAATTATTCCCCTCTGTTTATAGGACGGAGGCTCTGAAGCTGCAGCAGACTGCAAGAACTCTGCTTGAAATATTCAACTGAATGTTAAAAAAAGAAAAAGATTTTAATGCACAGTTACCTGATAATCTCTTGGTCCAAGGTAGAGATTTTTAACTACAACTAACCAGAGCATCGTTATCTTCTATAAGTAATGTAATTATTAAGCATTTACATTTAATTACTTATAGTAAAATTGTATGGTTGAAAAACTGCATTTTCTACTGAACTTTCTTTAAAGAAACCTTATAAAAATGATGAAGAGGATTTTTTTTCTGTAGCTTTTCTCCACTTCACGCCCCCATCCTTCACAGCAAAAGAAGAATCAAAGCGTTTTAACAGTTTGTTCAGCTTTGTAAAGACTCACACCAAGGAAAATTGTAGCTCTGGTGTTTTTAACATGCTATTGTTGAATTTTTCTGATGATATAGGACATTTATAAAGAAAAAACAGATTAAAACTGTATGTCTGAGTATTTCTTCATTCAAATTGCCATTTAAAAAAGCTTGTTACATAAAAACAGCTCCATTTCAATGCGTCTACCTGCAAATAATTAGATCCATGTATGTCTTTATTTTCCTTAATTTTCCTATGTCTTTCCTATGTATTTGCTCAGAAAAGTCAGTCTTAAGAATGGCTCATGCAATAAATCCACAACTACTTCTCCTCCTTCTTTTATTGTTAACTGCAAAACAGCGGGTAGTCCAAACAAAAATCAAGTACAGCTACTGGCAATGGCCTGAAACAAAGTACAGAAGATGTTAGCTTTTGGTAGCACAAGCTTTGACCATCCAGTCAGAGGCGATTATGCCATTTGCCTTCATCAAGCTACAGAGACTCTAACTCAAATTCTGATTGGTTGAATCATTGTCAGTGAGTTTATTCAGTAGTGTTTTTATGAAAAGTCGCCCACAAAACCGTAAGTTGAGGGCGGGAGCACTGACTGTATGAGAGTAAGGCAGACTTGTAGCAACAAGTGAGGGCTAAAATCTGATTGGTTAGAAACTTTTATGTGAAAAAAACAGTCTGGCAGCAGCACAGCCGGGGTGTTTGGGCAGTGAGAAAAGCAGACGGAACAGTTAAAATGATCTGAAATATATTTTGGACAAATATATGTTTAAAAAAATCATTTCTCTGTGATTTATATACTTCTTTTCAGATAATTTTAGGCCATCACTGAAGGTTTTGCAGGCCCTGACGGCACTGAAAACAACACATTTTAATTTAAAGCCATTTAAATTTTGCCCAAAAACTTTTACAATAGCTACAAAGGTTGATAAGAATGGAACTTTGAGGGTTAAAAAACGTAAAAATACAAACTACTGTTTGTAAATTTAACACCCTAAAGTCATGTAAAAGTTGGTGTAATAACTGTTGGATCATCTTTGACTAACCAGATAGCAAAACCTTCTTCCATTTTCTTTTACTGAGGCTGACTTAAAGAACCTTTGAAATAATACCTACAAAAATAACAAGCAACAACACATAACAATGCTGTGTATAAAAACAGAAATATGTCCCTTTGTCCTTTCTGCATTGCTGCTGATTCCTCGTTGCTTTATGTCAACACTGAGAAGTGAGCACCCCAGCATCACTTACCAAATGAAAGGCTCTTGAAAAAAAGCCTAGTCTCTGATCTGCTTCTCACTTCTGTGCTCGGATAAATCAGCTTCATTGTCACATACTGCTGGACAGGCTCCAGTTTTAAAAAGGACTTTGAGTCCACCAGCCCAGAAATGAATAAAATGACAAGCCAAAATGCATCCCTGCACTCATGAGTCACTGCCTCAGCCCAGAGTGCACCTGCTTTTACAGTGCAAACCTATAACTTCTCAAATACACTGCGTGGTGTAATTCATCTGCTCTCTGAAGCATCGTTGACTGTAGTTTCGGTCTCTTCCTCCTTATACAAGCTTCGACAGTTGAAAGTCACTGTAGGTGGACGTGTGTTTAAGAAAATAAACAAATCCACGTCCAGGTGGAAGTAATGTCTCCGATGCCCTTCACGGTTTAAAATTCTTTCTCTTTTGAAATCTTCCCCCACAATAACAGGACTCTTAACAGTTTGATTCTCAATATTTTTAAATAGAATCTTTATTTAAAAAAACAGACGGACGGACAGACAGATTTTTTTTTCTTCTCACTCACCCTCCACGGGTAAGATAAGCAAAACTGTAAAGACTTTAATGTCCGCAGTATTACTCTGAGAAAACAAAGATACTGATATACAGCCAAAAGAAACCAACATTGTGTTTCTGCACTTTAAAGCGTTTGAGTGAATACTCTATTCTGATTGGCTGCTGGATGTTCCAGAAGAAGTTTCAGCCACAATGTTCCATTTGTGCAAACTTCTTCAAAACAAACCTTTCCTTCATGATGTTAACAAAAACAAGTGGTAAGATGTGACCTTATCTTTTAATTGATGCTTTGTTTAACCTATTGTGGCGATCAGCACACATATTGCTTTCTGACCGGTACTCCGAGCAGTCGAGGTCTGCCGGTTCAGCGATGCATTGTGTTACCATGACAACGAGCCACAGTACGTATCAAATAGTCTTCCTTTTGTGAAAAAGTGATCTATACCTAAAAAAATCAAAAGAACAAAGTTCTGAAAATCAATTGAATATGTATTTCTTTTGTAAATGATCATGTTATAAGAGGGATTGTACCTGACGAAGTGTGCATTCAGAATTTGATGCACACTGCGGACGCCTGAACCATCGAAAGATGGTTGCTTCGTGGAGTGTAATTAATCAAAATTAATATACATTAACTAGTTTGTTTTTTTGATTAATCATGTGCGTTATCTTGTTAACGTTGACAGCCCTAGTATATAATATATGTACAGGGTGAACAGCAAAGTAAGAATTTCATTATAGAGGGAAACCCGTTTCCTTACTGTGCTTATGACACTGAACCCTTAGAATCTTGAATCTTGGATAAAAGAAAAATAAACTGCAGTAAGTACAGTAGTTCAGGTTAGATCTTAGTCATCAGCTAAAGGTAGTCTACAAAATAAAATGTTCTATTTCTAATGTCAATTGCCCACAAAAAGTAGTTCTACCTTTTTAAAACTATTACATTTGCATAAAAGACCCTTAAGGACAATTTCTGCTTTAATATCATAAGACCCGGCTGCCAAGTAAAGCCTGGTGTAAAAAGAATGAAGAGACATATAGTTAATACAGTTTTGAGGCCAAAAAGTTATCAAATTTCAAAGATGCTTCACATGACTGCTGTCAAGTAAAAATAAAGTCTATCTATGGCGAGGACATAAATGTTTTCTGTGAAAAGAATCACATTTTATAATAAAAATCTGTTTACCTATTAACACAAAGTAGTCTATGAATGACATCCCACAAATAAACAATCATATACTTATTTAGAAAGCTAGTTAGATAATTCTGTGGGTGTTTGAAAGTCATGCTCTCAGGAGATGGGAAAGAATGGGGCCAAATCCGAACCACAAATCAGATGTAACATGGTATGCATACAGTACAACAAGGACGGCTAAGGCCTTTAAAAACAATCAGTTCATCAACTTTAGATGCAATCTTTAATCCATTCATCTAATCAAATCAATTTCTATTTTTTTCTCTGAGAAAAAAAAATTATTTAGCTTTCAGTCCAATAATTCATAGTTTTATTGATAAACTTGTTATGTTCGTTTGGTTTATTTCACCAGTTATGTGAAAAGTGTTTTTTGGAACCAAACCAGTTTTTTCCCTTGCACGATTAGATGCTTTTAAAAATTGGCCAGCTACTCTGTACACTTTGTTAATATCAAGTAGTGCATTCCTAAATCTTGTAAAATTAGATGTAAACAGAATTGCTAGGACATAGTTTCTGCAGGGTGGTAGGAGTTCAATAGAAATTCCTCTCTGAGTTGTAAGCAAGATTGTTGTCGTAGAGCAGGGGTTCCCAAATCCAGGTCTCAACCTGCCATTGAAGCTCCTTATTGGCTAAACACACCTGATCCAGGTAATCAGCAGCAGATAAGGCAGGATTTCTGGAAAACTTGTAGGACACCGACCTTCAAGGTCTGGATTTGGGGATTCTTGTTGTAGAGTAAGCCAGTCCCCACTTCCCATCACCCATCTGTTTACATGCTCTCCTACTGGATCTACATCTACAAGTGGATGCGTTGGAATGGAGCTGACAAGGAAGTTTGTGGCCCGCTTATGAGCTTTTTCTTATGGCCCTGCTCCTGATTCTCGATTTGATTAAAAAAAATGCTTAAAAATTCAATTTTAAGATTAATTTCTGTATCTATGTCCTCCATCAAGAGAAACAAGCCCCTATTTTCATCAGTGTCATTAAAACTAAACTAATAAATTGCAGTTTACCTGTTTTCAAACCACAAAATGACAATGTTAAAATGTTACCACTGACTCTCATCCAAATGTCTGGAGTTCAGCTTTTCTTCCAGCAGTGAAAGTAAGAACAAGGGAGTTAATCTGGGTAAAAGGCTACATGAACGTTATGATACCAGCTGTTTAAAATAATTTCTTAAATAACTGGAATATTGCTACATTGACTTAAGATGATTCATGTATTTACACTTTATGACAAACATGATTTTGATCCATCTGAATAGCAAGATTTCTTTAAGTTACAACCACCCAGCTTCTTCAGTTATGAATGTCAGGGATAATGTAATCTCTTTTGTAAAGGAGCTTTAATGAGTGTTCAGCATTATTGGTAATTTTCAGACTTTTATCTTGTACTGTTTATTGTCTTAGTCATAAAATGATCAAATATTTTGGTTTAAACTGAATGTCAGCAGAAACTGGGAGCTAACTTACTAGTTAACTGGCAAACTTTCACATTTTTAAATATTCTTTCAGATGTCCAGAGTGTCAGTAAATAAAGTACACTGCAGCAAAACCTGAATTTCTGAGCATTTCCTGACAACTTCGCTGAGAAAACGATCAATATCTGAACTCAAAAGGCTTAATTATTTTTTCCTGATACAGGCCCAAAATGCTGATTGAAATTGTTACTGCATGGAGCCATAAAAAAGGTAGAGAGATTGTGAGAAAAGGAAAAAAATAATAACTAAGTCAGTGCTGCACATGACTTGTCAGCATCAAAGCAGGCGCTGAGTTGGAAGAATGCGAGCAGATAGCACACAGTCATGGATTTAATGTCTTGACAATTGAGGCCAAATGGGAAACGGATTGTCAAAATATCCTTTGCATCAAAACCTGCCCGCCGCCTCAATGGCTTATATGAATGCCATTCATTTGAAAATGCACCCTGCTGTCATAGGGAGCTGATGCTTCTCTGGAAAGTTTTGACAATGCTTGTTACACAGATGGATTGGTGCTTTCACTGGGGAAACAGGGGCCAGATTGATTGAGTTATCAAGTGTCCTTCACTTACAAAGCCATGTTAGATTCAACTGGATGAGGATCCCTTTTGTCATGAAATGCCAAGTGGCAAAGTGTCATTACTTAATCAGGACACTTTAAAGTCCAAGAGGAAGAGGAATCACACTTTCGTACAGTCATGTCTCAGTCATTTTTCTTGAACATGTTCAAAGAAGCCAAGTTAACATTTCTTAGAATGCAATTGCCCTTCAAATACATCAATCTATCCATTTTCAAAACCCGCTTAATCCATTTTGGGGGTCAAGGGGATGCTGGAGCCTATCCAAGCTACTGATGAGCGTGCATCCCAGATGGTTCAACAGTCCATCCTGCGATGGACAATTTAGAGACAATTTAGAATCATCAATAAACCTATGAAGCATGTTTTTAGGACTGTGGGAAGAACCAGAGAAAACCCAGTGATGCACAAAAACATGCAAACTCAGCACAGAAAGGACCCAGTTGAGATTTGAATCAGAGCCTTCTCGCTGTGAGGGGACAGTGCTATCTACAGAAATTATCTTTATGCCCTATTTTATGGTAATTGACATATACTTATGTAGCGCTTTACTACCTTCTTAGAGGCCGTTTACAGTCACAGTCTCATTCACACTTACACACTGACCAGCTGAACACTGGTGCCAACAGTGTCTTGCCCAAGAACACTTCAACACACGAGCAGGCAGGACAGGAACCAAACTTGCAATCTTCCAATCATAGGTTGTCCGCTCTTCCCATACACCACAGTCTCATCTGGGATTTGAACACAGGACCTTTCTCACCCAAAGAAAGAATCATACATTTAGACTAAAGGGCCATGGAGGACAATTCACATTCAGAATTATTCGTTCATTCATCAGACAAGATACTACTTTAAATCACTCAGACATAAATCTGTATTAGAAAAAAATCTGTTCAACCATCTGAAAAATCTATTTAAGAGCTATCTATAATGTTTAGCTTTTTTACTTCATACTTTTACATGATCCGCATCACCTCAGAATGTAAACACATTAGTGTGTTTCCACAGAGAGAATCAAAGTGTGACCATGTGTTATGTTGACTATCTTTGTTCTTCTATTGACAGTTTTCACAAAGAAACTGCAAAAGTACAACAGCCATCTGAACAAGCAAGTTGTTCGTGTGCAGAACCTGTCTCCCAAACTTTTGTCTAAACTCCCCGGCAAGTACTCATACTGGGGTAAGAAAAAACCACAAGGTATGTCTTATAGCTGTATATAATATGTGAATGGCTGTCTAAAAACTAAACATGGTTTTCAGCTATGACTAATTAGGTGGCACATGAAACAAATGAGACAAAAAAAATGTCGAAAATATGTCTGAAAACAAAAATGTAGTCTAGGATATTTTGGATCCATCCATCTGTTTTCTTAACCCGCTATGTCTCCTACAGGGTCATGAGGTTGCCGGAGCCTATCCCTGCTAGTTGAAAGCAACTGAAGAGAAATTCAAGAAATAAATAAAGTGTGAATATTGAGTAGCAGCCTGGAGCTGCAAATTTAAAGCACTACAAACACCTCTACAGTAGCATTTGTTTATGTAGATTCGTTAAGATGTTTAATCAAAGTAAAGCCTTGAAAAAAGACAGCAGTGATGTTTAAGAAGCAACAATTGACAGCATCAGTCTGGAAAGGGTTTCAAACATCAGATCTAAACATGAAATTTATCGTTCTTCAGTTTGAAAGATAACTCAAAAGGAGAAAGCTTTCAGAAATTGATGCCAATTTTCCTGGAGATGGATGTCAGTGTTCACCCTGAAGTCAGACCATGCGACTCTCACAGAAAACATGACAAGCCATTGACAGGTGAGGAAGCTGGAAATGAACTAGGAATGCGACATTGAGGCTGTTTACAAAAGAGGACAGAAGAGATTGTTCTTTTTGAGGAATTTATGGGCCTTTGATGTATGTAAAAATATGTTGTCTAGATGTTTGGCTTAGAGACGCATCGTCTTGGTATGCTGTGATCTACTAGAATCTGCAACATTAGAGTGGGAGACTCAAAGAAATGGAACAATCTGCTTGGGAGGGGCAAAAAGGTTGGGAATAAATCTACACTTGGCCCCTGCGACAAACTGGCGATCAATCCAGGGGTATCCCCTGCCTTCGCCCATGAGTAGCCGGGTTAGGCTCCGGCAACCCCAAAAGGGAAAAAGTGGTTTGGAAAATGAATGAATGATTTCTACAATTTTCTTCAGTGTACAAACTCTAGCATAAAAAAAATTTTTATTATTGACTTACTTTTACTTAAAAATAAAGTCCATGCGCTGCTCCTTCTGAGTGATGTGTCCAAACAAATTCCTGAGTTTAGACACGTCATCCTCCATTAAAAAATGATGCTAAACAATATTAAATAATAACTGGCCAGCTGCACTTGACTAACTACCAGTAATTCTATTATTATTTAGCCGCAGTGTCACTTTCTCTGGGATCACCACTCTCTTGAGGCGAGCATACTGCGTGCCTCAGCTAGCTTGTTTCTGATGCATCTTTTTAGAGGATAAAAAAGACTAAATGAGTCACAAACTGGCACCAATCACACAGTTGGTCAGAAATAAGCAAATGAGGTCATTAAAAAATAAAACATCTTTCTTGAGCTGCAGCTTCAGCCAGTGTGGGTGGCGCTGGGAGGCAAGGGCTGCCTGTGCAGACCTGGATACTTCCTATAAAAGAGCATGGCAGCACTACAGAGGTTAAAATCACTTTAAAGACTCTCTCCCATGAAAATTGCGTTTTTAATATGTTCTTGTGGTATTTTTTTTCACCATGGACACATATAAAAATTACCCTTAAATATGAGTTTCTGAGTATTTCTTAATTCCAAATTGTTGTGAACCAGGAGCAGACAAAAACAGTGTTGGAAAAAGCTTGTAGGTGTGACGTAGTATTACAACGGCAGGTTGCCTTACTCCATTGTGATGCATCCACTTGTAGACGACTAGACTCATGTACATCTTTGTTTTCCTTATCCAAGCTGGCAGCTCAAAGCTCTGATATCGTTTGTTGTGAGAGGCTGTAAGCGAGCTGGAGAGAGTGTACACAGATGGATGATAGGAAGTGGAGGTAGACTTACTGCGCACCAATGGCCCCGCCCACAACTCAGAGTCTGAATTTTCTAATGAACTACTGCTGCTCTGCAGAAACTATGTCCTAGAAAACAACACAGGTTTTTTTTGGGGGGGCAAAAAGCAGCATAATGATAATTAAAAGACCACAGGGAACGCTGTTAAAAAGGTTATGGGAGTGAGACTTTAAAAGAATGAAAAGTGTTTTAAAGTAACCATTTTGAGAAAAAATAAGAAGATACAACAATCTTCCTTTGAGTCACTGAGCAGAACTAGTTCCGGCTCTTTATAGGCAAAAATGGTTTCCACCTCAAAATCACTAAACTATTGATCTGCCCCCTAGGCCTTTGGTGCGTGAACTATTACGTCCCATTTCCAGAACAGATAAATTTAGCAACATCTAAAGATCAATTCCTAAAGCTATTAAAAATGCATAAAACCTCATGATACAGTGGTTATCCAGCAATGGAACTGTGCTGTTAAACTCCTCATAATACAGTAATCGTTTGCTAAGTTACGAACGGGATACAGGTGCCAAATAAATGCACTCAAACTGCAGTGGAAAATGACACAAATTTTGAATCAAAGTTCAATCCTGTTTTTATAAATACAATTACTATTTTTCCAGCACAAGTGGTTTTGATGCTCCAAATCCTTTGCAGTGATATTTCGGCCTCACTGGAAGATTCGATCCCTATACCTTTTACTAAATTTAATTACAGCCAGCTTTGGTGAAGCTGAGAGAGCAGAGGAAGAAGAGAGGTTTTTTTTTTTTTTACTTCTCTGGCCTTATGCCAGGAGGCAGGATTCACAGCATAATGTCAAAGACAGGTCACAGGCAGGTGGATGAGGCTGAGTGATATGACCTCTATAGGAAAGAGATGACTCACTTTGATATTAAAAAGAAAAAAAAATCCCCTTTCTTCATGTAGATTTTAGCTTAAACCCCAAAATCGGATTTTAATTGACACTGTTGTGTGGTTTCCAGATCAAAACAAATAGGGTTTTTCAAGCCAGCTCTATTGCTCTGGGCTTGTTTAGCTTGATAGTTGTTTTATCCACAATAGAGAGATTTGCTGATAGGCTGATTTAGGAGTGGAACATCAAGGCAACATTGATTTGTCTGCGCAAAACAAAAGAAAAAGGCTTATCGGGACTTAAGTGAGCAGTGATGGTATGTTGGGGATTGTCTTTGATTCACTCCAGCTTTGGCCCTCCCCTGCTGTGATTAAGACTTCTGAAGGAAGAACAGCAGAGAGAAAGATGGAGAGCAAACCTACTGTACAAAGTAGAAAGTCAGATTGTGTTTGCCAAGTTTAGAGGCAGACTGGGTGGGTTGAGAAATGGCTCCAACTGGAAAATGAGTGCAGCAGCCGTGGAAAACAGAATTTAGACGTTTCTGGAAGTATGATTGTGAGATGCTTTTGATCGAAGTCTTGTCTGGAAAGATGCAGAACTGTCAGAAAATAACAAAAGTAGAGAAAAAATACAGGAAAACATAACAAAATAATAATAATACAATGCTACATTTGCTGAAGGTCACACAAAGGCTCCTATTGCAATAAGTTCAACTTCACCGAAATTGAATTCCTGCCTTTATTTTTTTCATTATTCTTTTTAAGAACGTTGATCTTATTCTACATATCTTTTCACTAAACACATTTCAATCTGTAATAACTGAGCCCAGATTTATTCAATCTGCTTCAAAGTGGAAAAAAAAACTAGAGATTTCCACAGATTGCATCAAGTTCACTTTAAAGCCATTATCTGTTCTTATTACAGCAAACGGCATAAATACAGCAGATTTGTGTTCCATCCACGTACCATTCATCTCAACCCTGTTAAGACACACTGCAATGTTGCAACTTACTGATTTTCTTGTTGCACAGACATTTGTCTCATCAGACAGGCAAGTGCAAGCAAGATGCATTTCAGTATCAGAAAATAATGAAAGGTAACGCAACCCTAATAACTTCGATTCTAGTAAACTGATCAAAGTTGTGAGCTTTGGGATCAAATTAAGCGTGTTTGTTAAATGGAGTCTGTGCATTTAAAATGATGTAGTTTTGAGTCAGCCCATGGAACCAAAACAATACTAACTTCACTTGGGTTGCTTACAATGTCTTACTGTCATTCATACAAAGATCTGCTCAGCAGAGGAGCTCCTCTCTGAGGTCAGCCAGAGGATTCAGAAGGGCTTAAATGAAGCCTGAAGCGAGCTAGGCTTCTTGACCGGAGTTTACTCTGTCCAGTTTAACAATATTCCAAAAATGGTCGACTTGGCAGGACCATTCCCTGTGCGTGAGTGTGACGTCACCCATAGAAAACGGCTTACTTCAGGCTCCAACTAAATGAAGTCAATTCATTCGCCATATGTTTGATATGTGAACGCCGCCGTGTTGGAGTCGGGGCATCGTCAATAAGCAGTGATTGGTCCAAGTCAGTCTGAGTCAATGTTTCTATGACAACTACTCTCACCAAACAGGATTAAACTGGAAATCCACACCCCAACCATTTGAAAGTGAGCTCATGAGTCTCATGAAAAGTTTGTGAATCCAGGATGCACATATTTAATTTTGAGGTGTAAAATTTGACTTTTTAACATGGATGTCAGTGGAAAGTTGTGCCTTTCTTAGTCTAGTGGACATTTGAGGGACTGCAACATTTGGTACTTGAAATTTGAACACAGAGTGAGGACTAGAAGATTTGTCATACGTGAACATAATAAATCATGTGGGTCTTGAACTAATTTACTGCTAACAAACGAAATCTAACAAGCTTTCATTATGGTATTTTAAACCTGCCAATATTTTTGGTTTATTTAGTTCCACCTACAGTTCGAATCTAACAACTAGTCCATAACTTCACAAATTTGTATCTTTAAAACATGTATGTTTACTCTTAATATAACATCCATTTGCCCTCTATAAAAAGTGTTAAATTATTTTATGTTTTTGAAGAAAATACTGAATGTTTGGTTTTTGAGTACTGATGTGATTTTCATTAAAATCAGTAGAATGACCTGCAAAGACATATTAAACACACAGAAATCATGATGATATCCTGCTATTGTTTCCACACACATTTGAATCAGACCAATAAAACATGTTTGTACATCTGCTCTCAGGACCTTAGGCCACACCAGCAGCTGCTCCTAGAAGTCCAAGAGTTTGAGCTGGCTCAACCCTGTAAAGCGCCTCGGCTACTTGCTGCTCAGAAACAGCCCCTCAGCTCACATCATAATTATTATTCAGTTTGCCTTATTAAAAAGTCAGGCTCTTCACCGGAGCTGTTACTCACAGAGAGTCTAAAACACCACATAGGAACTCCCTGGACTGCCATATTTTACATCTATGACACTGCAGGCTGAGACCAGCATGTCAGCAGTCAGGAAGGCTAAATTTAATGTTATCCATTACCATATTTCAAACTGACAATATTTACATACAGAGAAACTTCCTGACTATTGACTATAATGACCACAGAAAGAAGTAGCATGATAAGAGTTATTAAATAAAGACATCAATGAGCGTTTGTCTGCACAAAAAACTCACAAGTCTTTAATTTTAATCATAGAAAAGTGTTTTTATCTTGCACCAATTGTCACTCTTTTATTTCTACTTTTTAAGAAAGAACATAAACATGTTATAAACACTTAAGTGAAGTTTAAATGTGAATGATTTATGACAATTTATTTTTTCAAACTCTCTTCTTGACAGTATAAACACATTATTTGCAGCTTTCTCTGCTTTTTAAAGTCATTTTATAAAACTTTGAATAAATTAAAACAGTTTCTCCCATTGCCACTGCAGATTAAAATAGGTCTTTCAGTTTAGCAGAGAGATTTACTCCTTTAAAATCAACAAAGAACAACATTGCACTTCCCCTGAATAACTATATTAAAAGTGTTGGCATTTTTTACAATATTTTACAATTTAGACACATTTATTTTGAACACCCTCCAGATATGATACATATTCAGGATTAAAGTTGAACCATTCTTTAAAACTGCCTAAAGAAATATATAAAATAACTATTTGCTGTACATTTTTATCCATGGGTACATCAGACAGTTCAGTCTTCTTTTTTTTTACTTTTTTGTCTTAAATTCAAATGCTTGATTGATGGCGTTTTATTTATCATGTGCAAATAACTCTTTTATCTATGCAAGGACTTTCTTATTGTGACTAAAACACATCTGAAAGTAGGTGCTTTGACGAATTCAAAGCCTTTTTTAAAAGTAAAATAAATTAACCTTTTTATGAATGGCGTTGAATGGTTGTTTAAAGATAGGTACGACAGCAACTGTTTTTTTAAAATAATTTTAATCAAGGTAAATAAGGTTGTTGCTTGGTAGATGTAGCTAAGATAGCAGTTACCTTGACACTCTGTAAGTCTGCATCAGCATAGGTAGGAGTTTGGCCTAAAACAAGACAAAATTATAATTTTTTTTTGCAATTAGAACAGCAAAAGCCAATCACCCATTTATTTGTATAAATTGTCAAGAAATGCATTAAAAAAATAAGTC
Source organism: Adrianichthys oophorus (assembly GCA_036245035.1). Lineage (NCBI taxonomy): Eukaryota > Metazoa > Chordata > Actinopteri > Beloniformes > Adrianichthyidae > Adrianichthys > Adrianichthys oophorus. The sequence continues at coordinate 8,488,993 of BSAI01000119.1, read as the reverse complement.
TTAAGTTACCATAGTGTATCAGTTGTCTATGGCACTGCCATTTTTCCCTATCTTTGAAAGAAAGCCCAAAGTGCCTGACAATAACATTTACAATCTGCTGTAACTTTTACTTAAACTGCTGTAAGGAATTGATCTTCTGTAGTACAATGATGGTGAAGCAGTGACATTTGCATGAGTTTGCATGTTTGCTCAGTGATTAAGAGGGCTCATAAAACACAAGAATTGAAGGACAAGTTTATGGAGCGGAGAGTGTTCCTCATCGTGTACGCTGTTGCAGATTTGTGGCTTTACATGTTACAGTGAAGTTAAACAACATGTGCTGGGTTTCAATTACACAGAGCCCCATAAATACATGATAATTAGCTGGTGCTGTACCACATTTTATCAATCAGATGGACAAAACAAACTCATATCATCATAATCAAAGTGACTGTCCTTGTATTGCAAGCTATTAAAAGAAAACATTCACTGATGTATGTCAAAAACGTTTGCTGTCCTTGTTCATTTCTTTTTTTATGTGTGATATTGACGTTTTTAATTTAGTAAATTACTTAAAATGTGATTTTCTTCTTCCACTCATCTTGACTTTGTGAAAATACGATGACAAAACTGTCAGAAACTGCGGTATTTTAAAAGATGAATGCCTCACTGTTGATCTGTGCATCACATTGTCCCATCTGAAAATGTGTAAAGAAGTCAATTACTTCATATTCAAAACTAATACAATTAACATGTTGTTTTGATTCAATCCTGCAGTAACTTTTGATCCCTTAAAGTCCTTTAAAGCATCTTTTCAAGAGTCAACAGATTGCTTAGCTTGAAAGAGGTTTGAGAAAAGCATTTAACCTTTAATTGGCAACAAAAATGCTAAAACATCTCAATTCATGAGTCTGTATTTAACTAATCAGTAACTTGTGCATTCCTGGGAGAACAAAAATTGTGCAGTTTTTTTTTTTTTTTCTGTCACACACTGCAGAACTTCGCACAGGAAAATATCTGCAGAAGAGGGTTAAGAGCTGTTTGGAGGCATGTAAACAGAAGAGATACAACAGCTTCACCTAGTGGTCATTATCAGGGCGCATTGATGCCAGTGGTGGAAAAATGCAGAATGTTCATTCATTCATTCATTTTCCAATCCGCTTTATCCCTTTCGGGGTCACGGGGTTGCCGGAGCCTAACCCGGCTACTCATGGGCGAAGGCAGGGGACACCCCTGGACTGGTCGCGAGCCTGTCGCAGGGGCCAATGCAGAATGTAATTCCTTTAAACTTGTAGGATTGTCATTCAGAACTGATTCACTTGAAATTTTTGCATACTGTATTTTAAAAGAAAAGCAACAATCCATGTATATTTTTAGAGAAGGGTTCCTCCCATTTTTGATTTAGTATTTGGTTTAAAGATTACAACTTTAAAACTTGTCATTATATATATGCACATATATATATATATATACAATATAAAAAAAGTTTTACAACAAAAACTTGATTTAAAATGGCTTATTCTTTGTTTTTTTAAATCATTAGTTTAGCTGAATTTCAAACATTAGAATATATAAAAACATGTTGACCTAAGAACTCTAGTTACCTGGCCTCATCTTTTGGTCCAGGTTTCTTTTCTTTTCTGTAATATTTAAAGTATTTTTTTAAAACCACGTATGCTTTTTGTGTTAATATTTTCACAGGTAAATGGCATTTTTTTACGGAAAAAAACAAAGTGATTGGGTGAAAGGAATTGTGCATTTGTTCAATGTATGACTTGCATGTATAGGCTTTTAAAATTCTTTTAGAAATCCTTTCAGTTGTCCTTTTCATATCTTTCTTGCTTGTTGACAATAATATGAATCCTTTTATTCACTAAGCAGACCTATCTGTTATTATCTGTAATAATATAAACAAGGTGTTGGAACAAAAAAAAAAAGTTAAAGTTAAAAATTAAAAATGAGAACTGGTGGGGGGGAAAAAAGTGTTGACATTAAAAAAAGGTCACTGAACTACACACAGTCCTTTGGAACAAGATCAGCTATACCTGGAAAACATAATAGTTTATTAAAAGACTAGTACTATTCCTTCCTTTCCTAAGTTTCAACTAGAAAGATAACCTGCCCATTCAATAAAAACTCTTGAAGTAAACCGACCCAAAGAGGGCTCTTTATAACATGGTTGTTGATTTCAATTGAAAAAAAAGGTGTTCAGACTACTGTCACAACAGACTGGCAATTCGACAAGTTCTTTGTTTCCTCTTATCTTTTATTCCCCATTTATTCATGCAAATTGCATGAAAAACTGCAATCAGGAGAAATAAATAGAGACGGCAGACACAAGTGATTTTAGTGAGCGTTAGGATTTGGAGTTTGGTCCCATTTCTTTCTCTGTAGGATCTGCATGTATCGCTTGCGTGTTTTGCTGCATTCTTGTGCATCTAGAGCGAAGGCAGTCCGCAACTTCATTCCAATGAAACTAATAAACGTTTTGCTTAAACTTTGAGACTTTTAGAATGCCAGTGGGATAAACATATATCCCTTTTAGGTTTATTAACGGAATGCACAAATCTTGACTATTACTAAAAGGCATCTTAAATAGCATTAAACTACTAACACTAAGAAGTGCAGATTGTTTTCATATTACAAAGACAATCAGGTTTTTAAAGTTTTACTTTGGCTAAAGCCAAACTATTAATTCCAAGCTTTAAAAGTTATATTAATTTTCTTACCAACATTAAAGTATGTAAAAACACCACATCAACTTAAATGCATCATTCTATCAAAGTAAAACAGGAATTTAATTGTTTACTTTATGTTGAAAATTTGGACGCCAATATTGTTGGATTGTTTTTTCTTTAATTCCCCTAATGAACAAATAAGTCCACATGTTCACTTTTGTTTAAACCATGTTTGTCAGATCTTATTTTTCCAGTCATACTGTAAAATAAAGTAAAACAGTCATAAGAAGCTGGATTTTTATTAGTCTACCAATTTACACTTTTGAGATTCATTAAAAAAAAAAAAAAAAAGCATGATCAGCTCTGCAGTCTCTTTGTTCAGGAAACTCCAAGACAGCTGACTTGACAGGCACATCTTTTCATTTATGTTGATGCACTAGATAGCAAACTATGTACAGCAATGATTTCTTCTTGTGGTAGCACATGCTTGGGATGAAGAGATGACAGGTTAGCAAAGCACAGGATGATGGAAGGAGACGGACTGTTAAAACAGTTAAAGAGATTTTTTTTTAAGTTGACCAGACATTTAACCAACACTGTTTACCAATTCAGTTTCAATCAAACTTAGTAGGAGTAAAGCCAAAGTAAAGACAAATTACCTTAAAAAAAAAAAAGCAAATTTATCATTTCTGTGTTTGAAATGCTTTTGTCATTTGAACTTAAAATACTGAGCTAAAAATCGGTTCACATGAATTTACTTAATAAATAGATGTAGAAATTAGAAAGTGAATGTTATTATTATAAGCGTTTCTGTAGAGTACCAGATTTCCTCTCTGTAACCTCAGTTTAATTTTTTTGCTTAACTTATAGCAAACCTGTCATGCTCTTAAACTCACAGTAATTCATTCATTAAGTCACAAGTCCTGAACCATCCGAGACGGGTTCTGGATTCTACCCTGCAGAATCCGTACGCCTCGAATCAAAAAAAGGATGGCTATTTCATACAAATAAAGGACACTTTTCTGTTTATATACATAACACTTTTTGTACAGTCTTTGCACTTCCATGAAGACAGACCAGAGCATTTCCACTCACAAAATAAATGGAAACCCTGCCCCCCCCCCCAAAAAAAAAAAAATCAGTGGAATAATCCTCCAGGTTTTCTAATCCTCAAGTTTCGCAGTAGGTTAAGTTTCAACTGAACAACATGAACTACGTTGTACTGGGGGAAGAAAAAATTAAAGCCTCTGTGAAATTTTGTCATACATGACTTGGTGAGTTGCCTTGGGTGGGTCAGTTCAAGTCAAGCTCCATAAGTGACCTTTGAACCGTTTCCTCTGCGTCAATTTAAAACAGCAGAAACTGTTAACCTGCATGTCTGCAGAGTTGCATCAACAAAAGCATCACAATTATGTTACCAAGTGATTTCTTTTTGACGGTCCAAAACATTCAACATTACAATTTAAGGAAATGTTAGATCTGTATCAGCCCGGAAACAACAAAGAAGACCCCTATTTCATATAGGAGGCAGTGAATGTTCAGAGTTAAGAGTGACAGCCCCCTCCCTCCCCGATAATTCCACCTTTTTTCACACTGCATAAAGCTTATTTCTGGCCCACACCCTTTCTACAAAAATACACAAAGTGCTGTCTTGGACATGACAGCGGTGTAAACTCAAGTCAGATATGTGGCTGTAGTGATCCACTGGCTCTCATTCACTAACAGTCTTGTGTGGGTGGACCGTGACCACTCAGAAGTACAAACAATCTCAAAGGCCTGTCATTTTAAAGGATCAAAGGCAACTTTGTCGTTGGGACGTGTTCATTTAGGAGCTTTGGAGAGGGTATCTGTCTCTGAGCACTGGCGATCTTCGCTCCATGCCTCTCTGGTGCTCTTTAGGGCCTGCGTGCGCTGCTGGTCAACGACCACATAATCCACACGCTCGTCCGACGCTGTCATGCCAGTTCCAATGGTTTTCATCTAAAAAGCCAAAATATGTTTAAAAAAAATGTAAAACCTGTCTTACTGTTTTTACGCAAGAATGTGTACTTCAGAAGGCTGAGACTGACCTTTCTAGGTGGGGTAGACATGCTGGACTCCAGATCCAAATCTAAGTACTCCACCTGTTTATCTCCCTTTGTCTTCAACATAGGGCTACTCCCACCATCTGTAGGCATGGGTGTGGAAAGCTTCATGATCTGCGTGAACCACAAGAAAATACTTTTACTAGCAGTCACAGTAACACAGTGCTACTAAAACAATGACAGTCTGTTGTAATAACAAAAGAAACTGGTATTAGATTACAAGAAAAAGTACTGATTGACTAAAAAGACTGGAGTTTTAGAGAAATGTAACTTACTCGATGCTTAATTAGATAAAAAATAGAATCAGGACATTTATAGCATGCCCGTAGTGCTAACGTGTTTGTCTTAAACAACAAAATCAAACTTTTTGAAGTCTGAATTACTGTTGTTTTGATAATTATTGCACATTTTGCTATTTTTTTATTGATTTTGTAACCACTAAACAAACATATATTCAATTTAACTCAGTATTGTTGCTAGGTTACAACTGTCCCCACTGGCCAGTGTAGACTTTGAGCCAGAAAGAAATTGAATGACCTTGAATTAATTATTACAAATCATTTTTGATGCCCATATCCTGGAGCAAATTCCAGCCAATCTCACTAGAAGAACCCACTACTACTACAGTTTTTGCTACACATTTAACACCACGTCCTCAAAATGGGACGAAAAGCAGTGTGTGTGTGTGTGTGTGTGTGTGTGTGGGTGGGGTGGGGGGTGGGGGGTCAATTTTGGTTTTGTGGCATCACTAGTAGAAATGAATTCTACAGTTATGTTAACTGTGACTATATGTAGGGTGAATGTATTAGATCTAGGATGGGACTAGACACAAACTACATCTAGAACTTATTTGATTCCAAACCACACCTTTTAAGCTGATGATAATGGCACAGCAGAGACTGCAAACACTCTCTTCATGATCTAAAAATACAACCCAGAAACTGCAACCTATGAATTTCTGACAGGCCTTACAATGCATGTCTAACCTGTCTACCTTGCTCACCTCTTCTATGGTGTCAACCTCCTCCACCTCCCTCTTTACAGGGGTGATGGGGACTGTGCAGTAGAAGGACTCCTCTCTACAGAATAAGAGGGATGTTTTTTTGGCAAAGAAAACAGGAGACAAGCAGATGGTTAAGACCAAAAGTGCAAGATAAAGAAATGGGATGAAGCCGGAGTTTAAGGAAGCCAGAGAGATGGGAAACTGGAAGAAAAGAAATTGGTATCAGTAATAAAAGTCAGAGGTAAGTGGTGTACCGTCTTAGAGCAGGTGGAAAGAGAATTAAAGAAAATCAGTAGAATAGAAAATGAAAATGTCAGCACTCAAACAATAAAAAAAAAAAAAAAACAGCCTTAGTGCATTCATCAGTGTTTTTCTGGTTCACAATAACAGAAAGTATTACTCTATTGCCAATCCCACCACTCATTTGATATGCCTGTATTTAAAAAAGATGTAAGAACAGAAAAAAAAACAATTACCAGTGAAAGAATTGAAAATATAGATCACACAATAAGCAAATGAACAAGAAGACAATGGTTAAAAGAGGAGCAACATGACAGGAAGAAACTGCAAAGAAAAGCTTGAATGATGAGGAGTCCATCTGCAGCCTCTGGTAATCTGTGCACACTACAGCCTGGCTAACCGGGAGGAAAACGGTTTTTTCCTTTTACATTTTATTTTCATCATTATGCTCATTTATTTGACTTCTATTTCCTAAACTAAATAGTTTTTTTTTCTAATAGAAAATGCTGTTAAGTTTATTTTTGAATCAAAACATATTCCAAACATTAAAAAATCAGTACATGAGGTTTTTTTTTTTTTTTTTTACTTCAAATGCAGTTTTAGTCATGATTGGTTTTAAATAGACAGTAGTTGAGTGTTACATACTGGTTCATCTGTTGGTATATTAGAGTCCATGCCTATAATTAGTTCAGCATTTTCCTCGGAGTCAGTGCTGGAGGCCGTACTCTGCACTGACACGGGTCTCGGCACTGGAAACCTAGAGAAACTGAGCAGCATTCACAATGTTTACACACCGACTTACAAGAAAACTCTGTGATGAGAACATAAACATAATGCAGACATAACAGCCACAACTGTCAATACCCTTGCAACCATCAGAAGTCATTTCAAAAAGCCAACAAACCCCCTTTTTTAGTATGAAGGAACACTGAGGCAGATCCCACACTGTGACCTCTGTATTAAATGAAGTGTTAGTAACTACTGTCTCTGTTAACTGTATTACACTACAAAAGGGCAGCGCCTCACCTGTTCACTTGATGTAAAGTCTCACCTGCATTTTGGCTACAAAGAACAAGTAGCAACAGGGTGTATTATTACTTCTCACCGAAAATAGTAGTTGCTTTACAAAGAGATCTACTTATGCACTTTTTTTTGCACAGAGGAAAAAAAGATGAACAGTGAGAACATGCCCTTAGTCTTCTGCAAACTGTAGAACTGCATAAATTAGAAGAAAAAAAAACACAAGCAAAGCGGTTTGGATACGTACTCTCGAGTGAATGATCGTGTGACAGGTGAGCGGACAGGTGTGCAGGAATCCTCCCAATCTGACGATGGTTTGATCTCCAGCGGAGCAGGTTTCACTGAACAAAAACAACGCAATTAGTCGCAGAGACAAACACTGATTCAAAGTTAAAACAATTCATTCATTAAAAATGACTTGCTTGCTTTGTTTTCTCCTGTGTTTTTGATTTTAGAAATGCTTTGTTTTATTAAAATCAGACACTGGACATTTGCATATCATAACATGTTGGGTTTTGGAAACAGATGGAGACACGAGGCAACTTGATCACACAGATGTCAGTGTAGAATACCAAAAATCAACATGAGAAATAAAATATTTGAATGTACAACCATAGTAATGATCCTGCTGGTTACACCCAACACAATCCTAAAAATGAAGAATCACATTTTTTGAGGAAAGTGCTTGCTCTTTGAAATTAAAAAAAAAAAAAACATTGAAATAAAACTATGTTAAAACTGTAAATTGCATTAAGTTTATGCAGTCAATAATACAATGGGCTTCATTACTCACTGTGTTATTTAGGAACTGCTTTATTCTTAAAATATACAACATGGTTTAATAAGACTATTATCTCTGAGTTTAGTGGGATCTAAACATTTACTGATCAAGCTCTTTTTACAAAACATCCAAAATGTTTTTTTTAACTACATTTTGTGCTTTTTGAAACCAGAAAACATGGCAACAAGTTTATTTTAAATGGCTCATTATTTTCAGGTTCCTAAGAAGGAAACTCATTCTTTCTCACGATTTCCATCTCTCTTCTGCTTTTTTATGTAATCAAAAATCCAATCTCATCTATCTTATAATATCAATCTCTTTTTCAAAGTGCAGTCTTGTAAAGTCTGTTCCTTTTTATGACGTGGTGTCAAACAGCTCCACACATTGTTCAGTTTGCAGCTAGTCACAAATACCTATCATAAGTTAGTTAAAAATTAAGGCTGCAAATCAAATCAAAGGCTTCACCACCTTTTTAGATACAAATGTCCTTTTGTGATGTAATTGTCCATTGCCTATGCTTTATTCCAAATTTAAAGTCCCACTCTAATCATTTTTTGATCTATTTTAAGAACGTTTCCTGTGTTTTTTTTAATTACAATTAGGCCAATTTTAGACAAAATCTAAAAACCTGTGTCGTGAAATTTGCCTCCGAGTTGTAGACGGAAATTTTGGCGAGGAGTAAGTCTGCAATTATTTCCCATCATTCCTTTGTTTACACTTTCTCCTGATTGCTTATAGTCCCTCACAACTCTAACGTTAGCAGTGCAACAAAAATGGCGAGCAATATCGGAGCTATCCAGCTGTAGAGTTTTGAGCCAGATGCCAGCTCAGACGAGGAAAACAAAAACGTACATGATCTATTTGTCTGCAAGTGGATGCATCAGAATGGAGTGGAGAAAGGAGACTTGGGCCTGGAAATTGTGGTTTCCTCTGCTTGTGATTCACCACAGTTTTGATAAAGAAATACTAAGAAACAGTTTTAATTTTAATTACCAGTATACGTGTCCTTTATCATGAGAAAAATGCTACAAGAACATGTTAAAACCAGCAAAAACACAATCTTCATTGGAGTGGGGCTTTAAATAAAAAATGCTAGTACATAGGCACAGCAATAAATCGACGATGCCAATTTTTTCTGGATACAAGATATCTTTTAGTTTACACTTGAAAAACAAAAAACTACCTACAAAGAAATGTCAGTGTTTGGTGACACAAGCCGTGTGCCATTTTAGAGCAGAAGTTCAATGTTTTACACTCCAAGCAAACACATAAAAACAATAATCTAGTAGAAAGAGAAAAGTTAGTACATTTTTCATTGATTTGATTTGAAAATTCTCAGTGCTTCACAAGTGTTACTAAATCGATGAAGAATAAAAAGCATACTCATGCGTCTCCTATATATTTAAAATAAAAATCTTTCTTTAACTCAAAGCCCTGAAGATCCCAGGAGAATACAAACGGCATGCAAACAGTCAGATGAAGAAGTGTGTGGAAAGGTCAGACACTGGAGAGTTTTCAAAATCACAACAGCGATTGATTCGGTGTGGGGTACCTACCCTTGCGTCGTCCCCCCGGGAATTCACCTATGGTCTGAGAGTCGGTTCGCTCTAAACAGACACCTTTTGCTTTTATTTTAGGACTTCCTGATTGATGAAAGAAGACTTTGCTCATTACAGAATTTTGGGTGATTGAGACCTACAACAGAAAGAGCTCTGCCGTGCAAAGCAAAACACAAGACGTATGGAAAAAACTACCTCCTCACATGCACCCAGTCACCTTTGTTTTTAAAAGAACACTTTAAGACGATGATTGTCATGACAACAGCAGACCCATACTGCCCAACGTGCACTACACTTCATGCATCCACAACTTCCCACACAAGGACTGACATCACAGCTGTGCATGCAGGATGTGCCGTGTATAAGCACTGAGAGTACAGTGAGAAATCAGGTCATGTTGAGAAGAGAATACCTCAATCTGGAGCAGAACACTGGGACTTGTTGATAAGGCATCAACGTGATAATCATAATATTTGCTTGCAGGGTTGTTTATTGGGGAATCTCAGTTGTGCCGTAATTTCAATAATGATGTTTAGTTAAAGGAAGTTTTGTGGAAATGAGCTGCAAGTCTTCAGATTTATATTTATGTTTGGGCAAGTAAGGCAGAAAAAACACACAGATGTGTGAGAATATTAATATTGTTTGGGGAAAGAAATATTTTTGGTAAAGAAAAAACAGAAAAAAAAAGTCTCCTCTGGGCTCTATTTAAAGGGGCTTATGGTAAAAGAATAACTACCTCAGCGTTAAGCTTCCAAATGTTTTGACTTCAATTGTTTTTACTCCAATAAAAAGCTCACAAGTAGAAGATAATGGCTATTATTCCAACAATGCTTATGTACTTCTCTAGAGTAGACAGAGATTTAAAAGCAAGCGTGTACTGTTTATAGTTCCAAAGCTTTGTAACTGTTCATAATAACATGTTTATTATTATTTATAATAATAATGTTTCATTTGTTACATATGATAATTCTAATAAAAAAAAAAGATAAATTTTCATTTAGACAATGCAATACAAATCTTATTGTTTGTTTTCTTTACAATTTTATTGTAAGACAATATAGTTGTGTTATTCAAAGCTCCATGTTTTAAGTTCATTTTACTTAAGTATTTGAGCAGAGTTGGCTTTGCAACAGGACTTGAAATGAATGACATCTTTGGCGGTGATGCACAACTCTAAAAATAATTCATTAGAAAAGAATGAAAATACTAACATACTTTAACAAGTATGGAACAATCATATTTTAAATGTAATTTAAGTAATATATGAAAATGATAGATACTTTTGAGGGTCAGTAGTAACGTACTGAACCAGAACAGTGTTTACGGATTGCTTTTCATCAATGAACCGGCATATAGTGCAGATATCAGCTATTTTCAGCTAAATTTATGTGTGAATTCTAAATTCCTATAAAAGGTGTTCATTCTGAACAGGATGCAGTTTATGCAGTGCAGAATTTTCTTTTTAACAACAGATTTTAACAACAGATTCTTGCAGTCAAATGGCCACTTAAATTAGCCTGAAAGTCCAAGTGTGGAGCACTAGGCTGATCTCTTTTATTAAAAAAATCTCTTATTTTCCTTGAAAATGTACAGAACTTGGAGCAGGATGTGTTGCTCTCTGAGCGCTTTGCACACAGATGAGAGGTACGTTGTAAGATGACACAGCTTTTCATTCACCTTATCATCTGTGACCAGCTGTGAGTGTGCAGTCTGAGCGCACAATAGACCCTAATTTGTCCCAAATGGGGTAGGGATCCTAGTGTATGCTGGTGGTGCAGCACGCTGTGCTCACAAGGTTTATGCCTCAAACTTCTGCAGTGATGTACTAAACTAACACTGCATGAGAAAGACAGCTTATAAACAGCTTTATTTTGCCTGGAAAAAAACATTTTGTGCATGCAAATGTCAGTATATCATCTTAATACAGTTCAAGATTACTGAAATAATTAACTGTGGTTGAGGTAGAGGAGGTAATAGATTAGTTGAAGTGGTAACAAAAGGCTGTCAGATCTCAACAGAAGTGTTTATGATCACTGTAATGATCAAGTATGAGAAGTGTTCAGATAGTGTCAGTTGACAGTGTCGGTTTTAAAAGAGGTTTTCTTTTGGAGGGAAAAGACCAAAAATGTGTGTCTAACAACTAGTTGATTTTTCTCGTCTTCAGGAGCTGTCTAATGGGTACATGTGAAAAGCTATGGTGTTTTAGGAGGAGAATGAGGTTTCTAATCCAGGGGTGTAACAATGATTTGAATCTATTTCTATTCCTACAATCCAAACAGATCAATCTGTCTGATACAGAACTGAACCAAATTGAATCAACTTATACCCAGTGTTGGGGGTTACGGATTACAAAGTAGCAAATTATTGTAATGTAATTACTTTTGTCAGTAATGGAGTAACAACAATTACAGTGCTGCAGTCACAGTGATTTCCAAACTGGCTCAAAGATTAAACCAAAAGAGACGCTGCAAGGAGTCCTGTCATCCCTGCGAGCAGCAGAGCAGAGACCCTCCCCATGTACTGATGTGTCGATTAGAGAATTCGTATATGAGTGGAAAAAAAGTAAAGTAGTGAATTACTTTTTTAAATAGATAAGGAGTAAAGTAATGTAATTACAATTTTGATCCAGTAACTAAGTAATCAATTACTTTTTAGAAGTAACTTTCCCAACACTGTCTATATCATTATAATATCCTTTCAAAATGAGATAAATCAACAAATGATATTGGAAAATACTATTTGGATTGAGGCATGATAGGCTCATTTCACTGTAATGTAAAAACAACCTAGTGCTATCACAGCGGACAACACGTGATGGCAGCAAAAACTGATCAATCGATCGTGACAGTTCGATGTGTGAAAACACTTTGAATTTTACAATGATGTGACCATACAGTATGATTAAATGTTCTAATGGTCCTTTTGCATTACTTTATGTGGAAAAACAACAGTGGGCTGAACTTTAAAACTAAAATGTAAATGGATTTGACATTAATTCTTGTTTCCTTCTTTGTTTGTGCACATCTTGAATTTATACTTAATTGTCTTAAAAGAAATACAAAACTTCACCTGCACTGTTCAGTACCACGTATTTATTTCTGAGTCAGAGAGGTTGAATTTTTGGCCAAAGATGTCCTGGATCGATTTCAGGTCAGTAAATTGGATCGTTCAAAATAATCCACTATCGACTACGAATCGGATCAGCAACCACAAATTATAATATGAATCAAATTGTTGTTAAAAATGAATCGTTACACCCCTCGTTTCTAAGCATTTAAGGTTGAAAACTTTTATGGCAAAGTTATGAGCTGCCAAACACACTGACAGGGCAATGAAGTAAACATGACACTTTGTCAGCCTGGGGGGATACCACAAGTCAAAAACGAATCTACAAATTTGCTTTAAGGACATGTACAAATACAATGTGGTTTTTCCAACATTCTCAAACCAAGCACACTTTAGCACACCATAATAAACACAAGTGCAGAAATGATCAGTTTAAAAAAGTTATGGACAGATGTTTTTTAGGTTCTGATCTTGTACTAGAGGATGGTGGGTGAGTGTGAGATGAAGGATAGTTAGTCGTAGCATTAGTCAACACTTAGTATAGGTTAATAGCACACACCAACCACAAAGCAAGAACACTAAGAACATTTGTTAAGAAGTCACCATTAAACCTTCATGCAAACACTCACCTTTACGATCTGGCTTTAGATTACGGTCCACGGGCGGTGGCTGGCACTCAGTGAGCACTGGCCTGCGGGGAGGGGTCTTTGGACTTAAGCGGAAACCCATGTGAGCGGGTGGGGGAACTTGTTTACCCAGGGAAGGGAACTCCACAGTGCTTGGGGTCATTGGTACATAGTTTGTTTCGTTTGCCGTCTCTGGCAAACTGCCGGAGTGATGGAGCGATGGGGAATTGGCACTCATCGGGACATAGTTCTGGTCAACTTCTTCTGTAGAATGGCTTCCCAATGGCATCATTCCTTTGTTTTTCTGATGGATGAATAATACAAAAACTTTTAGTTCAGTTGCCTTTTTTTTTTTTTTTTTTTATTAATAAAGGCAGTTTTTTCTAGTAGATAATCTGACCATGCTGGAGACTGCATTTTTATAATGCAGCTACTGATACACACTTCGATATTTTTCCAACAAAAGCCATTTTTTATTTGGGATTTATCTTAAATTACTCTTACTGATTAATCTATTTTTACTACCAATGTTACACTACTTTGAATCATAAGTGAACGACTCAATGTGGTGACCTCTACAGAGAGCTGCCGAAAAGCAAAGATACTTCTTTAAATCTACTTTATGTTACTTTAACTGAAATTACGTAGTTATTTTTGGCAAATATAACCTAATAACCAAATATAACTTGCTATAATCTGTCGTCTCAAGCCTGACATTTTCCTTGGCTCAAACTGTAACTGAAGGTCAAATACTTAACTTTTAACTATCAATAGCTACAAAACAGGAGTGGTAAGAAATTTCCAACATTTAGCAAGATGAAATTTGGCAGCTTTTTGAAAAAAAATCATGCATTTTAGAGATTCTGTTTGTAAAAAATCTTAAATCATCAACATAAGCTGACTAGTAGTCATTTTATAAGGTTAAAAACATCTATGCATCTGTGTACAACATCTGTGTAACTGTGGCAACAACACTTACAAAATAGCATTTGAGGTTTTCGTTGAAGTCAAATGAATAGCTTTTATCTGTGGGGAATGGTCTAGGAATGTCATAGAAGTCCTGGGATCCAAAATCTGCAGAAACAAAGTAAAGTGATAATATTTGCAGCATATGTCTTAATGTAACAGCACAGGGTCCAGTGTTCAATTACTGTGTGATTTGAAGGGTAAAATAAAAAATCTACAGAAAATGCTGGCTTTGTGCATCAGTCTGTTTCCATTAAGAGAAACCATGTCTATAGAACACACGGGAGTGTGAGCCCATACAGAGTTTTATAAATACATTGAAAACGTATAGAAGGAAGAAAAACACTGGTAAACAAACGTGTTTCAAACATTAAAATCAATCAAAAAGCCACATTTTCTTAGAATATACTCATCCACCCTGAAGGAAACCACCCTGAAGGAAAAAAAGTAAAAAATGTTGAATATTCTTCCATAAATCTGCAAATATTATGGATTTCACAAGATAAATGCAGAGGCAACAATGGGCTTTGACCTAAAAATTAGCTAAAATGTCCATTTACTTGTGGTTTTCTGCAGAAATATTTTTTACCACAAGGGGGTGGACTATGTGGAGGAATCAATTTTCACTCTTAGCATCCCACATTTTACCACCACCAATCCCCTTTAAAGTTGTAGTTCATACTAAAAAGATTGTTAGGTATAAATCTTTGCACAAAGAATTTCCTGCAAAATTAGATAAAAAAAAAAGGTTTAAACTTAGGTGGGGATAAAAAATCTTTTCAGCTTCAAGACTACACCTAAACTGTACTGAAGACGGGAGAAAAATAAAAACCTTTGCGAAGACGTGAACAGTCCTCAGCTCCAATAGTATGGCTTCGTAAAGCTTTACTCCCGGCACTAGGTGGCACACTGTAGTTTCCATCAGTCTCAGAGGCAGGGCGAGGCATACAAAAGGTGTCCGTAGGTGAGCGCTCAGCAGGTGGAGGTGGAAGCCCTGATGAGGAGCTGAGCGAAGGCTTGGGTGGTCTAGGGGGAGGCACTACATCCCCCTCTGAACCTCCGGCTCCGGTTGACAGCGACATTGTGCGAAGGCCTTGGTAGGGACAGTTTGCACCAGGTGTGGGCGGGAAGTCATAACTGATGGAAATATTGCGCATGTGTGTCTCTATTGAGGGTTTTCTCGAAGGTGTGTTAAAGACATAAAGCTCAGAGGCATCCCCGCTGTCTGTATGAGCTGGAGGAGAGGAGGCAGATATGGGGAGAAGAACAGTGTCCTGGGAGTAACTGCGTGGGAGGCTGTAGAGACCACCGTCAGTTGACAGAGAGGCTCCACGCGACGGCGGCGAGTCATAGAAAGAAGGGGCAGAAGCTGGAGCTGGGTGTTGTGGGAAGAAGCCGTTATGTGAAATGTGCTTCGCTGAGAAAGTGGCAGATGTAGGAGTGCGATGAGAGGGAAGGTTGTCATTCAGGTCCGTCTCTGAAGAGGTAGACTTGGAGCACTCAGCATGAGCTCTGAGAACACAATTCAAATACACATTTAAGTAAATGTATGTGCTCTAACAGAAATCACACAAAACATTAAAATCCACACAGCAGCAACACGCCTTTGTGGCATAGTTTTGAAGCTATGTTAAAGATTTCCACATATCACTTCAACACCCAACATTTACAATATTTTATAAAGTGATATATATTATTAAACCGCACATATGTCAAGGGTAGACCAATAAATATTTCAATCCAGGAGTAATTTCACTTTGTAACAGAGTTTTGTGTGGGTTAGTGTTTCAGTATTGGTCTGTCTTCTATTGACGTTTGGCACTTCAAACAAGCAGGCAATTCCAGCTGGAAGGCTGGCCACTCACAGACAAGTCTGTGGAGGAACAGTCTTGCTCTCACACTCCTCCAAAAGCAAATACTCCTGATCTCCGTCCAATGGAGACTGACACTCCACTGAGCTACACACAACATCCAATAAGGACAAGGAAAACCAGCAGAGTTGAAAAATTTGAGAAAAATGGGACATAAAATATGAAGAAAGGGTCTGGAAATTGTACAGAGGAAGTTGAGAGTAAAACAAAAAGACTGAACATGCGTTATTGAAGTAATCTCACCTGTTGGGTTCAGGTTTTTTGCTCTCACAGTTGGCAAGCCACAGGTAGTCCTGAGGTTCGTCTGAACTGGACTGAGAGTTCAGGTGCTTCACGCTCACTGGCTGATATGGAGGTGGCACGCCTGACAGAACTGATGCTGCTGGACCAACGCTGCCCAGAGTTGCATGGGGAGGCGTGTCAACCACAAGGCCCCCAGTAATGGACTGGTGAGCAGCTTTCGTTGCATCTGGAAGACAGTGAAAGAACAGCAGTTAACAATCTCACTGATGTATCTGATTCGTCCTGATACTATATATATGTGTAAGTTAGAGGAAGAATTTCTGTATCTCAACACTGAAAAATGGGTCACACTTGTATAAATGAATGACCATCTATGCAGACATCAGAAAATAAGATGGTGTAAAAAAAATTAACATCAGAAAGAAAAAAGAAACTTTTCATATCATCTGCAAATCTAGTTTTTAGCAGGAGTTTTATGGCTTTAACACTTTTACATCAGAGCTCCAGTGTTTACTTTATTCTGACTACCGTAACTCTTCAACCGTTTACGCAATGAATGTAATTCCAACTGATTCTGAAGTGAAGAAAAGCAGCTTTGTGCCATTATGCAACTCTTCATATTAGTAATGTGTTGCATTTGGGTGCAAAGCCGCTTTTCTCTGCGTCAGAATCAGCTGATTCACGTTGCTCATGTGAACAGTCAAAGAGTGTTATTCAGGAGTTCCAGACGACATCTCTGGTGTTGAGGGTTAAAATTGACTGCCATGTGCTCATCATGCATACACAGTCTGATTTGCACACAGAACAAGGAGGTACTCGTCATGTGCATGTCAGAAATGTCTATTTTTCTATGGTTTTAAGCGCATAAGTAACAAATAAAAATAGGTAACCAATTGGAATTTTCTTTTCTGCAAGTTCACCAGCAATCAAATAAAAGTTTTTAACAAACAAAAATAAATAATACAAGTACGCAAATATAGACATTGTTAACTGCAAATCCTGTTGAACCTCCACAAAAAACCATCAAGGCCAACTTCTATTGTAGGCTTGTGATGCCAACTGACACAGTGCAGGTCATGTGGCAAACATGTGATATTAGGCACAAAATAAATGGTAAGCTGTGTTTGCAAATGCCAACTTTGGCAGAGGTAAGGTCTAATAGAGTTTGTCCGAGGCGTTTCCTAGCAACCAAACCCAGTATTACGCTAGAGTCTTTTCAGACTATTTTAGCGGCATAAATAATTTCATCTTTCTTGCATGCAACTATTTTTAATTTGCCCCGAAGGTAACCACCCCGCTCACAGAGTTAAACTTTCACTCATCCCTCTCCCTAAATTGAAATGCCTCACTTTTTACTTATATTTTTGCCAATATTTCCTCTTTTCTTTCTATTTTTATTGATCTTTCTTCTTTCCCGAGGCAAACCTATTACTGTAACATTCTACTTTTATTATAAATGGTAAAAAAAAAACATTCTGTGTAGATGGCAGATTTTTAATTTTTGGGGAAAAAAAACTCTTAAACAAAAATATTAGAGGACCAAATGTGACACCATGTTTTCAGAAGATAATGCTCAATAATGCCCTTAAATAGGAACAAGCAAAAAGAAAAATGCGGAGCTGAAGTAAAAGCACTCCAGAATGACTGAAAATAAAATGTGATGTTTCTACAGAACAGTCAGAACTCTTTACCCTGACTCAAAACACTGATATTTGTGGATTGTTGAGATATTAAGCCTGTGTTTTTTTGTTGTTTTTCTACCCACACTTATCCTTAGACATACAGTATCTCACAAAGGTCTGTGCTTTGCAGCAGAGTTATCATATTTCCAACTTTGTAAAAACTATGTCTGTTTGAGTTGTCCTCCTGAAATGGGAACAAAGATTACACTTTATAATCCAAGTCTTTCAGTTTTGTTCTATAATGGATGTAGTTTTGATTTAATTAAAAATAAAGTCTGCTAAATTCTGGCACTTTTGGGCACACATATTAGTTTCTTTTCTCTCCTTTTTGCTATTTAATATTTGAGTAAAAAATCTGTGGAGAAAAAAGGGCAATGTTTTTTTGTGTGAAAGTACTAATCTATACCACCTACACCATCTCTGAGAGCTTCAATTCTTCCAGCGTTCCTAATGTTCCTTCCTCCAATATCTGCTCAGCTCTGAAGCACTCTGCATGTAGTGTGGCCACACATTACAGAGGAGTGGGAGCTGGGTCTCACACACAGAGAAGTGCAAACAGTAAGAGAACCAAGGACATTCTTTTATAATAACAGCCAAAGAGGCCTATCTGAAAAAAAATATGTCTCAATTTTTATCCTTGAAAAGTCTGTTAGCTTGTGCATCTTTAAAGAGCCAGTATGAAAAATTCTCTTCGAGGAGTTGAATGTCAGTGTTTCTTTTTATTAACTTCAGGCGTAGCTGCAAGGATGACAGAGCACCATAACCAATGACTCACTTGACAACTTTGACAAGTGTCCTCTTCTAAAAAGAACCTGTGTAGTCCCTGAGGTCAAATCTTGCTTAAAATCAGACATTTTACTGCTAAGGAGTAGTTTGGAACTAGAAGAAAAGAAGGGCCGACAGACTAATACAGATAATAGCGAACAGAAAGTATTTACAAATGTTATAATAGAACTGAGAAATATTCAGCAGTGGCTCATTAACTTATACATGTGAATGGAAGAAAAACAGAACTGTGATTATATTCACCAATAGAAAAATAGCTAAAATTTAATCTGCCTGGTGTGTTCTTAGAAATGAAACTTGACAGCATGGAGGGGTTCAAGTATCTCAGATCACTGGACCTAAAGGTCTCCTTAAGATAACATGTTTAAAACACCAGCAATCTGAAGTCTGATTTTTAAAACAAGAGCATTTTCATATAGACTATGGTATTACAATTTTGTTCCATACCATAGATATTTAAAAGAAAGAAAATGCTTTTAAAAATGTTCTTTGTATATGTAGTTTAACAAAAACAAACCAAAAGCATGGTGCAAAAAATTCTCTAGAGGATCCTGTATTTTTTGCATAAAATACTGTTGCTGAGGAGACTTCAAGTTTAGAACAGCGGGTTTTTCATTTCCACTAAATAAATAAATAAATAATCTTAAAGGCTAAAGGAAAAAAAATGTAATGTTGCTCTTTAGCTCACATTACAAATGTTTGGGGAGTCGTTTTGAGCTTTAGGTTTGATTACTTTTTTCTGGTTGATTAATTATCAGTAAACAGTAAATGTTAAAATATTAATGTTTTTGGTCACTAAAAATCCGTTATTCTTGGGTTAAAGTAGGGATGGGCGATAAAACGATAGCTATGGATATCGCAATAGTACTTTTTCTCGTTAGTAAAATGAGCCTATGGCGATGGACTTTTATTTTGAAGGGTCTGAAATTAACACTCGCCAGTCAAGAGCATTTTCTCCTCTTTGGCGAGTAAGTTAGAAGGTCAGTCACCACATGGACAGTAAATGTTTGTGTAAACTTAGTCATGTTTATTAGGCCTTCTTCTGGTGAATTCTTTTGTCCTCTTCTCCTCTACCCCCTGCATGGGAGGTAAACAAAACACACGCAAGACAAGACCCCACCCCCGTGGTCACTTCACCTGTGCATTGTTTAGTTTGGCTGATGAAACAGCGGAACATGTTGCAATTTACAGCAGGATCCAGTCAGAACTGGAGGAAAACTGCTTCACTTAAAGCATCAACAGACAGATTAAAAAATGTGTTGATTTGAGGACAGGCCCTTTTGTTAGACACTTATGCTATGATGCTAGCTTGTTAGCCGCTAATGCTATGGTGCTAACTAGCTGTTCTGTGTGTCCTGTGTGATCAAGGACCAGTTTAAAGTCGGACAGTATTTTTACGGACCGGCCTTTGATACGCGTCAAATAAATACAACAAGATTATTTCATTGGACAGTCATAAAAACAGTATTTTCTAAATAATAATAGAATTGAATCCACTGTTTTAGAAGTGTCTATGTAGCATAACAGAGTCTGTGCTACACTGAAAACTGTGACCTATCAGATGTTGTGCTCAATCTTCCCGCTTCCTTAAAGCTGCTTTATTTTCAATAATGATATATTATGACAATGACCCAAAACAATATACTGTTTTCAGGCATTTTTTGTTATGATTTATTATAAAATGTGATCACCTGGAGGCAGAATTAGGAAATCTTTAATAAATCTGCCTTTTTTTTCTCAGCATGTTTCTATTTGAGTTTACCGTTAGATGACAGTAAAGATGTGTTTATACCATATTTAAATTAATTTTATGCAATAGAATTTTCCTAAAAAAAAATTCAAAAGATTTTTAAAAACAGTAAAATGCCTAACGTATTTCTGTGTAAATCTAAACAACCTGCTGATGATTACAGATTTCTCTAATGAGCCACAGAGCATTCATATTTGATAGATAAAGCTATTTGGTTTACATGATGATAATTATCAGTTTCACCTGATATGAAAAAAAAAACTATATCGTGATATAAATTATTCACCATTTCCCAGCCCTACTTTAGAGTATGCAGATTCCCTGAAACAAACATGGACACAAACAGTAATAAGAGCTGTAAATGTTAGAGGTGCAATAACAACTTTTGATGAAACGCTTACCATCATCAGTGGGGTTAAAACCACAGATGTCACAGATGTGGCGAACCCACTTGTTCATTTCTTCTTCCGTGTCAGCCACCAGATAGAAGACGCGGTCGATGGTCTTGATGTCGAAAATGAAGCTGTGCTCCAAGTCCTTCTTGCTAAACGTCAGCCCAGCATCAACCTAAGAGGAGACGTCAACAGAGTTTGTGTCATACAACATAGTGGTGCAAAATCAAGTTGCATGGGTTTGACCTAAAGAAAAATACAGCTCGTCTTACTTTGCTATGATGCCTTGTAGAGCTTCCCTAGAAACCATGAACCACTTCAACAACCATCATCTGTTATGAGATTCTTACTGATTTTTGGACATTGTAATATAACATCTTCAAGAGAGTTTCTCACTAAAAGCTTTTTCTTGTTTTCTAGGAGTCCTTTTAGTTATGTTCGGGTACTAAATCATTTCTGAAAAATATAAAAAAAAATAAAAATAAAAAAGTTTAATGAGAAAGCATGATGAGAATTTAAGACTACTTGGTAGTCAATACATTTTGACTTTTTGTTAATTTTTCTTATCTGAAATATTTTTGAAAAATGAACAAATTTTTGGATGATTTATTGAGCAATTATTGAGCTTTTCTTTAAGTAAGTGCCAATTCGTTGGTTCTCAGTATGACATGAAGAGGTAACTAAATAAATAAAAAGTACCATAACCAAAAAACATAATGTAATCAACTTTATAATTGGATAAAAGAAATGATTTCACTACTTTTGTTGGAAGATTTCCCTTTTTTTTTCTTCGTCCTTATACTTCTTGGATTAAACATTTAGCAACAAAATGAAACGTTCAGTGAAATAAGTTGTACTGCTACAGTTTCCTTTTCCGTTTTTTCAGTTATGTCTAAGTCAAAGTGATTATACTTTATATTATTTAGCTTGGTTAATTGGTCACTATCTCTTGATAAGTTCTAATCAACCAACCAAATACCCGCCCCACATTAACAGCCTAACCTGCCAAGTTACTTTGATCTTCCTTAGACATTTCTATTTTCACAAATGCAATGGTTTACATAAACAAAAAAAGAAGAAAATTAGAAATGAACTATAAAGCTAAAGTAATGGGCTTAAACAAACCCTCATTTAGAAATTAAAAGAAAAGAAGTAAATATCTCCACTGCATCTACAGCAAAACTGCCATATCACACATCTAGTGTTACTCATGTAAGAAGGACTGATACCTGCTCACACAAGTTGAGATCTATTACACGGATGGGCTTCTTGGTGTGGTCATTCTTGTAGTACTCCAAGACGTCTGGGTCGCCTGTTAGACGGCCACTGCGAAGAACAAACCATCGCTTCTTCCATGCCTGCAGAATAAGCACAAAAATGAGGCCAAGGGTCACATGCACGTTCTCACACTGACTGCTTCATTCCCAGATGACCACAAGCTGACCAGAAGCTTTATTTATGTCATTTTCACTCCATGTATCCCAGGATGGCTTTTGTTTCAGTCCACACTTGCATTTTAGCAGTGCTACCCTCTCTAAAGAATGGTGCGAGCCAGAAGACAGAGGCCTAAAGCAGACATACCCCATACATTTGAGATTATCAGCACAAAAGCTTTGTTTAAAAGATGTCAATGATCTACTATATAAAGAAAAGCAGGCAAAGAAGAAGTGTATTGTATTTTAAAATCGACTTTAAAATGGGGAGCAGAATTCAGGATTTACTTAATTTAATTTAATTTAATTCAGGATTTACTTTCTACAGTACCCCAGTTTACTTCAGAGGGATTCCCTAACTTTTTTTGAACAATACTTACATAAAAATGTGCCAAAATGTCTAAAAAGTGTCAACAGTTAAAACAGAAACAAAAATTTGGAATTTAATCATTGCACTAAAAAAATCCATTGTAGTGGGACTAAGCTGAGAAATTAACTTAAAAGGGTTCCTTCAAGAACTCATGAAAAACTACAACAATAAAAAAAAAAAAGCCTACATAACCTTAAATCTCCACCTGGTCGTGCTAGGCTATTTATAAATATCATAAAACACTCTTCTTTTTTTTTTTTTTTTTTTTTTTTAACTGTTTGCTGGGTTAGTCTCTAACTGATAGTAAGTGAACTGGTTGAACAAAGACAGTGGGTGTGTTAAGAGAACCTCTCTCTTCTGTATATGACAAAGCAATCTTGGATCTTGTTACCCTGTGGGGAGCAGAAGGACCAAGGACCAAGATCTTGGGTTACAGAGAGGCCAGGCCCGCCCAGTGCGAGTGTGTTGACAACTGGGACAGTAGTACATCCTCAGAACCAAGGCAGGAAACACGGCAAACAATTTGATCTCAATTATATAAAGTAAAAATACAATTAAATAATAGTAAAAAAAATCTGGAAGATCAAATAAAGCATTTTTCATTTTTATAGAATTAAAACTGTCTTAAAATTAACAAGTGCTATATTTTCTTTTACACCATGTTATGCGATAATTAAAAAATACCCTGCATTTCCAAAGAGGTAAAAGATTTCCAACAGCATACTATCGCTTAGAATGTAACGTGAAATACATAAATGTTGCAATGAGTCTATGAACGAAGGGAATCAAGAACCTACATTTATTTATTGTCATCATCCAAGACCACACAACCTTCTGTATATTAGTATTCAGATAAGTCATTAGCCAAACCAAAATAATTTCAAGCTAAGAAGTAAATTCATCTTTTCCTGCAATTTCTAAAGGATCTTTAAAAAAAAAAAACACAGGTCAAAAAGTAATTTTTACTCCAGGAACACAAAATGCACAATCAGACATTTTATGGACGTGTAATAACCCAATAAAGCAAAGGAAATTCAAAACATCTAA
Organism: Adrianichthys oophorus; assembly: GCA_036245035.1. NCBI lineage: Eukaryota > Metazoa > Chordata > Actinopteri > Beloniformes > Adrianichthyidae > Adrianichthys > Adrianichthys oophorus. The sequence continues at coordinate 8,465,417 of BSAI01000119.1, read as the reverse complement.
CACAGACAAGTAAAAGAAAAAAAAAGAAAGCAAACAAATATAATAGTATCTGAATTTTTAAATAGAGTCTCACTCCAGTGTAAAGTATGAAAAGACACAGATTAGGAACTCATTTAATTACATACCTCTTTTCAGTGTTCAGGAAGAATAAGATGAGACATTTAGCCTTGTTTTATTTGGCTTATATTCCATTAAAGGTAGTACTGACTTGAATCAATGGTTTTATCTAAACCAAGCATCACTGTAGAACTCACATGTTCACTTCAGCCTTTCTTGATAAAATTCAGAAAAATGATAGAGAGGCCAGCCACGAAACCGGACGGGAAAAAGAACAGCTTAGGACAATCCTGAACCAGAATGGGGAGGGCTCCCAACATAACAGCTGTGCCAGCCAACCCCTCTTTATCCCTACCCGCCTTTTCTTTAAGTTTGTCCTCTGATAGGATGGGACGCGGGAAGACACCCCTTCCTCGTTTGCCCACCAAAATGGGACAGACAGAGAAGGGTATTGAGGGGCATGCTGAGATGATGAGAGACAAAAGGGGCTGGGGGACTTGAAAAGAGATACCAACTGAGCGAGTCATGCTGCCGTCAGAGGCGTCCTCACCAAATATCACTGGAGATTCGGAGAGCTTTGGATGGGAGCTGTAAGATAAATATTCAGAATAAAGGAAACTGCTTAACTGTTACTAAAAGAATAACCTATCCAACCATAAAGCAAGCTCAATTTGAAGATTTTTGCCATTAAAAAAATATGTATGGTTAACTTCATTAAAACAACAAATTTCTCATTATTTGAGAAAAAAATATGTTATGAAAAGTTTAATTTTAACTTGATAGGATTTGAGAGGCTAGAGGCCGCCAGGTTTCAATTAAAAATTATAACCAGTTTGCCCCACCAAAGCTGAAGTTCGGATGTTTACTGGAGTAAAGATTGTTCTCGTTTGTTATTAATGATCAAATCTTCACTCATCATCAAGATGGGAAGGGTCATTCCAAAACAATCTACAGTACTTTGGCTGACAAGAGAGACTGATTCGTGTTTTTACCTGTGATCTTTTCTGCTGTAAACTAATAACCTAAAGGTTTCAAGAATACCCAAAAGGCTGGTAATTCAATGTGATCATCTAGAAAAAAAAGGCAGAAAAGGAACATCCTACACTTTAGATGTCTCAATAAGCACATGCTTTTTTTGTAAGAGTATAATAAGAGATTAAAAATTGGCTTCAAAGGAAGGTTTTCCATGTAAATTATTTAGCATATAGCAGGATAGTCATCTTTGCATATGTGTATGTAAACAAGATCTAACAATGCTGTGTCCACTAACAAGATCAGAATGTAGATGCTATACTTTGATTCAATGCTGCTCGTTTTGTCAAATCTAAATAAAACACATCAGCAGAAACACCCAATACCACCTGTAATATACAGTGATTGAAAGTTACGAGAAAATGTTAAGAGAGAAATGTTAAGCTGTGAGCAGCGTTATATGGCCCGCAGGCACAACCTGCCCTCGCTGCCCGCCTCTACGCACAACCACCACCCACCTTTGACCCAAACCCACTTGCGAAGCAGCCACAACGCACGCCTGGACCCCCCCCTATTTCTGTAAGGCTGTGTGTGAGAAATTGATGTAAAAAGTACATTTTTTCAAAATAGCAGCTTTTCTGTTGGTTTTATCTCAATGAAAATCTGACCAAAAAAAAGTTTGTTTTCAAAAATGTGAAAACCATCAAATTGCAGATTTTGACACGAAATGGCTACCAATCTGTAGGTCATGTGGCCAATCCATAATATTTTCTAATTGTCTTTGAATATCCCCAAAACATGTATATTGGTTTTTGTAAATGGATTCCAATGTTTTTTTTTTTTTTTTGCAGAGTCAGCTCATTTTTTGCAACGTTTTTTTGTTTACCACACCCATCATTTTAATATTGCTATATGGTAACGCTATATTGATTCGAAAACCTTTTTAGAATTAAAAGCACTTCTTGGATGGAAGTGGCTGTGCTTAGCCGCTACAAGAGCCGCTGCAAGAGGTCCCGCAGCATCACAACTTAATAAAAGTTGCTTGTCAAATGGAGTTGTTGGAGTCCCAGCTCCTCTGAAAAATCACCAACCAACATGTCTTTAAAATTGCTTCATGCATAGCCGCTCCAACCCAGGAGGAACGGTTACGCTTGTACCCCCATGTTTTGCACAAACGTCTCCTTTGATGATGAGCGCTAGTGTTACAGAAATCTTAATGGAGCTTATGTTATCAAACAGAAAAAAATGGTCCAACTGCTTACTTTTTTCATTTTTTTAATACTGCTTAATATGATGTTCTGCGTCTGTGTCTGGCTCATTTGCATTACGCTACATTACACTTCGCTGCACGTGCGCCCGAGAAGCCGTGACGTCACCCAAATACTCCCTTTTTGTGAATCAATTTAAAACAATACTTGGTCTCATCCATGCCCGTGGTTTTGAACGACTTACCACGTGAGTTCATTTGTGTTTATTTGCATAGTTATGATTTAATGGAACACAGTGTGAAATTGTGTTTTTTCAACATTTCGAGAATGTCAATAAAGTTTTGCGCATCTGTGTAATGGAAACGCAGATAATGATGCTCAAGAAGTTACAAAACGGTTGATGAAAATCTCTAAGACAAGTTTTTGCTTGTAGCTGGTACAAAAGTATTTTTTTTTCTTGAAATTCAAAATGGCGGCCTCTTCTCAAGGTCAAAGGTTAACAAAACTTGGTGGTTGTAGACTTAAGCTAGCGGCACGTGTGTGAGATTTTGTGAAAATCAGACAAACAAAAGTTTCCTTTCCTTTATTTTCAGAAATAAAAACTTGAGTGATTAGGAACATGTGTCCACAGACGGTGGACCACAGGCATTTACATTGTTATGGAAGTCCCCGCTCCTTGTGGCAGGCAGATGACGTTTGTTGACCTGCCTCATTTAGCTGAAGGCCAGCCACTCTTACTTGTACATTAATTGTCCGTTCTGAGGCTCAAGGAAGTAAAAATAGAAGTTTAGCGAGAATCGTAGCCATGCCCTGCAAACAAAGGCCGACTTATACAAGTTGCAGCACTAAACATAGAGGAGCTTTTGTCTTCCCTCCTCCTTCTCCCTCAGCATACCTCGTCACCAAGGCCATGAGTGCTAAAATCTTTGACAATCATGGCACTCTTTTAGAAAAGTCTTTATTCAATGTAATTTTAGTTACCTAGTAGTGAGAACAAGGAATCTTATTGAGTGGCATTGGGCATTTGCTGACAACATTTTTGTCAAATTGCAGCCTCATTGAAATGGCATGTTTTTCCCCATCTTTCTTTGTCCAGTTACAAAAAAACTGAATTGTGTAAAATGTGTCAGTATGTCAACACCTTTGTAGGTACATCTTGGAATTATGTTTTCCAACCCAGTGTTTTTTTACCAATGTGCCGCTGTGACAGATGATAAGGTGTACCGTGAGAAATTACTCATTTTCACTGATCTAAAAACATGTACCTTCGCTAGGATATCAGCTCTTCATCAAAACAGGTCATAAAAAAACACTGAGTAATTAGGAATATGAAAGATGAGAAAATACTTTTTCCTTTGTATTTATTTGATTCTATTAAATAGAATTTAAGGTTTATGTTTAATAACAGTCAGAACTCTTAGTATAATAAATAGGACTAAGTTTACACAAACATTTACTCTCCATGTGGTGACTAACCCTCTAACTTGTACTCGCCAAAGAGGAGAAAATGCTCGCGACTGGCGAGTGGTAATTTCGGACCAATCAAAATAAAAGTCTATTGCAATAGGCTCATTTTACTATCGAGAAAAAGTACTATCGCAATATCGATAGGTATCATTTTATTGCCCAGCCATACCATCAATAGATAATACCTCCAATGTAAATTCGTGGCACTTAGCTAAGGAGGAGGATAACAGCATTGGTGTTTCTGCACTGCAATATTTATTTTAAAGAGACTTCTAAGCAATTTGTGTACATAAATCAGAAAAAAACTGCATATGCAAGTAAAATAAGTCTATTTTAACTGCATGGAGATTAAATAATTTGTTTCCTAAAGAGTCAAAGTGGAGCTGAAAAGCTTAAACAGTTGATTAACAAAGTGAAACCACTCAAAAGAGTTACTCGTTGCTGTCTGGTTGACAGAAAAGCAGCAATGTATGGCATTATCAAAATTCTGACCTTTCTTCCTCGGGTTCCCACCATACATATTGACCCTGCTTTTTCATCACATTGTCCTTTGCAGTGTTTTTTAATTTCTTTCTTTATTTCATTTTTTTCTGAGGAACAAACAGATAATTTGTCCTAGTCAGAATGAGTCAGTGAAGCTGGGGTGCAGGTCATTTACGCACAGCCCACTCAGATGGGACAGATGGCTAAGCCAGTCGCATGCTGATACAGATCTAATCTAATGCTATCACTTAGTACTTCAAAAGGGGAGCAAAGGAGTGAAGAGATCATTTTACCGCAATCTAGAGTTAAGGTGATATCTAAATGGAGGAAAAATATGAACAAATTCAAATAATTTAGCTAACACTTAAGTCAAGGACTTATGGCAAAATGGCAGAAAATCATAAAATATCACCAATGCATGTAAAAAAAAATCTTTTGACAATTAACGACAATTTTTCCCTTTAATTCTGGGGGAAAAAATTGTATCTGTATTTTTGTGATGTGCAGCCTAATAAATTATTCTTAGACTTTAACCTACAACTGATTGATATGGATAAGCAAAATAATCATATAAACTGCATTAAAATCCAGCTGAGAGTTAGTTAAACCAGGGCCTTCTCACTGTGAGGCGTGATTGCTAACCACCACACCACTGTGCAGCCAAAACAGACTAGCAATAAATACTCACATGAAGTATTGCTGCAACCCAAGAGCCCCTCCATGTCTGCAGTATTGTGATTGTCTAAAATGAGTTTTAAAATTTTGGTGGCAAGCACAAACAAATGTACCCTCTATTAGCGTTTCATAATTTAATTTTGGGATTTCAAAAAAATGTCAGGTAGTATATGCAAACTAATTTGGATAACCTACAGCTCCATTTGCATTTGTAGTGGAGAGAAACATATGCAAATAACGTTCGTCATATTCTGTGATTGTGTGTTTTCCAATGCCCTGCACAACAGTGCAAATGTAGAGAGGGAGGAAGAAAATGTGAAGACAGGAAAAGCGGTATGTTTTTTTAACTAAAAAAAAACCTGTTTGCTGGATGATTTTGATCCTCTATCATGACCTATTCAAAAATAAATAATTTGTAACATTGTTGAATACAAATGACATAAAAATAATTATTTTTACAATAGCAAAAATGTGTTCTGATCCAATTCAAGGCTGCACTGCAGATGTTTATAAAAAGGTATTTTACAACTGTCTTGCCAACAACAGGTTTCTTGCCAGCTTTTACAAGAGGCAATTTCACATTATTCTTACCATCTGATGTTGATGGTGAATAGATTTTAAGGTCTACAATCACAAATCTCTGATCAGTCTTGTAAGCTACTAGGTTTACTTAAACAGATGATTTTAATAAAAAAATAATGAAATGACTGTAACATGGACCATTTAAGGTTTCATTTTTAAATCTCTTCTATTTCACCATAAGAGTAAATTATTTTTCAAGGCAGGTCAGAAAAAAAACTAAACTTAGTTTACTCTAATTTGGCAAATTATTTAATCTCACTTTGTGATTACTTAAGAACAAAATACTTTCAAGCATAATTTTTAAAACCTAAAAAAATTTGGTTTATAATATTGTTTGATGACATTTTTATTTTTAATAGGTGTATTTATTTATTTTATATTAAAAAATGAAATCCAAAGCACATACAAATTGATCACAAACCTAAACTTGTGACAATTTTTTTAAACCTTTCAGCACAAAACTGTCAATCACCTGAAACGTAATTATGCAAAAAACAAGTTGTAAATTTGAAAAAAACGATAAAAGTGTCACATAAACATCAACTTATTAACTATAAGAAAACGTTCAGAGAATTATAGAAAAAAGGAAAGCCTACCATGTGGGTTGAATGCCCATAATAGAGCTTTTTAGTGAGTGTCCTTCATTCTTCAAGTTGCTGAATGTAAGTGTGCTCTTGTTTTTGTTTGCACCTTATAACTTTATCAAGTTGTGCAGTGTTTGCAAGTATCTGCATTTTGTGACCTCTCCCCTTTTTACTTCCTGCTTGGTGTAATCAGGTTGCCTCAGACCTTCTGAGAATACCAACAGCCATACCCCAAGAGATGAGACAAGGATAGTTTGTGTCCTTTTTTGTGCACCTCAACATAATCCAGTATGAGATGGAGATGGTAAGAGGTAACCACTGTAATATATCAAATTGAAAGAAATGTTTAACATGAACAGTAAACCACTTTTCTTACAATCCAATTTGTTTTTTATTGTAAATTCCCACTGTGACATATTCTGTTTAAAATTTATTTTAAATGAAAACAGCATTTTGCACAGGGATTGTAATTTACCTCATTTAAACATGTATGTTGTTCTGTTAAGTGAAGTTACTAAGCTTCAGAAGTAAAATATCAGAATGTTTAAATTAATAAGATTTTTCTGTATTTTAAAATCCCCCCCCTCCCCCACCTAGCTAAGACATATTCCCTGATACTAAGAGTTTTGCATTTCTTATAAAGATAACCCATTTTAATCTCCCATCTTATTTTCCCCTTCTCAACAATGCTAGTGTTGTAGAATGTCGGTCTCTTTCCTGCCCCGATACACTTAAAAGAAAGTGTTTTTTGTTTTAACAAATGTCTGGAGATTTTGCCCTCTCATGAACATAAACACCACCCCAGCACACCTAATAGTAGTAACACCCAGAACCAGAAAAAAGATAAAATAACTACAACACTAATTTATTTGTTTTTATGTAGTTGAAATAAAAATTGAAATTCTTCCAGGTCATTTTGAAGCAGTCCAATTGAATCTATCCACAGTGTAGTCTAGCTTCCACTTTAACCACTTCTCTTGTTTTTAAAAGGAAAAGAGCAAATCTGATACACAAGACCCCTTTTTATGCAAGCATCCCATCTTCCCACACAGGGCAGAAACATCTGTGAGAACCTCAAATCTGAGTCACTTTAAAAGGAAACAAAGCTTAATATCCAAAATTATTTTACTCTTTATGCACAAAATGCAAACAGTACCATCACCTGTGTAGAAATCCAATAATTTACATTTATCTAGCACAACTCCTAAATCCCATCAAGAATGAACACTCTTTTGAATCTGCACTTCTTTTATAGTCATTTATCTAAAATTTAAAAGACCAGCCAATTTTTTGGGTTAAACGTGTTACCTTATTACTATATCAGTCTTTCTTATAAAACATTTCATATGTTATAAACTCAACCAGTGTCTAAAAAAGGGTTACAAAATAACACTAGTGGACAGTGGGTATATTTTATTTTCTTGTGTCAATCATGTGAGTTAATAACCCAGAGAGTGATTAAGGATGTATTCAGACTGGAAATGTCCATTGTTTTGGACCGCGTCCACTTAATTTGGTCCGGATCGAGTCCTGAAGATTGGGTGTGGTCTGTATTCAGGCTGGCATTTATGAGAGATTTCTCTTTTGGACCAAAACTTGTAAAGAAAACCATGTGACTACAGATCTCTTCAGTCATACGCCAAGAATTACGAGGCAGGTCAAAACAACAAGAGAAAGTTGGAGGTGCAGCACTTAAAAGTGCTTGTCGGGATAGTTAACGTATTAAAACTTTATATTTTGATTACCAGTTTTTTGGTGTTGCACACTGATTCTATCATGCTACGACGTTATATGCTAGGCTAACAACCTGTGCCGCTTGTCATCAGTTTGTGACCAATTTAATGTCAGAGAAAATTTTCACAGAGCGGACTTGAAGACACGGTGGATAAATACAACAAACTGAATTCATGGGACATTCATAAAAACTGTATTTTCTAAATACAATAACAGACTTTATTAATCCACTTTGAATTAAACTTTATCAACAATATCTAACAATACAGAGGTAGTGTTGAGCTGACACCCCCCCATGAGAGCACTGCATCTTTACTGTCAATGACATAATGACAAGAATCCAAAACATTATAATGTTATTAGGCTTTTGTTAAGATTATTCATATTCATTTATATCATATAAAAATGAATCAACTGGAGGCAGAAAAGGGAAAAGAGCATTTTCTGTCAATCTGCTCCCCTGTAGTAAAACTGTCCTTGTTTTCTCAGCATGATTGAATTTTAGTTTACAGTTAGACAACATTAAAGATGTGTTCATACTATTTATATAGTACTTTTATGCTTTTTCATTTTCTTAAATAAATTATGAAAAAAAATTTCATTCTCTATGTATATCAATGGTTCAAACTAAAGGTGACTGACTGACAGCTCTCCTCATAGGGGTCACGGGGGCACTTTTTAACTGTGCTAAAGAGAATAAACAACACATTTGTGATATAAAATAAAAACACATTTCATAAACCGTGGGAATATGCCAAAAGCAGAGACCAAAGATTGATTAGAAATCTGAGTCACTTAAAACAGGTATTTTCTTATGTTTTTGTCATGCTGTGATGTCCTTGCTCTCTGCATTCAACATATCATTTTTTTAAAATAACACCTATAGATCTTCTTTGTAAAATAATGTAATAATTTGCCTAGAAAAAAATGCCTGGCCGGTAGATTTTTTTCATCCACTGTTCAGCTTGGCTGGTGAGTCAAAAATGAAATGTTGACCAGTAGGGTTGTGACTTCAAACTTTGAGCGTCAAACCACACGCAGTAAAACCTCCTTGAAGGTAGTAGCTGCCAAAAGTGGGAGTACGACAAATTTGTTTCAACACCTGGAACAGGCACTCTGTCAAGTGCGAGAAGTGTTTCTCTTTATGAGATGCTTAAGCTAGTGGTAGCTCACAGAATATCTTACAGCTTGTATTTAGTTGAACTTTGTGTCTAAGCATATTTCCAAAGCAGATGCTAAAATAAAATAGTCTTTGATAAATATATTTTGTAATTTCTATTTTTTTAAGAAAGTAAAAAGAGGGAGAGAAAAAATTGAAAATCGAATTTTGTATGAAAAAATCTGAGATCTTATTTTTTGGCCATATCGCCCAACTTTAGTTAAAATAAACGTTCTAACAAGTAAATAGTTGGACCAGTTATTTCCTCTTTGATAACATGACAATCAATGCTTTGTTTGTCCGCAGCTCACCGATCGCTTAATTTCTAATGTGTTTACATCATGTGACTTCACGGCTACGGTGGCTGTTTTGGTCCAGTTATTCCGCTGTCAGAGCGGATTGTATTCAGATTGAGGAATCTCAGAGCGAACCAAAGCTCAGTTCAATTGGAAACAAACTAAGACCACCTCAAATGATGGGTCAGAGAGCGGTACTTAGTCCTAGACCAGTATTCGCTTGCGCATATTCAGACTGAACATTTGTTCTGAATTATCGGGGGAAAAGAGCTCTGGTTCACTTTAAGCGGACCAGTGTGTCCAGTCTGAATACACCCTATGTGTTGCATTTTCAAATTAGTAGAAACAAGCAAAAAAGCTTCTCTTTAAAAGACCCACCCGATGAAGATCATGCTTTTGCCGTTTTTAACAAGTTATGCAGAATTTTTCTCATAATAGAGGACATCAAAACTGTGTTTCTAAATATTTCTTTGTTCAAATCATGATGGATCAGGAGCAGATGAAAACCAGATGTTTGAATAAGCTCAGGTTTGTGAAGCAGCAACTGCCATGGGTGAGCCAAAGTCTCTTTTCTCCGCTCCAGTTCTGCAGCATCCACTTGCAGACAAATAGATCCATTAATGTCTTTATTTTCCTCATCTGAGCTGGCATGTGGTTCAAAACTGTCAAGCTGCATAGGCTTGATATTGCTTTATGTTTTTTTTTTTGCTACTCTAATGTTAGCTTGGGTTTGTGAGGTGCTATGAGTTATGGAGCGAGTGTAAACACAGGACTGATGGGAAAATTAGCAGATCTAACTTCCACGCAAACAGTCCCGCCCACATCTCAGATGAGCATTTCCGATGAACTCCTACCACGCTGCAGATATTTTTTTTTTTTGACAGACTTTTTGATTTTGGCGCAAATCTGCAAAATCATAAATAAAAGACCACTGGGAAGGATTTTACAATAGAAAAACTATATAGTTGGAGTGGTACTTTAAAACCAAAGGTCAGAAGTACACTTGCCTTGTGCCTTCACCAGAGATGATTAGAAGTTTTTAGAAATATGCAACGGGCTAATGTGCTAGCTTTGCTATTGTGACAAATAATATGTCTGCAAAATAAATATCAAGTAAGGAATGCTACTCTGCCATCTCACATGACTATTATCCACTGTTTCAATTACACGTGGGTAGGTGTAAATATAGAAATCATTTCAGATAAAAGTTGATTTAAGTCAGGAAGCCTCTGATTTTTGGGAAATTAATCCAGTTTTCAGACATTAGATAACATTACATATTAATAAAGAACAATTGGTTATTTTTTAAAATGTCCCACAAAAAAAAATTGAATTTAACAAATCTGGTATTAAATAAGATATATGAAAATGAGCTCCCAATATGGGCACATTCATTTGGAAATGAAAATGTCTTAAATACACAACAAAAATGTAGAAAAAAGCACATTTCCTGACATTTTGATCTTCTCAAAATGCTTCAAAAGGGTAAACACTTTCTAATGAAATAGTTTACTTAAACAGATTCACACTACACAATTTCAAAATTACAAACAGCAATATTGTGCTATTGCATGCCAAACAAACAGTTTATAGTGCCCTGTGGACGCTTGTGAAACGGCAAAAGCAAGAGAGGCTATACAGGCATACATGTTTCCTCGTGCCAGAAAAAGAATATGAAACAAACAAGAAAAGACAAACATTTGATGAAGCTAAGACATTACTGTTATTGTAGCATGCATCGATTCAGACTTTTCCAGAAATAAATTGGTAAACAGACATCTGTTATGTATCATAAAGACACCCAAGTGTGAGCTCACTTCTACTAACAGGAGTTTTTAAATGCTTCAAAGCTGCAGAATAACCAAACACCAACTTTCAGCAGCTGTGTTTACATAAAATGTTCCCTCTAAGACTCCACATAGTTGAGACAGTATCCCTTTGCAAATATTCATCCACTTCCTTTAAAATCAAAATACTCCTATATGTATGGTTAAAAAAATATTGGTCAGTATATTTCTTTTATTCAATATTTGATTAAAACTGCTATTATTCCATTCCAGATTCACTTTCCCTTCATGTGCAGCTGTAAAATTCTCATGTGACTCAACCTTAAAAATTTAGTAACCTTTTAAACAACTTAGACCTTGGTAGTCCGACTGCTATCTCTGTAAACATTACACACAAGCATCAACAAAATCAAGAACAGCAAAAAGCTATTCTGGATTTTGGTGCTTTCTTTGCAAATCAAAAACAAAGATAAAATAAAAGGTTTAGAGATGATGAGGTTCTTGTTTAAAGTCAGGGTGTATTTACAAAAAGTTTTCTTTAAGGAGAAAAATACATCGTTTTTCAGGTAAAGTTTTCACATAAAGAAAGAGAACAAACTCAGATGGTGGGGAAGATATGAAGTAAAAAAAACTCATAAGTGCTTCTGCATTGTATTTGAGTAGAGTGGATACTCCCAAACTTACTACACCACTTTCCGACAGAATTAAACTGTACCTAAAGCGTGAAGCATTAGCAAAGGGTGAGCAGGTTTAAATATTAACACAGCATTGCATTGTGTATGACTGAGGAAGCACAGAAGCGTCAGTGGTTACCTATAATGATGGAAACTCTTCAGCTGTTTAACCACTAGTTTTTCATCATACTCTAACCAAGTGCCTTTTCCCAAGTACTGTGAGGTACTTGTGGCTTTAAAAAAAAGCACATGAAAACCCAAAAACAAAGTGAAAACACACAAAGAAGAAATTTCCACTTGGTTAGGGATTTATCTTGCTGGTCATCTGTTCCCGACACACATTTTAAGCAAAAAGGTTTCCTGTTTTTGCGTCCTATTGTCACTGTTCAGTTTCGAAGTTTGCCCAGTGCAAACTTTAGAGAGAACACTGCACAAACAAGGAATTGTGTTCGCAAAGTAACATGTCAGAAAGCCAGAGAAGGAATTCATCAATATTGAACAAGGAGTATCAATTTGAAAATATCTGAAGTGGAAGAATCAATAAAAAAAAGTATGTTGATATGTTTTTAGGGGCAAGATGTTTCGTTGTTTCAAAAATAAACAAGACAAAAGACCTGCAGCATATTTTGCAAACACTTTAGTAATGCATTTAATATAAAACAAAGTTACATCTTTTACAGTACACCAACAAACTTTGCTTGTAACGCAGAGAAGTGTTAATAATGAATGATTAGTACTGAAATGAAAGGTATTTCATTAAATGGGCGCTGAAGTCAAGGTCATTCCTGTTACATATGCATGGCTCTGCTAATTTATCAAAACTTTCAAGTTCAAAATCAGCAAAAGATAAGACTAAAAACATATATAAAGTAATAAACAATAAATTAGTTAAAAAAATTTAGTCTATATAGTTTACCTGGTTCTGAAGAGTCCAAGCTAAGCTCAGATAAAAACGCAGCAAGTTGCTGATCAGCCACTGTTGTCGAGTTAGGTCTGACCACTTTCCTGCCTATCCTGCTGACTTCCCTCCCCTCTTCTCATTCTGTAAAGTCTGCAACACCCAGCTCCAATAACCCATGACCCACAGGAAGTAGACACAATGGGGTGAAAATAACAAATCACCTCCCTGGCAACAAATGCCCACCGCAGTCCCCAACACACGCTGCCTCTACAATAAAGAACACCTACAAGTGGCCAGCTCTAGATGGGTGGGTAGAACCAAAAATATCTTCAAGCACTTAAAAAGCGGTGTCCACATGCCTGAAAGTGAACCATCCCACTCTGTGTTCTCAGCTTTGTTTTTTATTCACTTCTGTACATGCTCATGTCCATACAAAACACTAAAGACTTAACTGTGGTGACAGCAATATATATATATATATATTTTTTTTTTACTTTGGCAATTATTTTAAAAGTCAAGAAAGTCCTAGTAAACTATAACTACAAATATCAGTTTCAAGTAAAAGAGAACTGTAGCTGAATCAAATGATTTGTGATGAACCCTTTGCTTTTGCTGTAAGGGGGATGACTGCATAGTAAGAAGAATGACTCTGTGATCAGGTCTGTAGGTGATTGTGGGTGCATGCATTGTCAAATATGAGCAACTAGCTAACTAGAAACTCAGTCATATACCATCAAATCGGTCATTTGAAAATGCGAGTAAAAATGCTGTTGCAAGTTATAGTAACACTGCTTTAAGGACAAACACGAATATGTTCTTTGCCTCTCTATGAAGAGCGAATCTAACCCCATGAAGTTGACATCACCAGCTTAATTCAATCTCTGCAATGAAAACTTTTCTAAATCTCATTAAATGACCAGTAAGATGTTACCTTAGACATAATGTAATTAGCAGCTCTCTCTTTCAAGACTGCCCACAAGGAAATGGGTTCCGAGTCTGAATGGGAGATAAGAACACAGCCTGATAGTACTAAAGCATTGCTAGTTGTGCAAGATTGGGTTACAGTCATTGAAAAACTAAAAAAAAGAAACTGCACGGCAGGATGAGCAGAAAGAAAACAATAGTACATTTAATTTAACTTCTTAGAAATGTGCTTTTTGAGTTGTGTAAACTAACAAGGATGCCTGCATGAAAAACAGATTTTCATTTCTTTCATTCAAAAGTGCAACAAGCTCTTTTTTTAAGTTTTGTATAGTCCATGTTTTTTGTTTTGTTGCGAGAGGTGAGGGGCTGGCATGCCGAGGCTTGTTTCTTAGGAAAGCCAAAGACACACCTCCTTTTCAAAGCAGTCCACTGAAACTACTACACACCTTCACTCACTGTTACATTCTGATACTACTTCACTTTCAGATGAAAGCAGGTATGCACAATGAGAACACGTACTTTAGAGGTAATGTGTGGAATGTGCACTCTTAGTTTCTCCACACACCAATACGCTTCCCTTAACTTGCTGAATTTCACGCATCACCAGCAGCAGTCTTAACAGTCTGACCCAAACCCAGATATGCTATGTTAGGAGCCACACAACAGTTGCAAACATTGTATATTTTTATTAACTTTAGGAATTTAAGTTTTTTTTATGTCATATGTAAACTGTGTTCATAGTGGCACAAATATTTTACATGACATGTCCGCCTGTAAATTTGAAGAGTAGGACATAGATTACTTGCAATAAATTCTTTCTTTATGTAAATACAAACAGTTCCTCTAAATTAGCTAGTAATCTTGAGTAAAAATCCCATCTCTTTAGAAAAGAACAATGACTAGTTTTTAATAATGTTGATTAAGATCAATGTAGACTATGCTACAATAATTAGGAAAACTACTAAAATTTATTGAAAATGAGGAAACAGAAAAACTGACAACTAAAATATTGTGGAGCAATTTTAATAGTTGAATTTAGTAAGGTCCTAAGGGCTATAACATATATTTTGTTCGCAAATAGCTGAGTATATTCTCAGAAGAATATCTTGTGAAATATTAATGACTCATAATCTAAAGATGATGTAATGACAATTCCAAGCAGAGCTTTTGCAGTGAGAAGATTAGCAAAGCATTGGTTAGTTAGAGTCTTAACTTTGTCAGGCATTGCTATTGTAGGTAAAGAAAATGGACGGCTGTTAACTTGTCATCTGAAAATTCTATTTTAGTCTTGCGCCTATTGCAGTGAGGGTAAGACAACGGCATTGGCTTGTCAATGATGTCTGAAAAGCGGCACGCTGTTCAACTTTGAAGGTGAAACTGCCATCTCATCATGCACAAGACAATGCTCTTTCAGATAATGATTGTAATCCTGACTTCTGGGCGTTTTTTGTCACGTTTCCCAATAAACCTAAATTGCTTCAGTCTTGTCCCATTGTTCCCTCTATCTAAAAAAAAAAAAAAAAAAAAAAAAGAGTTGCTGAGTTGAGTTGCTTTGGAAAAGTAAGCAGCCTACTAGCTGAAGAGGCCGTCAGACTGTCAATCCTGCAGTATGAAAGAAACAAGTTTAATTGTAGGAAGGTGGAAAGTATAGCATTTGTATGGGAGCAAAATGATACTTAAAACATTGAAGCATGTGAAAAGTTGATATGCAAACAAAGCCAGAACTAATTTTGCAATAGCTGGAACTTTATACCTACACCTTGTAACTTATGATTATTGCTCCTTTAGGAGGTAAATAGGTACTCATTGTAATTGCAATTGCAAAAGACAGAGCAAAATATTAGTTAGAAATCAATTCCCATTACCTTTAGAGCCGTGTGAGGGAAATTAAACAGAAATTAATATATGCACTAAAGCAATCCTTATGTTTATCATTCTGTGCTTGACATAAAACTGCTTGTAAAAGATATCATCCATCCTCTAGATTAGAAATTCTATGCAACTTTAATGATATAGACTAGAGGGAACCACATACTTGCATTGGTCTTCCTCATTGCTTTATCAAATGAAATCAGATGCTTTTGTGGCAAAGGTGGAGGGCTGTCTTTATGTTTAAACTATAACGAATGCTTCGCCAACACAAATATGATTTCACATAGCATAACCTACGGGAAATGCTGATGAAAACAATTCCCAGACTCAATGTTCTAAATGACCAGTTTTCATACAGAGCTCTATTCGGTGAGCTCACTCTGAGGACTGAAAGTGCAGATGGCAGCCTACTCACAGCTATCAGTAGTAAAAGCTGTGCTCGAGATAAAAACTAGCTCATCTGACTTCAGAAATATGCTAGTCTCAAAACAAATGTATCACGTCCACACAGCATTGCATTATTTTAGTATTTTGTTCTAGATAAGCAGATGGCTAAAATGCTACAAATCATTTTCTTCTGCACAGCCTTTATATCTGCATTTCTTTCTTTTCATTACATGCTCTCTGCCTGCTCCTATTTTCATCCCATCTGGCTTTGCTTTTTCAAACCTGGCCCAATCAGAGCTCTTGTGCAGAGTCACATGCACTTGTCAAAGCTGCATCCTTAGAATTCAACACATTCTTTTGGCAAAGCAGACTTGGTTCACATGATCACACTGTTTCTTGACTGTGGACAAGAAATGCTCAAACAATTCTTATTTCAGTCCTAATCGGTTTAAACACAGTTGTGGTGCAGTCAAATTACCTTCAGCATGCAACAGGTTAGGAGAAAGCATCAAAGCACTGCATCAATGTGCTTCATTTCAAATTTAAATACACCAAAGTCAGTTGGACTTGTACTCACTAATGATAATCAATTAAATTGTAAATCATTTAAGAAATAGCCATGTATGACTCTCTCTCTCTCTAAACAGTCAAAGCATAAATGCAATAAGGTGTCAAGTTTTCAGCAGCATTAACCTAGTATTAATGTTTCAATTATCTTTCAATCTTACCAACATTACCATATTGAAGTATTCTTCCAATAAATAGATGAATATTTCCAAATGTCAAAGAAAAAGTACCAACCTTGAAAATCTGACATTAACTGATTATCAGAAAAACATGTTCAAAGTAAAGAAGAATTTCAGTTTTCATGAATGCATAAAAAAAATTAGTAAAAAGGTAAGTGGAGTTCCTTAGGAAGGCTCAGAGAAATAAAAAAAAAAGTAGGTGGTAAAAGGCAGTAGGTCCTTCAGAAATCTGCTTCAAGTTACTCTCAAAATGAACCCTTTTAAAGAGCAATGATTGTCTTGTGTTATAAAAAGTGTGTGTGTGAGTACACCCACTTTCTGGCTTCAGGCTGAAGTGAAACAAAGGCAGAACCACAGTAGCTCTAATGCAATTACTGTGAAGGGCCAGAACAGGACCAACAGCAGAGCCTTCAGTCTTTATCTATGCATTTTTTATTTAAATTTCAACTGTAAAAAACACAAAACACAATAAGTCAAGTTCAAAGCATGTGGTGTTGACTCAAGAATACATTTTTATTTTTTATTTACTTGAAACAAAAATCTTGTTTGCAATATAGCTGCTTTTTTCCCCCAATCACCAATGTTAATGTCCATGGTTTAGACACACATTCTAAGAATCAGGAATTGGCATTTTAAAAAAACAAAGCATATCAATTAGCAGGAAAAAAATAATCAATCCTGGATTTCATTCTTGAAATTCTTATTTTAGGTGATTATATAAAAGTATCATCATTTCAAAATATTAATGCAGGAAAGGGTGCACTAAAAACACAAAACATTCTAGTACCTTAAAGTAGCTCTAGCCAAATGTTTTGTTTTCAGTAAAATTAACATATCTACATTTTGAGAGAATTGCCATCGCAGCTTTGTGGCTGGCAGTTTAGCAGCAGAAAACACTGGTAGTTTCTCAAACAGCTCTTCTCAGAGAACTTGATACCCTGTTTCTAAATGCCTGGTGATAGCAGGTCATGACATAATACTGTGGGCTGGTTCCATTAAATTGATCAGATCTTGAAACTTTGGTCAACAACACTCAAAGGGCATCGTATCAAAGTTCAATCAGTTTTCAAAAACCCTCAAGTTACTTTCTGTAAGCATTGAGCATTGCAGCTTTCCATTGTCTATGATTGCAGCAATGAGAGTTTCAGCAATGGTGGAGGTTGTATTCTCCACATTAGGGGAAACTGTTAGTAGTATTTGTGTTTTAAACATGTACCCTGACCTTCATTATGCTTGGATTTTAAAAAAAAAAGTAAGATTTAACACCAATTCTCTTCATGCTAAGCTGTCAGTGGGACTTGGCTATTTTTTTGCTTTACTGCAGCACCGCCACAATCTTTTCGAATAAACATAGTTAAATCACAGCAATTCCTGCTACTTAAAACAACAACTCCAATGAAAATCATGCACTGCATCTTTGCTGTCAATGACATAATGACAAGAATCCAAAACATTATAATGTTATTAGGCTTTTGTTATGATTTCATATAAAAATGGATTAACTGGAGGCAGAAAAGGGAAAAGAGCATTTTCTGTCAATCTGCTCCCCTGTAGTAAAACTGTCCTTGTTTTCTCAGCATGATTGAATTTTAGTTTTCAGTTAGGCAACATTAAAGATGTGTTCATACTATTTATATAGTACTTTTATGCTTTTTCATTTTCTTAAAAAAATTCTGAAAATAATTTTCATTCCCTATATATGTCAATGGTTCAGACTAAAGGTGACTGACTGACCGCTCTCCTCATAGGGATCACAAGGGGGCTTTTTAGCTGTGCTAAAGAGAAAAAAACAACACATTTGTGATAGAAAATACAGTTTTAAAACTTAAACTTAAAAAAGTTTTTATTTCATGTGACAAACTCTCCCTTTGCATTCAACATAACCTTTTTTTTTTTTAAATACCTATAGTTTTCTTTTGTAAAATAATGTCATAATTTGTCTGGCAAAAAATATGCCGGTAAATTTTTTGGCTGTCGAGTCAAAAATGAAATGTTGACCAGTAGGGTTGTGACTTCAAACAGCATCATACCACACGCAGTAAAACCTCCTTGAAGGTAGTAGCTGCCAAAAGCGGGAGTACGACAAATTTGTTTCAACACCTGGAACAGGCACTCGATCAAGTGCGAGAAGTGTTTCTCTTTATGAGATGCTTAAGCTAGTGGTAGCTCACAGAATATCTTACAGCTTGTATTTAGTTGAACTTTGTGTCTGAGCATATTTCCAAAGCAGATGCTAAAATAAAATAGCTTTTGTTAAATATATTTTGGAATCTGTCATTTTTTTAAAATAAAGTAAAAGGAGGGAGAAAAAAAATCGATTAAAATCGAAGATCGAATTTTGTGTGAAAAAATCTAAGATTTTATTTATTGGCTATATCGCCCAGCTCTATTCTAAGTATTTCTTTGTTTAAATCTTTGTGAGTCAGAACCAGACAAAACAATATCTTTGAAAAAAGCCTATAGGGACTGTAGCAGGTGCTATAGTCTGCAAGCCATGCAGACTCTCTGCTCCACTCCATGTTAAAGCATCCACTTTGTTCTACAAGTAGATTCATGTATGTCTTTGATTTCCTCGTCTAAGATGGCATCTGGCTTAAAACTGTATGACTGGATAGCTTCAATATTGCTTGCCATTTCTGTAGAATTGCTAATGTTATGCTGGGGTTATGAGGGGCTGTAAACTAACAGATCAGGCTTAATCTGTGACAACAGTTCTGCCTACAGCTCAGAAGGGATTTTCTAAGGAACTCCTGCTGCTTTATAGAAACTATCTTAGAAAACAACACAGGTTTTTGGATTTTGGCTAAAAATGGCATAATTAAAAGCAGAGCTCTAGACTAAATTTTTGCACTGGCTGCACCGGTACTCTTAACTTTTTTTTTTATATGGTGCCCCAGCAGGAAAGTTGAGTGCACCTACCTTTTCGACCACACTTCATTTGACTCAGCAGGATTTTATAATCACTTTCCTTTTTTAATTGCAGTCAATGTCGGCATTAAGACTTTAAAATGATTAACTTACAAACTAGTAAACATAAAGCCCTTTCTTTGACACACAATAATGATAATCACATGAAAAAGTTGGTGCGTAAAGACCCAGTCCAATGAAATTTGTGTTTTTGGTGTTTTTAATATGTTCTTGTAGCATTTTTCTCATGATAGAAAACACATTAAAAAAAAGAAGATTAAAACTGGATTTCTGAGTATTTCTTTATTCAAAAAAATAAAAACGTGCAGTTTGAAAAAGCTTAAATTTGTGACAGCAACAGACATGGCTTGACTGAAGTCTCCCTGCTCCGCAGTGCGACAGTATCTGCTGATAAACATGGATTATGCGTACACATACACTTCAAAACTGCACAGTGCTGCATATCAGCACAAAGTTTGTCTACTCCGCTTCATTAACGATTCTGTTAATTGTGTTAACGGTTGGGAAGTTACGATAGACGAAAGTATGTAAACATTGGAGCTAAAGCTCCAGTGTTAAAGGATTTTAACAGATTTTTTCATTCACTCAACCCGTCGCCACTATCTGGCGCATGTGCACAGGGTGCACGTGCACAGACCTAAACTGAAAGCAGTCGCAGTTCTGCCACAAACGACGCCCTGGGCGAGCCACACCAGTAACGCTCCTTTTTGGCAACAATTTCAAAAGAAATTTTTCAACATTGTCATTATGGGGTGTTTTTCAAAAGATTTTTTCAGGAAGACAACTGATTCCATTTTGAAATAAGGCTGTGACAAAAAATGTGGAAGACGTGAGGTGCCGTGAATACTTTCCGGATGCACTGTACTATTGATTCTAGACTTCTAATATTCATTGCAAAACTCCAGTCAACCCTTTTCTTAAATGGGAAAAAGATGCAGGTTGTTCAGCTCAGTGAGATTGGGGAGGGTGGGGTAGGGGGTCCCTCTTCTTGCTACACACAACCTAAAAGAATTCTGTACTCTTATGGCTCTGATGAGGGATAGACAATATGCCACAGAAACAACATGGCAAATTTATTTTGTGTTTTTTTAAACTGATCACTTCTGTTTTGGTGCACCACCATAACAGATGTCAGCCGATCAGTACACTAAATCACAAAACCCAAACAGCATTCATGTTTTTCCTATGTAGAGCAGAACAAAGATTTGTAAAACTTTAGAAAATCCTTCCCATATCAACTGTAAACAAGCTTATCTTTGTTGGTTTCTTTCTTAGAAAACAAAAACTAGGGGATTAAAAGTAACACAAATGGTCAATTGATAACAATGGTTTTACTCACCGCCTGTTTAAGTCACAGAAACCTGAGAAATTGCACAGGTCATTTGCAATATTTCACATTTAGTTGCAAGTCCGGCACTCCAACAACCCGCTAGTCCGAGTCAGCCACCTAACAGTCTTGGATAAACATTCCCATGTATTGACAGTCGCGGCACAGAGCAGGTGAAGAGGGGTAAAAAGTACCATGACAGCAGTGGGCTATATTAGGGGCTGTGGACACAGCGGCGAGGCTCATATCACACAGCACCACATTACTAGAATGCCAGCTATGCATGTGTGTATGGGAAAAGACAGGTGACCTGTTAAATGTGAACACATACAACTGCCTGCACTTCTACCTTTAAAAACAACCACCAGACCTAATCACTCAAACTATCTGATCCTTTCAGTCACTAAGTGCAACCAATGGGTCAAGTTAAGCAGGGGAATACAACATAATCATAAAAATTATAAAATAGGTTTTTGGGCTAAGCAAGGCAATTCTTTCCACAGACAACACTTGTCCATTTACCTTTGAAGTCAGTGCCTTCCACAACTATGGAATTCACAAAAAAGTTGTGAAATTACAAAAAAAAAAAAAAAAAACTCTTATTGAGAATACATTTTTGCAAGCAAATGTCTGCACAATGAGGAAGGATGTCACAAGACTGCTGGCAACAACAGTTTTTCTCATTGTTCCTTTATTCTGTGGATACTTTTCCCCATTAACTTTAAGTTCACTTTTCAACTTATTTTTTCCAGTTTCATTAAACTGCTAATTTCCAATGTGCTTTAATAAATATACAAACATTTTGGTAAGTAAACAAAAGTTAAACATCAACCTCTAAACAAGGCAATAACAGGTTGTTCTATTAAAGTGGCAAGTTAACACATTTGTGATTAAGGATTTTTCTAGAGACTGAGCTAAAAATTTAACTCCTTTTTTTCTGCTAACTAAATCTGGTTATCAAAGTAAAGACTTGATAGTTGAATTAAGTTCTTAACCTAACCTGAAACCTCAGCTATTCCTGTCAGATGCTGTGTACACACCAGTTGGAAGAGGCTTGATGCAAAATCTCGAAGTGGGGCAAATCTCCAGAATCTTGTTCCAGGCTTTTTCTTTCACAACTATATTCTGATATGTGAAAAAGTTGGTGTCATCCAGCTGGGCACGAACCGCAGTTCTCAACTTCTCCTTCATGATCAATTTTCAAACAAGTGACACTTCCATTAATTCAAAGGACACTACCCATACATCACTGCCAAATCAGAGTCCCAAATTGGTAAAAGTTCAACAGGTTTAACTTTCAACACGTGTTCAATTGCCGCATGCTTTGTATGTAGAGCCCACAAATGAACTTGAAAACTTGCATACTGGCGCATGAACGCAAGAGGAAGCTCGAAACGCATATATATGTATGTTTACATAGACTTCATTGGAAGTGGTTGCTTGAACGCACATGTGCGCATAAGACATGCTCACACGCTTATAATATGGCAATAACAGTATGCATGAGGAAAAAGGATATTTAAGCTTAAAACTCTTTAGCATGACAACAAAATAAACGACTTACAAAATGATACCTTAAAACAAGGTTTTTTTTTCAAAAAAAAAAAAGGGTTCCAAAAAGTACCCCAAGGGTATACAGGTCAAGTGTGAGAAAAAACAAATATTTCATACATATTTCCTTTAAAAGATCAGACAAGATAAATATTGAAATAAAGTTTAAAAAATAAATGAATAAATACAGAGGCAGGCAGTATAAATGAAAAAGAGAATAAATTGTGACAAGATTCTCTAAGACCTATCCTCCTCTTTCTTCACCCACCATCTGGTAGCCATCAGCGGCTCACACAGGAAGGGGCGGCCATGCCTTTCTGGGGCGCCAGGGAGCGGCTCCTCTTCCCTTTTGGTGTTACAGAAACAACAATTGCCAAAGCATTGCTCTGCGGAGTAATGCAGAACAGTGAGGACCGGCCCATCCTCGCCTAAGCTAAACAGCTCGAAGCAGCCAGGGACCAGGCACTCACACCCCACCAACCCAGCAAAGAGGAGCACAAAGCAACCTCACATTCCTGCTGACTGAGCTTGCCAAAAAGCACTGGGAACGGAAAGACAAGAGGGAGAGAACAGAGAGCTGCTCTCACTGGAGGCTCTCTAATGCGAGTACACTGAGATGCACTTTTAGAAATCATAATTGCTTTCTCCATTTTTATCATCAGGCATGATGATAGTTATCGATTTACTGTGTATTATCCTTGTGCATTCGTGGGCAATCTACTTTCAACTATGCATTTCCCTTACTGTGGAGAAATTGATAAACAATATGAAATACATTAAAGCTACTGCCCCATTTATGTGTCAAATCAGACATATATGAATCTGATTTTAACCTCTTTGTTTTTAATCTGTGTTCTCCATCTAATCTGATCCATGTCTTCTCTACAGCAACTCCCTGAAAATACAATTGTCCTGTAAGCCTATTTTTACAATCTGATGTCATTGGTACAAGCTGAAACATAAAACAGAGCAAATCTTAAAAGAAGAAACTGTCTCTTTCAAATCATTATCTGATACTAGTGCAAAGAGAATTTTCATGATCAGTGAACTACTCAGCGTGAAGTTAAAAA
The DNA here is from genome assembly GCA_036245035.1 of Adrianichthys oophorus. NCBI lineage: Eukaryota > Metazoa > Chordata > Actinopteri > Beloniformes > Adrianichthyidae > Adrianichthys > Adrianichthys oophorus. The sequence goes on along the minus strand of BSAI01000119.1, from coordinate 8,442,033 downwards.
TGAAATCTCTAAGGTTTGTGTCTATTGTTCTACATGTATTAAGCATGTCTTTCCGTATTGAGTCTGCATAGCTGTTTGTACATTAGTCCTTCATAGAATAGTTTTTTTTTAAGTCTGTCATCTGGCTTTAATTAAACTTGAATCTGTTTAACCTAAAAATTGACAAATGACATGAAATAATATCTTACATCTGAAACAAGGTATACTCAGGAAGAACACGCAGCTTATCAACACCAAGTATGAACAGAAAAATCCAATCTGCTTAAAAACATTGATTAGAAGGCATAAAAGAAGCAGAGGTGCCACAAAATAAGTAATCTGTTCACAACTTAACCTTAACCCTTTACATTCTCAAAAATATTCACAAAAGCAGCAAAAGGGAAGAAGTCAAAATAGAAAATTGAACAGAAACAATACCGCAAAGACCTCAACCAATAAAAACAATTTCAATTGTTAGATGCACAAAACTCCTATAACTGCACCCTCACATTGTTAGACATTTTAAAGGGTTGCGCAAAAAGGCCACCGTTCGTTCTCTTTTTTTAATAATCTTTTGATGATTGATCAATAATGATAAATGATAATAATGATTCATGATGAATAATTTTCAATAATTTATCATTTCTTTTTTTTTTAATGTACATGGTTAAAAAATATTAAACAGAGATGATTTAAACTGCAAAAAGGTGTAAAATCACAGGAAGAAAAGAAGTTAAATTAGGAATTCTTACAAAAAGAACAAAGATTCTTGTGAAAACCCAGAGATAGTACTTTCATTTCTGATTTGGTAAATTATGATTGCATTCTCCATTCATTCCTTCAATCATCTTCTATCTTTCCATTTTGTCCCTCTCGGGGTCACGGGGCTGCCGGAGTCTTACCCGACCAGTCATGGGCGAAGGCAGGGGACACCCCTGGACAGCTCGCCAGTGTCACAGGGGCCACAATGACACACCCATTCACTCTTGCATCCACGCCTTGGGACAATTTAGAGTAACCAATTAACCTATGAAGCATGTTTTTGGATGGTGGAAGGCTGGAGTACCCGGAGAAAACCCACGCATGCACAGGGAGAACATGCAAATTCCACACAGAAATGTCCCCCATTGGTGTCACTGTTTCAAGACCCACAGCCAGAACTTGAACCTGGGGCCTTCTTGCTGTGAGGCAAGAGCACTAATCACTGCGCAGCCGCATTCAATAGCATTCTCAATTCAATTTTGATTGATTTGCTTTTTTGAACTAGAAGTTTGTGTCCCCAAAAAAATGTATCTTAAAGTGCATGTATTAAATTATAAAACATTTTTATTTTAAAAGCACAACTAAAAGGCTTAAAAGTTATTGGACTTGTTTGGACTTGAAAGTAAAGTTTACCTACATATATTCATAACGATGTCATCAACACCTAGTAATATATACATACATACACACATACATATACACATATATATATATATACACATATATATATATATACACATATATACACATATATATATACACATATATATACACATAAATATACATATACACACATATATACATATATATACACATATATATACA